>OX578134.1:110813933-111378933 GCA_951213105.1 Amaurobius ferox
GTTAATTTTAGTAACATAAATTTTTACCTTAAGGGTGTCGCACACTAAAATGTTCAATTTGCAGAATATATAAAAACGCATTCATTTAAATGCGATAGATATCTGGAATTGGGTCCACAAAAGAACAAACAGTTCGATGAAGCCTTCGAAAAGTGAAATATTCCTAAATTTACATTTACGGGGGAGGGGGGGGGGATGCTCCATATCAAAACGTTCGAAAGATGGACTCTTTGGAAAAAACGCTTACAGATTAATAGAGATTTGAAATTTAATACCTGGTTACTTCAAAGAAACGTACCATATTGAAATATTTGTTATTTTAAGGGGGTGCCGCACACCAAAATGTTCAATTGGCCAAATAAATGAGAAATACCCTCTCGTGTGTCAAACCAAAACTTGGAATTTGTCGCATGGGTGAACAACAGTTCGATAAGACTGACTAGAAAAATCAAATTATTCAAAAGTTCACACTGTTCGGCTTTTGCATATTGCAGCACACTAAAATGCTCGATTTGTCATAAGAAATGCCCCTCTTTTAAGTGAGATAAAGACTTGAAATTGTTGTTTGGGTCAATCGTGTGATAAAATTTTAGAGGATTACTTGATATTTTCTTCTAAAAGAAACGCATACGAAAGACTTAACTTGGATCAATAAATTTATTTTATTTGACGAGGAAATTTTTTTCGGCCTTTTCTCGTTGTTTAGTTTCGCAGTTAGTTTGTGGAGTTTCGCAGAATTTTTCAGAATTTCAAATTGAGACCAAAAGTGTGTTAGGAGGGAGAACCTGCTTTTTCGGGAAGGACAGACAAATCAACAAAATTCCACTGCAATAGATTAAATATAGTAATACTGCATTTATTCTTCTACAGTAATTCCACTGTAGTAGAATAACTGTAGTGGAATAATATAGAATTTCGTTGTAAAACTACAGTAATTCAACGAAATTCTACTGTAATTAATAAATACAGAATATAAATTAAGATTGAATACAGATTAAATACAGAATATAATGTAGTATAATATTAAATTGTAGTAATGTACATTTATGTATTGTATGCACATTTAGGGATATATCTAAATATGCACATGTAACTCATTAATACAGGCAGATGACAAGTGACGGAAGATACAAGATGATATTCACCAAATACGAATGTTGTCATGGATTTGTCCGTTGCCCTGACGGAAGTCCAGGATGTGTTGAAAGTAAGTTGTGTTTAATTATCATGGATCTAAATTGTCGAATTTGACACTGCTTGGATAAAAATTATTATTTGTAACTCTAAATATTTAACATATGTATGTTTTACATTTTACTAAATCTTAATGATATGATTAAAATGTAGTTTTTTACGTATTTAAATAAATCATGGAAGGAAAAGCTGGTTGAATTTTCCCTATATCTAGGAAGTGCAACTGGTAGATTTATTTGTTCTCATGATTAAGAAGGCGCTGTTTTAAATCCTGCCCGAGCAAAACATCATAAAATATCTATGGGTAAAAGAAATTGGACGTAATCAGCATTAAGAAGGCATATAACCATACAAATCGATTTCGGAAACAGAGCAAGATGACTTCGTCAGGCCAAGAAAAGCAGGGCAGTTACACAGGCAGAATTGAACTGGACAATTGGTCCTGCCTTTGCTAAAATTTCTGTTTAACTCTGATCTTACAAACAAAGGTCTTTTATCCACAGGTATTTTTTCAGAAGTTTCTGCATATTAATAAAATATATAACCTGTAATCTTACTATTCAAAATATTTCTTTAAAACAATTAAATTGTATTTAGACTATATGAGAGAAAGCTTCTAATGTCACTTCGGAAATAAAAACCTGCAATTTCGTCCCAGTAACTCGACGGGAGAGCGTCGGCTGACCAATTCGATGTTCCAGGTCTCGATTCCCGGTTGCAGCAGCAAGGTTATCTACAATGGCGCCCGAACAAATCATCTCAGTTAGGTTAGTTCAAAGATGTCGGTGTTCTGAAAGTGATCCTAGTTCAACTTCAGTGGTCTCTGGGATATAGAGCACCCAAAACGAGGGGATAAACACGCTAAGCTTGAGCTAAAAACGGAAAGAACGGACACGGAAGCTAAGCTTGAGGATAAAAATAGCATCAAGAGGCTAACCTGAGGTAAAAATAACAGGAAGTGGTCACTCAGATTGTCAGCTGCATGCCTTACATTAGAGGGTGGAGAATGCAGAGTCGATTTGGACAACAAGAGCTTGCAATTTCGTCTCAGTAGCTCAACTGTGGAGCGTTGGCTGACCGGTTTGAAGATCCATAGTTCGATTCTAGGTTGGGACAGCAAGGTTCTTTACAGATCATGAGATGAAAAATTATGATTTTCGGTATTTTCTATCAGCTGATTCCCAGAGAATGTGTATATTTATTTCAACTATCTCAATTGTTTTGATATCAAATTGCATTATGATCATTTCAATGTTGTATTAACATATGATACGTTTGATCACTCAGGTTCAGAAACAAATATGTTTTGTATTTACACGAGGAAGAAAGAAATAAGATTAAATTTAGAACGCCTATTTTATAAAGGTGATCACGGAGCGTCCCCCCCCTCGATCCCCGTAGTTTTGGCCATATTTTAAATGTTAAAGATACTTCTAACAAATATCATATTTTGGGTATTTTATATTTGGAACAAGCTCTATCGTATTTTATGTACTACTAGCAGTGAAATACCCGTTCTTCGCACAGGTTAATTAGAATTAGATAATTATAAATCCTAGACATTTGACAAACTAACACATGCATCAAAGGTTGAAAGAAATGTGCTAGCATATAATTTTTTTTAATCTAGTCCTTAAATAAATGCTTCAACACTCTTTTGACCTCTGCGTGGCCGCACATGCATCTGCACAACGCTCAATGAGCAGTCGTTATATGGTCTAAATAAACCCGCGGAGCGCTTGAAATCCGGATACGCTGCCTTTGATAGCTCAAGCTAAAAAAAGCATAGTCTTTAAAGCTAGGCTCTAGCATAATTCAAAGCTGAGATATAATCAAATTATTGAAATGCCTAAAATTTACCCAGGGAAAGGACAGTTGGACCTCTCTACGTGATGAATTGAAAGATTTGAAATGCAAGTAAAATAAGTAAAACGACTAAAATAAAATTAATGGGAAAAGGAAGCTGACTATTGGACTATTTTTAACTTTCATGTAACCATAGTTAATCATGTCCGATGCAAGAGCAAGCTTGAACATTTTAAAATGTTTTAAAATTTAATTTAAAGTATATAATAAGAATTTGGAAAAAAAAGGCCTTCGAGATGCATTAGTTCAGATACAGATGCCACTATGTGAAAACTTCGTACCTGTAAGTACTACAGTAAATAGCTCACGACATCGCGGATAGACAGATTTATTATTACAGGGTCAGTAAAAAAATTCTATGGTTCAAAAATTATTTTGCCATCTCAGAGTAAAATATCTGATGTGGACAGCACATGACTTTCCCTGCAGACTCAAATTCATTGTCTCTTTATTTCATTAATAATTCATTAAATTTAGTTTAATTGCACTAAATAACACAGATAAGTGATGAACTCAAAATCGGCATAGCAAGAATGCGAAAAAACTAAAATATCTTGAGAACGGCTTGCACAATGGTTTAATTGCACAAAATAACGCCCACAATTATTTAAAATGACGTTAAATTGGCATTTTTAATTTAATTTTCGTTCTCAGTTGGTAATGGGACGTTTTTTTAACTGTGGCGCAGCGTAAATGCGAAAAAACTAAAATATCTCGAGAACGGCTAGTTCTAGTGTAATGTAGTTGGTCTTATTCTTTTTATTGTTAAAAATTATGTATAAAACAAGCATTTAATTGATATATTTGAGCATACGTAGTATTTTATTTTAGACTTTGACGATTTTTGAGGGCCATTTTGCAAAAATAAAGGCAGGTTATTTTTTCCTGAATGGTACCAAAATCTAATCAGCACCAGGGTGACTCACAAGTGACTTATATACCAAATTTTGTAAAATTAGATCCATTAGTTTTTCAGCTAGAGTGGATACAGGAAAATTTTGAAAGCCATTTCATAAAAAAAGGCGAGTTCTTTTATCCCGAATCGTACCAAAAACTGATCAGCACCAGGGTCACCCCCAAGTGACTTGCTTACCAAATTTTATGAAATTTGGTTGAGTTTTTGAGTTAGAGTGGATACATACATTGCACATACAGACGCACAGGCACACACACAGATCTCACGCTAAAAATTAGTTTTTTCGTAGTCTAGAGGTCTCGAAACGTGTAGATCCGTCGAAAATTCGAGATGCGATTTTCGACATGATTCCAATACTTTCCTTATACATTACGATACATTGCAGGGAAAGTACAAAAAATGCTTGAAAAAGTATAAAAGCTGAGTAAAGTGCTAAAATGGTATCATTAAGTTATTTTGCCTACATATGGTTGTGCAACTAAACTAGAAACTCAGAACTGGACACACACACACACACACACACACACACACACACACACACACACACACATACACACACACACACACACACACACACATATATATATATATACATTGATTTGTCATCAATAATAAATTAATAAATTAATTCAGTAATGAATAAAATGCATGTGAATTAAATAGTAAACATAAGCAACTCTATTTCCTTGATAAAATAATCAGTAAGTAGTGGTAAACACTTCATTAACAAGCCAAAGTAATGAGAAAGTTATTTAATAGAAGGTAATTTATGAAAACCCAATAATAAAACATATGGTCCTTTATCCCACATTTTAAATATGTATATCCGCATTCAGGGATCAGACACAGCACTTCCGACCATGTTTCTGAATCGGAACCAGAATCAGTCATCTGAATAGGGTATTTATGTAAGACTGCATATTTGTAGATAAACGTGCGAGTTATCAATTTAAGAATCAGGAAAATTTGCTCATCACCAGTTTTCTAGCATACAGAATCACCAAAAATAATCTGAAAGTGTACTCAAAGACATATTGCTACTTTGCATTATTTCTAAAAATACATGTTCAATGTAACTAATATCAAAATGAATGTATTGCGTGCTAAATTTGCAAAAAAGAGTAATTTTTTCATGCTAACGCTGCTAACTAACCATTGTGACTAACCTTGCACAGACAAAGAAGCTCAGGTCTCATCGGATCAAGCTAACTCTGCTTCACCAACTACAAGACAAATGAAAATGAATGATAAAACGCATTACAGTTTCGTTCAAAGCAGCAGTACTGGCAGCAGTAGTGGCAGTAGCAAAGACAGAAGTAAGTTATTATTGCTAACAGCATTTTTATTCAACTTTTTAGTGAACGATTCTGATTGTTCATTGTACTGAGAAAAATTAATTCTGCTGTTTCTGTATTTTGTTCAGAATTGTCCAGAACGTTGATATTAGCAAGTCTTTACAGAAAAGTCTTCAATAAATGGATCAATATGCAAAGTTTTCAGTGAAAATTATTTTCTGAGAAATTTTGTTTTCACTCTTAATGCAAGAACATTGGCACCTCTCAACTTCTGGACAGTGAAGCATTTCCCATAAGAATTTTCTGTTCTATGCAATTAAACGCATTCAAAGAATCCATTTGAATAGCCTCCATGGACATGGTCATCATAGTTTTTATAATAAAGTCCGCTGTCCTTTTCTTTTGCCATTTTCACATTGAACAAAATGAACGTAGGATTGAACCCAGTTGAAAAAATTACATGATAGTTGAGGATTTTGCGACTTGTAGGTTTTAAGAAATAGAGTAGAATTTGTATAATGTGACCTCTCGTAACACCCCAAAGAAATGTTGGTAGATATTTACATGTTTTGCATGAAACAAACCTTACCCTGAAACATAAATCCATTATCGACAAACCTATATTCTGTTTCTTATTAAACTGTGATACACCATTTAAATTCATAACTGAAGAATGCAGTGAATCTGACTCCAAAACTGCATATATAATGTACCATTATAGCATAGAAATGAATTATTCATATTCGCATATTTAAAATTGGATCTCTCCTGAACGAAAAATGGAATAAGAAATTCTTAACACTTTTATTTTCCCACAAAGCTGTGTTTTCTTCTAAAATGTCACCGATGAAATTTGAAGTCAGTCGCATATGGTTATGGAAGTTTATGGGAGGTCGTATATATGGTCATGGAAGTTTATAGTAGATCCAGTATTGTGGCAAATGTTTATGGTCAGTCATATATTTTAGTGTCCTTGTCAGTCGCTGAACCCAGGAGTTGAACAGTAGGCTGTAAAGTATTAGACTAAATTTGAGATCACACCAATACTCGGTCGAAACCAGGAATCAAACTCTGTCATCCTGGAATGTCTCAAACATGCTACTGGCAATACTATGACAATGTATAGAATTTCTTGAATTAACTGACAGGGAGTTTACTACAAGTGAACGAGATAGTAAATAGACATGGCGACATTAACAGGTAGATTTTTAAAACACCTTTACTTAAACCTATGTATGATGGAAATTATTCGGTGCTACAATGTGACTCGTCTGTAATGAAATTGGTTATTTTATTGCTCAGGCAGTTTATCTTTATTTTTCGTAAATACAAGTAACCTTTTATTTCTTTCACATTGAGCATGGTGCATTTAATTGCAGGTAAAAATTTTAAGGTAATACTAAAAAGAATTTGAGAAAATAAGGGTAAAATGTTAAAGTTGCTACAATAGGGCATGAGTGTTAATCCCTGACAAATTCCGTCAAAGGTTAGAAATCGAAAATACGGAATGAGCAAAAACAAAATGGGGGACACTTTGTATGTTCACTCCACGCAAAGTTAACTTGACAATAGAATATTCGCTGAAACTGTTATCCCCCGTTAAGCAATTTTGTCCATGTATGAAATACTATTACTACTTAAAAACTAAAAGGTTAAATTCAAAATTCTATACCCGCATGTCCTCTGATTTCAATAAAAATATATTCTGGACTGATATTTGAAAACAAATCTGTTATTATGGTCACCATCTAGTCGAATGCAAACGTATAAGAGGTGCATGAAGACAAAATTGAGTAAATGTAACTTTCACAGTGTATTCAAGTAAACTTTACGAGGAGTACAAGGTGTTTCAACATAGTCGTCCTCAGTTATAGAACTTCGGAGGTTTTAGGCACATACATTCAATGGGAAAGTTTGTTAAATAAATTGTCAAGTTTATATAATTTTTTTTGCCTTCTCATACTATAGAATATAGTATAAAGTATTGTTTTCACGAAAATTTTCAATTTTGAGAATTTTTGATACCATTTTGTAGATGAGGTTTTAGGCACATATATTCAATGGGAAAGTTTGTTAAATAAATTGTCAAGTTTATATAATTTTTTTTGCCTTCTCATACTATAGAATACAGTATAAAGTATTGTTTTCACGAAAATTTTCGATTTTGAGAATTTTTGATACCTAGGACCTCCTGAACACGTTTTGACTATTTTAACGTGATGTCCGTCTGTTTGTGGGCGATTTCTTGCCAAAAATATTAATGTCTTTTCACGAAACTTGATATTCGGCTTTGGTAATGAAAAATCTAGAACTCTATAGAATATTCTGATATTCGAGCGAAAACTTCGAAGTATATTTTAAATTTTATATTTTCTTAACATGTCAGCATAGGACAAAATGTGACATAATTAATCATAAAAGGAGTTATTTGTGGCTCAATAATCTCGAAATTTAACAGTTTTTATCATTGTAGTGAAAAATAGCTGTGATACAATTTCTGTGTTCGTGACGTCAGTAACTCCTGCGAAGGAGGAGAAAGTTATCCCCCCCCCCCCATCCACCTCCCTCGAAGGGTACATTATCAAACTTAGTATCAATTGAAAATAAAATTTCAAGACCTTTAAAAAGAAGGGCAACATACTGTAATTGCGACCATTTGGACCAAGGATACACATTTTTCACATTTGTTCTAGCAAAAGTTGGAAGAAAAAAAAAAAATGATCACAAGCTACTTAAAAATAGATTTTAGTATGAGGAAGTCGAGTTGAGCCACATTCAAGTTATTTATTTTCTGGTGGGTGGTATTTTCCTAAAAATATGGAGTCTAAAATTTTATACGATCCCTCGAGCAAAAAATGATAAATTAGAAAAATTGCGATATACGATACCTATTCTAACGAAGACCATCCTGCGCAATTATCTATAATATTAAGTTACTGACGTCACGTTACTGACGTTTTGCTCATAAAATAAATCAGGAATTTTCCCCTATACAAATTAGGGGTTAGTTACACACAAAATTAATCATTTTATGCAGCCCCTGAAGCATGAGTCAGAATCGAAGGAAAACCGAATTATAATTTTTCAATTTTAGCCGCTTTGGTATTCCTTTACGTTGTTTCCATTGTAAATACCTACATGAATATTGCACATAATATTTCTATAGTTTTATTTCTTTCAACTAGTTACTCTACAGAATTTTCTGCAATTTGACATTTTTTGCTCAAGAAACCGTTTAAAAATTAGACCCACCCCTATTTTGGTGAAAAATATCACCCCCCAGAAAAATAAATATATGAAAGTATTTCGCATTTAATTTGAACAAACTTTCAAATTGGAAACCTCAAACCAATAGCCCCAGCTCAAAAAAGCGAAGTCAACTAAGTTGAAACACCAGTCGGTATTCTTACATGTAGAAACTGGGTGAAAATAAATTTTACTTATAATTTTTTATTTAAAAGAAAACATGTTTTTATGCCTAGAAAACGTTAGACAAACTGTCAGTTTATTATTTTTTTTTTTACTTTTAGGTGGAGTTGAAAATGTGCCCCTCCAATAAATATACTCTCTAAGAAAAGAAAGACATAAAGAACTACGTGTATCCCAACGATATATGTGATAAAATGTATGCATTTATTTTTCTGCAGTATTCTTTTCTCAGATCTGAAAGTATTTGTAATATTTTCATTGTAATAAACTTCTTCTAACAACTTTTTTTGTTATTCACTCTATCTCCAATTTACACTGCTTAAGCCTAATTTTGTTGCTTGCTTTTGATTAAAACAATGTGCATTGCAGAGCTTTATTTGTTTTGTACACTCAATGCATGAAAATTGCATAAAATATAAAGTAGGAACTTCCATAATATAAACAACACAGCATAACGATATCAATCGCATAAGGGAAACTTAATGTAAATTAATAAACAATGCTGTTTAAAATTACTTATCCCTTGCACAAAGTGTTTTTACTTATATCAACCAGTTTCAAAGGCAAAAAACATCCTTCTCCAGATAAAAACAAACAAACAGAACAATCACGTCAGAAAAAGCGAGAAAGTGTCTGTCAATAAATAGTTGCACGACCCAGAAAGGAAATCGTTTCCAAACGAAAACTAGAAAAAATGAAACGATAAAATCTCAGGAGGAAGGAAAACGAACAGCAGAAATATTCAAAGCACTTTCCCAGTGAATTAGCCTACATGATAAAATAAATAAGGACAACCGGTTTTGAAAACTATATGAGCAATATTATCAACTAAGCTCAAAGACAAAGTGCAAACTGTTTTCAAAGACAGCGTGAAAACATTATTGTAAAACTGCGAAATTATGCAGTATATAACAAAAAATGAAGTAAACAACTAAAACCACAAAAATGAAGTAAATAGTATTTCATTCTTAATGTTCAATTCTTTATTTCTTAATAAATATTATTTATAAAGTATTTCAATGATCAACAACTGAAATAACGAATAACCTAACTATGTTCTAACAGGGATGATAACTAATATATTGTAATCCGTGGCGTCGCCAGGGGTTGTTGTTGTTGTTGTTACCCAGACCGTCCGACCTACCAGAAAGGTGTAAGGTAACTGTTTGGACGGCCGGGAAGTGCCATCCAATTTAGACCGGAACCCAGTGGGGAAGGCATCCACAGGGTGTCATGACCCTCCAGAAGTCCATCGAACCCATGATTTTCGAAGAAATTATATATGAAGAAATGGAAAAAATTTATTTGGTTACTAAATCCCTCAGAATTTTTTCTGTCAACGCTACTGAGTGTAATAATCTTATATTGCAAAACAAGAATACTATATAAATGAGCAAACCTCAACAGTAATAAGCCTATCAATAAAATTATAAAAATATGTTTTTTGACGAAAAAACTTTACACAAGTATGAAAGATAACTTCAAAAATAAATATGTGGACATAAAGTAAGAAAATGAGATATGTGAATGTAAAAAAAAAAAAAAAAAAAAAATCTGATGTGGGCAGCACATGACTTTCCTTATATAATACAATGTATTTACTACTTTTACAATAAAAACAAAATACGTTATTCTTATAATAGATACTTATATTTTTTCCAAGATATTGAATTTTCGTCAAATAGTCGTTACTTTCATTGATTTAGCGTCATTTTTATCCATTTGGTGAGATTTTCTTTGATTTGGTAACATTTTAAAAAGTCGCCAAGTTGGCGACATTCCGCCAAATTCGGCGCCAAAATCTCGCCAAGCGTTATGGACGAAGAAGTAATTTATTCTTCTAGCAGATAAATGGCTATTAGCGTCCAAATATAAAAGTATTACTCAAAGTATCTTCTTTCATGAATGGAACGAGCTAGAATCCACCAGAATGATGTCGTCAAATTTATCGCATGATATTATATATGAAAAGTGAACATGTTTCTCAATAGAAAATATCTTTTTATATTTTATATAATTTTTTGATAATTTTTTTGAAAAATGTGCAATATCTCAAAGACGGTTCATGTTAGCGTTCTAAAATTTATGTTAATCGCTTTCTAACGAAAAATTACATAAGAAATGTCTATTTGTTAATGTTTTGATTTTGTTTCTAAATGTTTTGATTTTGGATGATTTTTTTCAAAATTTTACTCAAAAATTTAAGGGGGCTCTGAACATTCGATTGCGTATAAAAACAATAGGCTTCCAGTATTCATGGATTGTAATTTTTGTACCAAATTTCGTTCAAATCGGTCTATTCTTTCATCAGTTATCGTCTCCACAGACTCACTGACACACACACACACACACACACAGACATCACCTCAAAAATGTTCGATTCGTAATCAGGGATGCTTGAAACGTGCTCTCCTGTCGAACACTCGAATTTGAATTTTCGAATCCGTCACAATACTTTCCTTATACATTATTGTATATAAGGAAAGTAAAAATGTAAATTAAAAATGATAATATATACATAAAACTCTGATGTGGGCAGAACATGACTTTCCTTATATAATGCAATGAATTTACTACTTTTACAGTAAAAGAAATAGATTATTTTTATAGCAGTTATTTATATTCTTTCCAAGATATTAAATTTTCTTCAATGAGTCGTCATTTTCCATGTCATCATCATCAATGAGTGGTCATTGATTTAGCGTCATTTTTATCCATTTGGCGAGTTTTCCGTTAATTTAACAACATTTAAAATGTCGCTAAGTTGGCGACATTCTACCAAATTCGTCGCCAAAATCTCGCCAAGCGTTATGGACGAAAAAATAAGTTATTCTTACAGCAGATAAATGACTATTGGCGTTCAAATACAAAAGTATTACTCAAAGTATCTTTTTTCATGAATGGAACGACTTAGACCCACGAGAATGATGTCACAATTTATCGCATGGTATTGCATATGAAAAGTGAACATGTTTCTCAATAGGAAATTTTTTTTTATATGACTTTTTGCTAATTTTTTTGAAAAATGTACAATATCTCAAGAACGGTTCATGTTAACATTCTAAAATTTATGTCAATCGTTTTCTAATGAACAATTACATTAGAAATGTCTATTTACGTAATTTTAGTAGAGGTTTTGATTTTTTGAAGATTTTTTCAAAATTTCACTCAAAAATTCAGGGGGGTTCTGAACATTCGATTGCGTATAAAAACAATAGGCTTCCAATATTTACGGATTATGATTTTTGTACCAAATTTCGTTCGAATCGGTCCATTCGTTCATCAGTTATCGTCTCCATACACACACCCACACATTCTCTCTCTCTCTCTCTCTCACACACACATTCTGTCTCTCACACACACACATACACATTCTCTCTCTATTCTCTCTCTGTCTCTCACACACACACACAGACATCACTTCAAAAATGTTTGATTCGTGATCATGGATGCTTAAAACGTGCTCTCCCGTCGAAAACTCTAATGCGAATTTTCGACCCCGTCACAATACTTTCCTTGTACATTATTGTATATAAGGAATGTAATAAATTAAGTAAATAATGATACATGTATTAAAGATGTAATTTATTGTTAATGTATAACAGGAGTATAGTTTAATACGCAAATGACTGAAAACTGGACAATTTAATATTTAATAACAAATAAATTAAAATGTAGAATGGAGTAGAAAAATCCTTATCAGTTTTAATTCAGGTTAAATAATGTAAGGTTGTGAATAGATTAATTTAAATAATAAAAGTGTACAAAATAAACCATATTAGACAAACACTGGCCTTTTTGGTTGCATAATACCTTGCATGGAAATATACCAAACCAATTTACAGAATAATGAAATTAAAGTGAAATATAATAGTAATTGATGAAAACTCTCATAAATTAATAGAAAGTGAAGTGCATACGCAATAAGTGATAAATGAGAGGTGAAGATTGTTTTAAAAAATCTGATGTGGGCAACACATGACTTTCCTTATATAATGTGATGAATTTACTACTTTTACAGTAAAAAAAATAGGTTTTTCTTATAGTAGATACTAATATTCTTTCCAAGATATTGAATTTTCGACAATTAGTCGTCATTTTCATTCATTTGGCGTCATTTTTATCCATTTGGCGAGATTTTCGCTAATTTGTCAACATTTCAAAAAAGTCGCCAAGTCGGTGACATTTCGCCAAATTTGTCGCCAAAATCTTTCCAAGCGTTATACACTAAGAAATAAGTTATTCTTACAGCAGATAAATGACTATTGGCGTTAAAATACAAAAGTATTATTCAAAGTATCTTTTCTCATGAATGGAACGAGCTAGATCCACGAGAATGATGTCCCTCAATTTATCGCAAGGTATTACATATGAAAAGTGAACATGTTTCTCAATAAGAAATATTTTTTTTTTAATTTTATATGACTTTTTGATAATTTTTTTGAAAAATGTACAATATCTCGAGAACGGTTCATGTTAGCGTTCTAAAATTTATGTCAATCGTTTTCTAATGAAAAATTACATAAGAAATGTCTATTTGCGTAACTTTATAAGTGGTTTTGATTTTTTAACGAATTTTTCAAAATTTCATTCGAAAATTTAGGGGGGTTCTGAACATTCGATTGCGTATAAAAACAATAGGCTTCCAGTGTTTAAGGATTGTGATTTTTGTACCAAATTTGGTTCGAATCGGTCCATTCGTTCGTCAGTTATCGTCTCCACAGACTCACTGACACACACACACACACACACACTTTCACACACACACACACACACAGACATCACTTCAAAAATGTTTGATTCGTGATCACGGATGCTTGAAACGTGCTCTCCCGTCGAAAACTCGAATTCGAATTTTCGACCCCGTCATAATACTTTCCTTATACATTATGTATATAAGGAAAGTAACAATATGTGTTTAAATTGAAAGCATTTTAATAGAATGTTAGGAATAAAAATGCACAAATAGACTAGAATATGTACCAGGTATGTAAAACAGGGATTCTATAAAGTCCTTTATTAAATTTTTCAAAAGACTGTTAGGGCTGGTATTGAATAAAGGAATCTCTGTTGTAAATTGGCCGAGCAGCGCCGGCTACAAAGTAAGTTTTAACTAAACTTTTACGCATTTCTATAGAAATCTAACGATTTCTTTCCTGGTGACGAAGAAGGCTGTTTCTTGTCTTCGAAACCGGTCGACACTATTATTTTGCAGTGTATGTTGCTTTTAATAAAGTTGTTTTAGTTGTATTACATTAACAGCAACTTCAGTTGGAGACCTCCGCAGATCGGATTTGCCTGACCCGCACCAGCGAAATAAAAAATGTTTGACCCGCAACCCGAACCGAATCCTTAAGAGAGAAAATTGTCGACCCAAATCCGTAGCGAATATCTGAATTCCTGACCCTCGACCAGCAATGGAATTGAATTTAATATTGAATTGAATAGACTATTAATTCTATTCAGTAGGTTTTAAATCTCTATCTGATATACACAATTTTCTACTGCTTACAGTTGCTTAATAATCTCCCTTTACATGTTTATCCAGTTACTTTCACAAAAAATGTAATACAGTAGAGCTTTTAAAAAAAGTTCTTGAGGGTAGACTCGCGACCTAACCCGCAGCTTGTAAAGCGAAGGAAACCCAACCCGAAACTTGAAAAATAAAGGAAACACGACACGAATCCGATCCGCTAAGCGGGTAATTCGCGACTAACTGGGCGTACTCGACCAGATTAAGGCCATATAATGGTTTTAACAATGTGCAATAGATGGCGCTACTGATCAAAATTAAGTGCTGTATTGGTATTGGGCCAAGTTTGGGCTATTTAATTCATAGCTTTTAAGGGGACAGTGGACGTTGAAATGAGCAAAAATTAACTAAAAAGGTTTTTTTTTTTAAGTATATAACATTATTTTACACATTTAACCTTTTGCTTACAGGTGGGACAGCGTCCATCCCAAACGAAGAACCTCCCAAAAAGACAGGTATTTGACACACCCTATCCCAAACAGGTTCGACCCCCTTTGCAGGTATTGGCGTCCATGGAAATCGCCGGCAGAAACATTGCACCGGACAGAAACATTGCACCTGCTAGCAGGTGCAATGTTTCTGCCGGCGATTTCCATGGACGCCAATGCTTGCAAGGGGGGGGGGGGTCGAACCTGTTTGGGATAGAGTATGTCAAATACCTATCTTTTTGGGAGGTTCTTCGTTTGGGATGGACGCTGTCCCACCCGTAAGCAAAAGGTTATATGCATTTTTTCGAAACGGAATGTTCAAAGGTTTTACATTTTTAAAATGCTCCATGCGTCTTAATTTTTGTTTGAGATGCACGAAATTTGGCAAGAAGACACCTTTCATACTTTTTAATGAAACTGGGTATGCATTTTATAATTGGACTTTGTTAAGGTAATTAAAAGTGAATAAGAACCTAATTAAATGATGAAAATTAAGAATGATGAAAATTAATTTTTCATTAAATTTCAGATGAATAAAAATCAGTGAAAAGGAAACATCATCAGTGACAAGCTATCAGATATACTAAATATTCCCTAGTTTCTTATTGCACAAACAACATGGTTCAAAATTATGCAATCTGTGCCTAAGAACAAAAGAAGAAATCCAGATTTTGAGACTAATTTGATCAGAAAATTTGGAAACACTTCCTATATAGGCAAGTTTTGTGAATATAAAGTAATACTCATCCTGATAATTTTCAACACTTTCAAACATAGTTGTAAAATGTCTATGACTTTGTTCATTCATTCTGTCTGTCTGTCTATATGTCTCCCCTTTCGCACGATAACTGCCGTAAAAATGACTTTATCACGGTTAAATTTTAGTATGTTATTAAGACGGTCTGTGGGACATATGGAAATGAAAATGAATAATATCACCTAATTAGTTTCGAATTTAACCTGGGTTGAAGAAATGAAATACATTCAACCCTGTGGGACATAATTTTTCAAACGTTTTACAAACGAAAATTCACAAATTGATTCGAAAATTTAAATATTCAAGTTGTCACGTAAAATGTGGAAAAAAAAAATTCAGAAAAATAAGTTGGGCATTTTTTTAAAAATAAAAATTGAAATAATAATTACACCCCTATTATATGAAAAGATCACGTGACTCATTTCAAAATAAAATATGGCATCCATTTTTATCCCCAGTGTAAAAATCGTGATGTTTAAAGTTCGTTTAAATTTATATTTAGTGTCGCATCCGTCATAAAACCGCTTTATTTTTGCATATTATTTGTATATCTAAATTCTGTTCCAATGCAATTTCAATATTTTTTATTTTACATGATCACTAAATTTTGATTATTCTTAGAACGAAGCCTAATTTCTATAGCATGCAGAGTTTAAACACATCAGGCGATTGTAAGATGAGTTGTATAAGAATTGCTGATTTTTTTTTCATGCAAAATTATTTAGCTCCGGAGTCTGCAATATAAGTGATATGAATGAAATATTCATTAATGTTTCATAGAGAAGCAGACAATTTATAGCATTACTTTTTTGATGACGTTTTAAATTTCCAAGGATTATAATAAATTATTGTAGTACTGTGATAATTTTTAAAATATCAGTGGTGAATATGTCGCATTTTAGAGATGTTTAAATAAAATTGCATTTCAGTTGAAAAGTGTTTCATAATCAATGCTATATACATGATTGATCTTTCTTGTTAGAAATTGTTTTCTTTATTATGCAGCTAATGCGCTTACAAAATGAAATTAATTAAACGACTTTTTAATAGCAATTTGAAATAAACATTGTGATACATATAAATGTTTCGTGCGATAAAGTACTCTGGGAGCCAAAAGTGGGTCTGTCAAAGATGACGTAGTGAATAACGTAACGCCGTAACGCAAAGACACAATTTAGTAGATAAAAATGTTCCTCGAGACAAAACTATGTGCAGAGTTTCAGCTTTTTAAGTACTCTGAGAGCCGGGCACGTAGACATCAAATATACTACAAATGGAGATGAACAGAGCCCATGCGAAGTTAATAAGAGGTGTATAGGGAAAAACAAAATAAAGCCATACCACAATGTTGTTGGCATTGAATTAACATCACGTAAATTGAAATTTGGCGTTTTTAGCAACTTATTAGTCTAAGCAGAATAATGTATTCATACTCTGCAAAATTCTCATCAAAATCCAATTCCCATTTAATTAATATCTCGTAAGATTAGCTACTATTGGCTAATTCTCGGGCGTTAAAATATAAAACTATCACAAAATGTATCTTCTCTCGCGAGTGAAACGAACTAGATTCAAGAGAATGATATTAACAGATTTTTCACACAATATTCTACATAAAAAGAGAACGTATCAAATAGTATTTACTACTTTTTGAATTTTATATGATTTTTTAATAGATTTATTTCAAATATGTGCAATATATCGAAAATAGTTCATGTCAGCATTCTAAATTTTGTGTAGGGAAAGCCCTATACATTATACAATGTATCTAGTAAAGTAAAAGCCAACGAGATAGTATACTACCTTGATAGTATACTGCCTATATAATATTACCTCGATGGTAAAAACATGCTCCTAATTTTGTTTCCCCATTAAATCTTGGTAATATGGGGACAGCACATGACTTTTGCCACGTAATGCAATGACTTTATTTCTTTCACAATGAAATGATGGTACACAAGATCAACAAAATAGTGATTTTGGCAGGGCATTATCATCACATAATTTGATATGGGGCGATTATGGCAACTTATGAATCTAAACAGAGTAACTTACTCATACTCGCATGAAAAATCCTCATAAGAATGCAATTGGCATTCAATTAAAATCAATTGCATGAAATAAATGACTTTTGGCGACTCCTTGGGCATCAAAATACAAAACTATTACGAAATGTATCTTACATGCAAATCAAATTGGTGCTAAAGGATAAAATTAAAATAACTTCATTAAAAACAGACAAAATTAAGAGTATCATCTCTTAATTTTGCATTATATGCTGATTTTAACGAAGTTATTTAATTTTAACATATATATGCTCTCCTAAATGGATCAATATTTAAATTCACGAGCATGATGTTGCATAATATTGCAGATGGAAAGTGACAATATTTACTAGTTTTCAATGTAATTTTCTTTTTTTTTTGAGAAATTTATTTGAAAACCGTGCAATATCTTGATAAAGGTTCATACTAGCGTTATAAAATGTGTGTTAATCGCTTTCTAATAAAAGAAAATTACGTTTGTATCGACTATTTATTTAACAGTATTTAAATTCCTGATATTTTGAAAATGTACTCGAAAATGGTTTATTCCAGCGTTTTGGAGTTTATATCATTTGTTTTCTAATGAAAATTAGGTCTAATAATTTTTATCACCACCATAAAACGTGTTGATTTTTTAATGATTTTCTCATAAATTGATGAAAAGGAGGGTGAGGAGATCTTCTGAACATTCGATTGCGTTTACAGTCAACAGATTTCCAAAATTCAGTATTTATAATAATTGTACCAAATTATGTTCAATGCGCATCATTCGTTCGTGACATTTTACATCCGCAGACTCACGGACACACACTAACATACACACACATGCACACAGACATCACCACAAAAACATTCGATTCGAACTCAGGTATGCTGGAAACATAGTCTTCCATCGAAAACTCTATTTCGAATTTTCGATCCCATCCTATACTATATATGTGGAACGTAAAGTAAAAATGAAAGATCTGAAAAATCGCGGGACATGAAGGAGACGAAAACTGAAACTTTCTCTACCACAATAGAATAAATCGCGGATGTTGGTAGGTAAACCAGCATCTTATATTAACAAAATGTGAAAGTATAGGTTTCAAGAACTCACTATACGGATAAAAATATGATGTGGGCAACACATGGCTTTCCCTGCAGACTCATATTCACGTTCTCTTTACGTCTTCAATAATTCATTATATTGAGTTTAATGGCACAAAATAACACCCATAATTATTTAAAACAAGAAAGATCAATCATGCTTAAAGCATTGATTATGAAACACTTTCCAACTTCAATGCAATTTTATTTAAACAAGTCTAAAATGCAATACATTCCTCGGTAATATTTTGAAACTTATCACAATACTGCATTAATTTATGATATTTGAAAACTTAAACCTTCATCGAAAAAAATGAACTTCATTCAAATGACGGCATTGAAATATATATTGCCTGGTTTAAACATCTCTAAAATGTTATGCATTCCTCGGTAATAGTTTTAGAATTATCATAATACTACGATAATTTATTATATTTGAAAACTTCATCGAAAACAACTGAAATTAATTCAAATGACGTCATAGAAAAAATAACACGCCAGGATATCTCTATAAAAACAGGATTTCATTCATAACTTTCTCCCATTCATTTCATTCATCACAATACTATAATAATTTATTTTATTTAAACATTTTGTTTAAGACCATGGAGCTACACAAAATTAAACTCTATGCTTGAAACTTCATCGAAAAAAATCGTCCTTCTCTTTATGAAATCAATTAATATTTCATTCATATCAGCCATGCAAACTCCATGGACTAAATTATTTTGTGTTAAAAAAATACAGGAATTCTAATACAACTCATTCTATATATTTTGCTGCTTACATTTCGCATAAATGAAAAATAGGCTTAGTTGTAGAAATAATCAAATTTAGATGAGCATTTAAACTCAAATATATTGTCATTGCATTGTTTCAGTATGTAGATGCACAGAATTTAAGCAAAAATAAAGCGGTTTTAGAACGGATACAACACAAAATATGAATTAAAGATAACTTTAAAAATCACGATTTTGATACAAGATGGATGCCATATTTTATTTTAAAGTGGATCACGTGATCTCTTCATAAAATGGTCACGCAATTGCTTCATATAAAAGGTGTAATTATTATTTTAATATTTATTTAAAAAACTACTGAATATATTTTGCTGAAATTTTTTTATATATTTTATGGGATAATTTGAATATTTTTTAAAACTTTCGAAGCAATTTGTGAATTTTAAATCCGCTAAAAAAATGTTTGAAAAATTAGGTCCCATTGGGTTTAATGTATTTCATTTTTTCATCCCGAGTTCAATCCAAAACTATTTGGGTGATATTATTAATTTATATTCCCATAGGTCCCAGAGATCGTCTGAACAACATACTAAAATTTCATTTTGATTAAGTCATTTTTACGGCAGTTATCGTGCTAACGAACAGACAGACAGACAGACAGACAGAATGAACAAAGTCATAAACACTTTTCAACTTTGTTGTAAAGTGTTAATGACACCGAATTTTCACTTTTAATTTAATTTTCGTTCTCCTTTGGTAACTGGAGTTATTTTCAAAAGTGGTGTTGCGAAAATGCGAGAAAACTAAAATATAGAAACGCTAGTCCTAGTAACGGGGTTGGTCTTATTCTTTTCAGCATTAAAAATTACGTTCAAAACAAGCATTTAATGGATATATTTGAGCATACGTAATTTTTATTTAAATTTTTGCGGGCCATTTCGCAAAAACAGGCATGTTACTTTTTTCCGAATAGTACCAAAACGTAATCAGGACCAGGGTAACCCACAGGTGACTTATCTACCAATTTTGTAAAATTTGATCTATTAGTTTTTCAGCTAGAGTGGATACAAGCAATTTTGGATACAGGCCATTTCGCAAAGAAGCGGGTTCATTTATCTTGAATCGTACCAAAAATTAATCAGCAAAAGGGTTACACACAAGTGACTTATCTACCAAATTTTATGAAATTTGGTCCATTAGTTTTTGAATTAGAGTGGATACATACATTGCACAGACAGACACACAAACAGGCAAACACACAGACAGACAGACACACCCATAGACATTACGCTAAAAATAGTTTTTTTTCGTGTTCTAAAAGTCCCAAAACGTGTAGATCCGTCGAAAACTCGAGTTGCGATTTTCGGCATGATTCCAATACTTTCCCTATGCATTACCATGTATTGCAGGGAAAGTAAAAATCTGACGTTGGCAGCTAGGGTTAGACTGGACTAGTTTTTTTTCTGGTCGATTCGATTTTAATGTAGCAGCCTAAATTATGTGCCGAAGAGGGGGAGGGGTGCATCACAGTTCAGAAAACAACAGCGAAAGCCCCTGATTTTCCAATGAAAGTTATAAAATAATACATTTTGATAACAAAATACGTCTGTCAGTCTGTTTGTTACGCCTCTTAGCGCAATAACTTGGTCGCGCAGAGTTATAAAATTTGACACTGGTCAAAAAGTTAAAATTACCTTCATAAACAAAACATTCGATTTAGCACTGTAGAAATACATTCATTACTAAAAATTCGTGTTTCTAGCAAACTTAATAAACAGTTCAAATGAAAGCGGCCAGGCCCTACCAATCATACTGCAGCAACGTGTTGTACAGCCCGTATTCGATCTGAGAGTCATACTAACACGAAAATTAACCTACGTGGTCATTGAAGACCTCTAATGTCAGATGGCCAATCCGAGTCTTCACTGTTTAACAACGTGCACAGGTCCATTAAAACTTGAATTGTTCCACCACGACTCGGGCCATACTGTTATTGTATGGCAAGGTGCTTGCCCCAGTGGCGAAGTTATAAAGCCTTGTTATGACGCCCCCCCCCCCCTTCAGGAATTCAACGGAACCTATTAAAGATTGGAGAAATGATATTTGGAGATTTGCAAAAATGGAAAATAGCATATTTAGCTACACCCCCCTCCTCTAATGTTTTCTAACAGCGCTACTGTCCGACCCCTATACAGTCCAGGGACTGGTCAGACAGAAATAAATGGATATTCCCGGTCCATGAAAATCTTCAAGTTGATTCGAATGCTCTCGAACCAAATTGGCCCTGAAATCCAACGGCCCTCGAATTCTTTTTCATTTTCTTTCTCCTATAATGCATTTAATTGAGTTTAAGTGCACAAAATAACACGCTCGCTTATTTGAAATGAGACTGAATTTGCAGTTTTACTTCAATTTTCATTTTTCTTTGGCAACTGGAAGTGTTAAAAACGGCTTTGTAAAAATGTGACAAAACTAAAATATCTCGAGAGCAGTTTATCTTAGAACAGTAGGGTTGTTCTTATTCTTTTTGTTTTCCAACATTACGTATGATATAAGTATTTAGTTAATATATTTAAGAATTTTTAGTCTTTTATTACTTTTCTTATATACATAATGTGTAAGGAAAGTATTGTGACGGGGTCGAAAATTCGAATTCGAGTTTTTGACGGGAGAGCACGTTTCAAGCATCCCTGATTACGAATCGAACATTTTTGAGGTGATGTCTGTATGTGTGTATATGTGCGTGTGTGTGCGCGTCAGCGAGTTGTGGGGACGATATCTCACGATCAAATACAATGATTCGAATGAAATTTGGTACAAAAATCCCAATCCGTGAATACCGGAAGTCTATTGTTTATAAACGTAGTCGAATGTTCAGACCCCCCCCCCCCCTAAATTTTCGAGTGAAATTTTGGAAAAATCATCAAGAAATCAAAACTTTTAATAAAGTCACTCAAATAGACATTTCTTATATAATTTTTCCTTAGAAAACGATTGACATAAATTTTAGAACTCTAGCATGAACCGTTCTTGAGATATTGCACATTTTTAAAACAAATTTATCAAAAAATCCCATAAATTAAAAAAATATATATTAACTGTTGAGAAACATGTTCACTTTTCATGTGTAATATCATGCGATAAATTGGGTGACATCATTCTCGTGAATCTAGCTCATTCCATTCATGAGAAAAGATACCTTCAGTAATACTTTTGTATTTGAACGCCAATAGTTATTTATCTGCTATAAGAATAACTATTTCTCCGTCCATAACGCTTGGCGAAATTTTGGCACCGAATTTGGCGGAATGTCGCCAACTTGGCGACTTTTTTAAATGTTGCCAAATTAACGAAAATCTCGCCAAATGGATAAAAATGACACTAAATCAATGAAAATAACGACTAATTGACGAAAATTCAATATCTTGGAAGGAATATAAATATCTACTATAAGAAACACCTATTTATTTATTGTAAAAGTAGTAAATTCATTGCATTATATAAGAAAAGTCATGTGTTGCCCACATCAGATTTTTTTTAAGTGTTAACGATTTTTGCGAGCCATTTTGCAAAAAATACACATTCTATCATTCCGAATATTACTAAAGTCTTATCAGTACCATGATAACCTATAAATATTTTACCCACCAAATTTTGTGAAATTTTGTTGAACAGTTATTCAGTTAAGAGTAGATACATACATTGCACACACATACTGACAAACATGCAGAAATCCAGCTAAAAATATGGATTCGCATCCGACAGTGATCAAAACGGGTAGATACGCCAAAACCTCGAATTCTAATTTTTGACACGATTCTAATATTTTCCCTATACTATATACATTACCATGTACTGAAGCGAAAATAAAAAGAATAACTTTTGTAATAAGTGAATAATATGGGAATATTTAACACACTCTAAGACTGAAATAATGTCACTTTGCGTACTCCACTATTACTTCCATATCAATCATACAGGGGACAGAATTAGGCGCCGGGACGGAATTTAGGTACCCTGCCTTATCATTATCGTATTTTATGTCATTTCTTCTATGTAGAAGGCTTTTTAAAAATGTGTGTGCAGTAAAAGACTTCACACGTCGAATGAAATACTTCCTTAACAGTTTAATAGTAACTCAATTTGAATCCCTATCTACAATATTTAAATTTTGCGGTTTTATTGACGATTTTATGCAACTTAGTTACAAAGTAATACAACTAAAAATAACATCGTTGAGAGCAGCGTACACTGTAAAACATTTGAAAGCATGTTACTGAAAGTTTTAGGGACATTTGAATAATTCTTTCTTCAGCTGTCCGTAATGTGGAGCAAGGTTCTTAATAGTTATGATACTATACTTGTATATACATATATATAAATACAAAAATAACGCTTCGGCAGACGCAGAATATTCCAGAAATGAAGCTGTAATTGTGGCATTTCTTATCAGTTTGCCGAAATTATCAAAGTAGCTGAAAAACTGAGCAAATGTTGCAGAAAGTTTTACAGTGTAGAATACAAAATTAATAGTATCTAGTTTAAAATCAAAAACAACCTTCTTTGTCAGAAAACAAAAGGAAAGCAATCTTCACTTGTGAGAAAAGGTCGGCCACTGATGTGCCAACAGCAAACGTGAATGAAGCAGGAAAAGGATGTTACAAACGGCAAAAGAAGAAAAAAGAGGTAAAACAGCCCAGGAGGGAGGAACAAGAGATGGGACACACTTAATATAGTGCGACTCCAACGAGAAGGCATTTGAGTCACGTGACTTTGGACGAATCCATTAGTTAAATTCAATGACAGGTAGAAACTTACTAGGAAGAACGGGTTTCCAGAATTGGCGCCTTTAGTGCGAATTAATAATGCACAATTTGTGCAGTACGAAAATGATTTATGCAGAACGATAAAGAGCTTTGTATGTATAAGTACATTCAGTGTTACTGTTGGGATGTGGTGGAAATGTTTTCTTCATAATAATTAAAATTATATTATAATAAAACAATAATGGTCGTAAATGTTTTGTTAAAATTGAAGAGTTCGGTTGTAATACTTTTCTTGTAACTTAAACTATTTTATTTAGGAGAAATGCACAATGCGTTTCGTGCGTATGAATGAATGATTCATCTCCTAAAAGGAAAAATCTGATGTGAACAGCACATGCCTTCCCTACAGATTCATATTTATTTTCTTTATTTCTTTTATAATTCATTAATTTGAGTTATATGCACAAACTAGCACGAATAATTATTTGAAATTACACTGAAATTGCAGTTTTAATTCAATTTTTTTTCCTGGAAACTTTGTAAAATTACTGAAAAGCTGTGTTTAAAAGTTCCAAAAATTTGCTGGCTGAGATTACCCCCCCCCCCCCCCCCCCCGTAATTTATGGGTTGCTCGCTTGTGTAATAAGACATTTTCTTTAGGAAAGACCCTCGATCCATCTATAAAAGGGGAAAAAATACCTTGACATACACACATCTTTATATTTTTATCATTGTGAATTTTACTTTTTATATAACGTTGTTTAATTTCTATAAAATACAAAGAAAACGCTTCAATTTAAATACTTTTGCTGCCATTGAAAATCATTTCAGTAAGTTCTATGAATCACATTTTATACAGTTACATATTTCATAAAGTATTAATATTTGTTAATTCTAAAATAAATTTCAGTAATTTAATTAATTTTAAATATGTTATCTAACCATTTTCCTTGCTTGTGGGCCACTATTCGGACAGTCAGTTAGTTCATCATTAAAGATTACATTGCATGGCCATGTCATCTAAGGAATCTATCACCCCCCCCCCCCCCCCGAGTTACAAAATTTGGAAAATGTAAAAATATATAAAAAATATCTGTTTTATATTTTTATATATATATTTGTTATTATTTTATAATATTTTATATATAAAATATTTAAAAAATTGTACCGCTGTCGCCCTTCTCGAAATCTGATTCTATACTTTCAGTTGACTCTTGAGTCATGTTCTGAAGAGGAGTCGGCACCTACCACAAAACTGATTTCTTCTATGGTTTCTTCCACTAAATTGTCAATTTCATAATATTTATTTTCAACTTTTACTGCGTATTCACAATATTTAATCCACTGCTCCTTTGTAATGCTGGCAAGGGCTGTCGGATGGGGGTGCATAACTTTTCTGAATTTGCTTCAGCCTAAAAAAAAAATCGAGGACTTTGTGGACCACATTTCGTTCCTTGGAACGAATTACTTTTACTTCTACAGACATTTTGTCGATAAAAGCACGGTTCACAAATATCAGATTCTAATTAATTAACTAAACAGACGTTAGAAGTTGGAACAGATGTTAGACATTTTATTAGTCGCAAGCGCAATGCTAGTAAAGCATTCCAACTATTCTAAATTTCAAACAATTGGCGAAATACGCGCAGCAAATGCGATCGCCAAACAGGTTTCTGCGTTTGGCAACCCTTTCACGGTAGTACACAGATCGTCTGTTTTGCCAGCTTTCTTCCCTATAACGAAATGGACTCATCCAAGGTCATCTGCCAACTCATGGGAGCCGGACTATAAACGGTCCGGCCGTCCAAATAGATGCTCAAGTCCTCAGGACGAGCCGGACGGTCTGGGTCTTCAACACTTAATAAACGGTAAAATACCAAACAGAAAAGTGAACGTCCAACACAGGATTCAATTCCCTTGCTCATTTGTACATAAATGCCCAATTCAAAAATAATGGCCAAATGATATGGGATAAAAAGGATTCTTAACAAAATAAGAAAAATAGGTGGAACAAAAATGGTTTTTGTAATCTAAAAGAACAAACATCGACAACAAAAACAGCAAAAATAAAATCCAAAAATAGGATGAAAATTAATGAAAAAAGAAAAAGGAGGCAAACGGAATCGAAAAATTAAGTTAAAGATTTCCAGGTAGAAGAGAAAAAAAGACAATTATCATTAGTAAGGGAGAAATAATCGAGAAGAAAATCCAATTCCGAAATGAAATTAGGAGTCGAAATGGTCTTTGTGTCCAAAAAAGTTAAAAACTAGTTATTAAAAATTAATTTTATTACTTTGGCAGCTGCTCTACGTAATTACAAAGTATTTAAATAAATTTAATAATCGAACTTATTTCACAAAATTTCACTTACATAACTTATTTCACAACAATAACATATAGTATAAGGTTTCTTTTGGTGATGAGGTTGGGAAAACACTCATTCGCCATTTAAGAATTTACAACATTTAATAATACATAAAAAAATTACACATATTTTACAAATCATAGCTAGGATTAGCTACATATTACAAACACGTCGGCTACGTTCTTTCTATCGTCATCTCGAACTCCACTTCGAATGTTTTTTATGTTAACAAAGCAAATGTTCTTGAGTCAGGTTGAGTGCTGCCATCTACTGTCCTTTTGGGAAAACAGAATGTCTCTTACAATATTATAAAAATTACATTAACATATTCTTTTATTAATTACGGCTATTAATGCTCGATGCTGCTTTTTGTCTACTTTGTTGAAGCCAATTTAAAAACTCTGGCAAAAGAAGTGTTATAACACAGGAATTTCGAATACGTATTTATGCTATTCTTAATTTCGTGCATTAAAATATGTAAAAAGTATCCAAATAAATATAAATTGCAAATCAGTGGCTATTAGACTCTAAGATGAATTTATACATAGATAACATAAATTTTAGAGTAATTTAACTTTAGAAAAGAGTATTAATTACACTTATTAATACTCTTAATTTAATAATTAAAGATTTTAATTTTATTTGTTAATTCTAATCTGTTAATTTAATTTAATTTGTTAAATTAAACTAATTTGTTAATTAAGAAATTAATTTGAATTTAATTTAATTTAATTTAATTAATTATATATATTAAATATAAAAAATTTCATAATTAAAGAGTATTAAATTTAAAATGGTGGTGTAGTAAAATTTTATGATTATGCAAAACACACATTGATTATTAATTTTTATCTTCCTTCATTTCCTGGAATTTTTCTTCTATTTTTCTTTGTGAACATAATGATACTACTAATGAAGTAATTTCTTTAAAATATTGAACATTTTGTTAATTTTAATTTGAATAATTCTTTCAGTCGATCTTCGTTATATAATGCCCACTTTGCGAAACATGGGAGCTACAGAGTTGGTGTCAATTGTTGAAAAAGTGGGAATGGCTGACAGTTTTCATAATAATAACTACACAATTTTCTGCCCACCTAATTCTGCTCTTGAAGATTTCCAACACTACTTAGACGATGACATTGACGTAAGTATAATTCTCTTTCTATCTTAAAATATCCGATGTGGGTAACACATAACTTTCCCTATAAAATGCAATGGATTTACTTCTTCCACAGTTAAAAAATGATATATAAGATCTACAACACAATATTTTTAATGTTCAGTTTTACATTTCGAATTTCTCCGGATAACAACATGTAAAATTTTTTGAAGTACCCAATTAACTTATATTTTACGCAACTCAGTTATAAATATTGGTAGTTTCCGCAATATGCAATATAGTCCATATATCAAAGTATTTTAATAATGAATTTATCTATTTGGTGTCATTTTAGCAATTTTAATGATATTTTCGTCAATCTGGGTATCGCCAAATGAATCGCCAAGTTTTCAAATTTATCGCCAAGCGTTACAGGCAAACGGAGAGTAGAGCATTTCGTATATACCAAGTAGGATCAAAAAGTTCGGAGACAGTGCTGATATCTCCAACTCTGATTGGAGGAGAGGGGAACTATTTTACCGTAGTGTAGAGGCGCATGTAATGCGGGATATGAAAAGGAAGAAACAGGTGTTTTTCCAAAACAGTGAACTGTAGTCGTTCGTGCGCGTCGAAAACGGAAATGGCGTTTGAAGAACAACGTGCGAATATCAAATTCTGCCAGCGTTTGGAGAAATCGCCGACAGAAACATTGTACCCGCTGCAGCAGGTGCAGCAGTCGACGAGCGCGAACGACTACAGTTCACTGACACGCATTGTCTGGAAATCTCCTGCAGTGCAGACCTGCTTCTTCCTTTTCACATCTCGCGTCACATGTGCCTCTACGCCACGGTAAAATAGCTCCCCTCTCCTCTAATCAGGGTTGGAGATATCAGCACAGTCTCCGAACTTTTTGATCCTACCTTGTATAAATGACTATTGGCGAATTGTTAGAAGTCAAAATACAAAACAACTCAAAGTATCATCTCTCGTTAATGAAACAAACTAAATACACGAGAATAATGTTAACAAATTTATCGCATAATATTACATATGAAAAGTTGACATATTTCGCAATAGTTAATACTTTTTCTTATTTTTATGTGATTGTTTTAATAAATTTATTTAAAAAATATGCAATATTTCGAAAACGGTTCCTGCTTGTGTTCTAAAATTTGTATCAATCGTTTTTAAATGAGAAATTAAACAAATGATTATTCACGTGACGTTTCTAAAGGTTCTAATTATTTGATTTTCCAACTTTGTATTCGAAAATTTGAAAGTCTTTCGAACATGCGATTGCGTTTAAAATCAATAGGCTTCCAGTATAAACAAATTTAAATTTTTATACCGAATTTCGTTCAAAACGCTCCATTCGTTAGTGAGATATCATAGCCATAGATTCACTGATGGACACACACACACAAACATACTAACACACACAGGAAAAAATACTAACACACACAGGAAAAAATACTAATACACACAGGAAAAAATACTAACATACACAGGAAAAAATACTAACACACACACCACACATATGCACACACACACATGCACACAGACATCACTTCAAAAACGTTCGATTCGGGTTTAGGGATATACTATATACACTTGTATTTCCAGGAAAATAAAATTCGACTCACGCAATATTCAGCTTGTTGACTTTAACGCAGCATGGTCAAAAATATCCCCATCTCTATTCAAATGCAGTTATATTTTTTTTATTTATGTTTTTAAAAAAAAAATTATTGGTAGATATATGAAATATAATTTTTACTGCTTTTAGAACGATGTGCAAGTAAAGTTGAGTCAAATAAAGCTGAAGAAGAAAACTCGTTTACACAACTTATTAACTTCGCACCTTTCACATGGTTTTCTAAAATTGGATGATCTTGGCGATGGTGATATTCTGCCCAGTGAAAATCCAAGAAGCGAAATTCGTATCAATGTCTATTTTACCCCTGAGAAGGTATGTGTTTTAGTAAATTTACGTGCTTACTTATAAGTAAATATAAACAGAAATTTTGTTCGCAGAACGACAGGCGTGGTGAACAACATATCCAATTACATTCGAGTTTTGAAACATTATTTGCGATAATTGGTCTAATTTAAGACCTTCATCACGCACGTCATTTTGCAAACATACCTGAAGACCTTGTCCATACCTATAGACTTTTACCTTTATTATATCATATTACTTTTTTCTTTATCTAGTCTTTACAAGCACATGAGTGAAATTGCGAAGAAGACCATTTTGTGTGTATTCAACAGGATTTGGGAGACAGGACTTGTGCCTGCACAATGGAAGAGAGCTGTAGTCGTACCTATCCTGAAGAAAAATAAAGACCCGAGACAACTTTGTAGTTACCGCCCAATATTCCTCACTATTATATTTGGAAAGACTGTGGAAAGATTAATTATTAATTATAAATAGGTTAAATTGGTATTTGGAAGACCGAGATCTAATAGTCAGAGAACAGGCTGGCTTTTGAAGAAATCGTTTAACAACAGATCGAGTTACTTTCTTCAGCCAAATTGTTAAGGATGCTCTGGACAATCGCAATATCCTAACAGCCGTATATATTGATTTTAGGGATGCATATGATTTGGCATGGAGAGAAAAATTGTATCAAAAACTACATGGTCTTGGAATTTGTGGTAACATGCTTATAAGATCCTTTACTGAGCAACGTATTTGTAGGATCAGATATGGAAGTGACTACTCTAAATTTTATAATTTGAAAACAGGATTACCGCAGGGTGCGGTTAGTAGTTGCGCATTATTTAATGTGTATATTAATGACTTGATTTCTGCTTTAAAGACTATGAGTGATGTCCATTGCCTGCTTTTTGCTGATGATCTTGTCATTTGGACTCAGGCTCCTAAGCAAAGGACGAATTCCACTATAGAACATAGACTAAACCGTGCACTTGACATACTCTCTTTTTGGTGCACTGAAAATAACATGGTTGCAAATTTACAAAAGACTGCTGTCCAGTCCTTTTCGCTTGCACATCGAGGACTTTCCCCTGACCTCAAATACAGAAATGATACGCTTACCCACACCAACAGGTTTAACTACCTAGGAGTGACTTTTGACAACAAGCTAAACTGGAAGTAGCACGTAGATTCAGTCTCAGACAGTCTTTTAAATAGGGTAACTATTTTGAAGCGCTTGGCGGGATCCTTATGGAGAAGTGATAGGACAATTTTAAATGTTACCTACAGAACTTTTATACTTCTCTTAATTACGTATTGCTGTGAACCACTTATAACGGCAAGCAGTCAAGTTTTAAAGAGGTTGGAAACTCTACAAAATCAATCACTAAGGCTCATAATTGGAGCTGTTAATCGACTGTTTCTATGACAGAGGTTTCGTATCTAGAAAGCTGCTTTTGAAAAAGAGGGCAGCCATATCTTTTAAAAAAACCCAAGCTGGTTAGCAGGGCTCGCAGGTATGTACTCTGTTGACAAACAATAAATCTATTAAAGCTATTATTGAGGAAAGGGCTTTGCTTCTTTATAAGAAACTAATTAGAATGGGCGATCCTTATTGGATGAATTATCCTACCCGGGTTAGAATGTTGAAGACCCAAAACGACTTCATTCAGTTTGTTCAAAATATCAGGAAGGAATATGAGTTACCTGATAATATCCAGGAAACTTCGGGGCCAATAAACCCCATGGAGTTGGTACGGACTGAAATAAATTTGAATCTTGGGGAGATATTATACAATAAAGATACCTCTCCAGGTGTTATAGGGTGTTACGCCTTGGAAACAATTGACATGAGGTACCCGAATTCTGAGTGGTTGCACGTCTATACGGATGACTCTCTCTTTGATAATTATATGACCGCAGGATCAGGAGTTGTTTCGAGCCTTTTCTCCTTTTATGCTTCTGCGGGGAAATATAGAACTGCCTTATCGATGGAGAGGTGGAAACCATTCGAATTGCTCTTAAACAATTATTTGCATTTGAAGATAAATTTAATAGGGTCGTTCTGTTTTCAGACTCCCAAGCTGCAATCCAGGACATTGGTTCAACTAGTCCTCCTTCATCGGACGAAATCCTTCAGTGTCGGGATTATTTGCGGAAGTTGACTTTAAGGAAAAAGCATGTGGCGCTTCAGTGGATACCTGGACACTGTGGAGTTACTGGGAACGAATAGGCTGATTTCCTTGCTAAAAAGGGCTCGAGATTGCTCCAGTCTAGATGATCGGCCCTTTCTTATCATTCTTTTAAGCTGTATAAGGCAGACTATGTCTCAAAATTATAAATCGCAGCTACTTCACCGTTTATAGACAAAGCGGTGGAAACAATGAACCTTACCCACCTCCATCGTTGCTCGGCACTTCATGGCGACTCTGAGACGGCATTGTATTGGCGTGCTAGAGAACTTTTAAGGCAATGACTTCGGTCAACATTTGTTGGACTTTTAGTCTTTTTCTGTTATTTGTTGTATTTTTCTGTCACTTGTTGTATTTTTGTACTTTTCTTCTTGTATTGCCTTGCCATTGGAAATTAAAAAAAAAAATTCTTTATTATAATTCTCCTTTTTTCAATACTGATGATAATGTTTATTTCGTAGGTAATGACAGCCAATTGTGTTCCAATTTTGTCTGGAGATCATTTTGCTCGTAATGGCATCATACACGTTGTTGAAAAGCTGTTGCCATCGCCATCGAAAACTGTGGCTGATATAATAGCTGGGGATTCTCAGTTTTCAATTCTTAAAGCAAGTAAGTGGAGTTAAAAAGCCGAATTTTATATCACAATTTAACAAGTAATATTTTTCATGATAAATCGTTGTAAACAGAATTATGTGAGACCTGTCATTGTTTAGGTAGTCATGTAGAACAGCGGTTCTCAACAGAAGCCATATTGCTCAAGATGCCACGGCTTACGTCTTGAGAACCACGAATTAAAACATAATAATGGTGGGATGTGGAGCCTGAGTTAGCCATAAAAATTCACTTCACACAAAAATTGGCCGCAAAAATTCACTCGCAATATCTTGCTAAAATATGTTAAAAACGTAACGCTAAAATGATTTTAGAGCTTGTTTATTATGACATTTTCTACTTCTTATCCATTAGAATGTGGCGTTAGTCGAATTCTTCACCTATAATCTAAATCTCATAATCGTCTTGATATTGTGTACAGAGGTGATCTTCGATTACACAAACTTGTATGTATTTTCTTGTTTGGTGACTGTTTTATATGAAGTTTGGTATGTTAGGTTCCAAACAGACCTTATTTTTGTCTATTACCTACAGTTTTTTTTCTTCTTTTTTATAAAATCAATTTTTTATTAATTCAAAGTATATTCATTTTAAAAACCAGTATAGGACTATTTTTTTAGGTTTTCGCTTTTTTGAAATATCTTTTCAGAAATATTAACAAATATAATAAATTATACACTAAACATTATCCGCTGTGAAATATAAATATAGAGGTGACATTATGCAGAGGAGAAATAAGGAAACTTATTTTTACTCTATTTTTGAAACACAGCATGCAAAAGTTACTAGGTGTTATTCTATGCATTATTTTAATTCCTGGTGGGTTTTACTTGAATCTATTCGTACATATTACTATATTCTTGAAGTAATAATGGCTAGCAAAAATAGTTCTTCTAGGGCATGTAAAAATGGTCCAAATTCATTTTGTTATATTCGTGATGAAAAGGTGATGAAGAAACAAAGGAAATAACATCCACTTCATTTGTGATAAAAAAAAATTGCGCCCTTCGTACTTTGTAATGAAATGAATAAACCAAAACAAACTTTGGGCTTTACATATTGTATGTCGTTCGTTGAAAAATTATGAAACTGGTCTTGAGCAAGTTATAATGTTCCTAACTCGTGTCTTAGATACTTGATTTGTAAAGTGACGCAACTGAAAACTTTGGAATTATCTCAAAGTAGCCTTAACGGCCAAGACAAACATATAGAGATCTAGGATTTAAAATCCAACTTCTTTATTAACAAAAAAATAAGCCATACAGCGACTGGCTGTAAAAACAAAGAGGTCTGTATACAGGAAATAGATATAATATTGCACAAGCCCGTTCAGTTGAATGAACTTAAAAACACAGAAATTACGGAACTTGGGGATACATATATATGACTTTCGGGATTACTTGTAGTTAAAACAATAATGATGGAAGATTATTACCAACATCAATCAGATCACGTCGGTAGGCATCAGGAAGGATCCCAACTTGTCCATTCCTACGGTAATCTAAGCTATACCACAGACACTTGCCACTCATTCCTAAACTGCCTCCAGACTGCGGATTTGATGCTTTACTCTTTCAGGAACAACAGAGAATCATGCTAACACCCCTTCGAATAATTAGTAAATATGAACCGAAAGCTTTATCCTGTTCTACCACCGGGACCGCAGAAACTTTTAGCTGGCTTAGGATTGGTCTACATACTCGAACCAGTAAGAAGTTCATACTACAAAGTAAATCATAACTTAGAACATAAACTGAGGGAAATCATAATCAAAATTTATATAGATCTGACAAAGTACTCGTGTTGCCTCTTTGAATTCCCATGGTATAGCGTGAACAGAAAAATCATTATGATGACTGTTACTTGCTAATTTTGTTTGTGTAAAATTTTGAGTTACAATAGCCATAGCAAATCAAATATTGCTTATTCTTATTTAAAATCAGCTATACTGCCCATTATTGTTAGTGAAAACGTATGAACAGCGTCTATTGTATATATGAACAGCAAAATCATTTTAATGATAGTATTGACGTATCTATGAACAGCAAAATCATTATGATGATTGCTATTTGCTAATTTTGCATGTGTAAAATTTCAGGATACAATAGACACATTAAATCAAATATTGCTTATCCTTATTTAAAATCCGCTGTACTGCCCATCATTGTTGGTGAAAACGTATGAACAACGTCTATTGTATCTATGAACAGCAAAATCATTATAATGATAGTATTGACGTATCTATAAACAGCAAAATCATTATGATGATTGCTATTTGCTAATTTTGCATGTGTAAAATTTCGAGATGCAATAGACACAGCAAATCAAAAATTTCTTATCCTTATTTAAAATCAGCTGTACTGCCCATTGTTCATGGTGAAAACGTACCTGTTTCAATTCCACCTCAGTGTTTGAATAAAATAGTAGTGATGTATTTATGAACAGCAAAATCATTATGATGATTGCTATTTGCTAATTTTGCATGTATAAAATTTCGGGATACAATAGACAAAGCAAATTAAATATTACTTATCCTTATTTAAAATCAGCTATACTGCCCATTGTTCATGGTGAAAACGTAGCTGTTTCAATTCCACCTCAGTGTTTGAATAAAATAGTATTGATGTATCTATGAACAGCAAAATCATTATGATGACTGATATTTGCTAATTTTGCGTGTGTAAAATTTTGGGATGCACTAAACATAGAAAATTAAAAAGTGGTTATCCTTATTTAAAATCAGCTATACTGCCCATGGTGAAACATGCCTGTTTCAATTCCACAGTGTTTGGATAAAATAGTATTGATGTATCAAATTCATAATCTGATTTATGCATTCAAGAAAAAATGCAGACTTTACTGTAGGGGAAAGTAGACCCCAACTGATAAATCAAAAATAATTAAATTATCTCGTTCAGGATTTATCCGAGCACAAAATATTGGTGAACCCGCTGAAATCTACAAAATGGTGGTACCCATTCTGTCTTTTCGACAACGAGTTTTGTTGCTTTTCTAGCACCGACGAAGGGAATCCGGAGTATTATCGAAACATCTGTATGCTGAATTGTTATTTTATTTGTGCTTAAATAGGTTGCTGATGTCTTTATAAATATATACATTTATCCCTTTCTTGCTAATCCCTATATTCTAAATATTTTTCAACATCAATTTATATAAATTTAGTGCCAATTGGAAAGCAAAGCATCTGAAATCAGACATCAATAACACATCTATATATGAGTTTAACAATATTTCTGAAATATTTTATTTGATTACTAATATAAACTGTTTTAAATTGCAGTGGCGGGACTTCAAATCCTGTGCCTCTTTTCATCATTCAGGATCTCCTAATACTCATAAATTAAAGAATATCTTTACACTATTTTCTCTATGGTGCCTCTAAGTATGCCTTCCTCCTGCCCCCCACCCCCACCCCCGCCCTGCATTACTGAGTTCTTCAGAATAGTCCTGCACCTTATTTTGAGCTAGAGCTGATTTTGCTATCATAAATCGTCTACAAAGATAAACTAATATTCCTCTTGAAGATATTTATTCAATTTGTCAGTTTCAAACTAATCGTGGATACTTAAAAAGTTGTATAGAAAATGAAAATGAATTAAGATGTCAAATTAAAACGATGTTATTAAAATGAAGGCATTTGTATTATCATTTTCTGTTTTCTAGTGCTCAGTATGGCAGGTTTAGTTCAGACCCTCAGAAATCTCAATGGATCTTACACCATGTTTGCTCCTACGGATTCGGCACTCATGTCCGCCTTATCGTCACAGAGTGGAGGAAGTGACAACCGATGCACAGTCAGTATGTATTTAAAAGTACTTCTCTAATTTTCTTCATAACAAAAAGCTTTAAGGGGACGGTAGACGTTGAAATTTTTTTTATTTATTTATTGACTTTGAAACATGAACATTTGTATAAATATTCCTCTTAACATTACTATATAAAATACCATTAAATATTTTTCAATTTTGTCATAATTTTGTATTTTTTTTTTAATTTAATTTTTTTAACAAAAATTTGAAAATGCTCCTTGCGTGCCATTTGTTCACATTTTTGATTAATTTTGCATTATGATCACTCAAAAACACATTATGAACACATTTGGGTATTTATTTTTAAATCCCTTAGAAAGTCAATTTTTTAGAAATATTTTTCTGCATTGAAACTTAATTTTCATCATTTAATTAGGTTCTTATTCACTTTTAATTACCTTAATGAAGTCCAATTATAAAATGCATACCCAGTTTCATTAAAAAGTATGAAAAGTGTCTTCTTGCCAAATTCCATGCATCTCAAACGAAAATTAAGACGCTTGGAGCATTTTAAAAATGTAAAACCTTTGAAAATTCCGTTTTGAAAAAAATAAATTTAACCTTTTGCTTGCGGGTGAAACAGCGTCCATCCCAAACGAGAAACCTCCCAAAAAGACAGGTATTTGACATACCCTATCCAAAACAGTTCGACCTCCCTTTGCAGGTATTGGCGTCCATGGAAATCGACGACAGAAACATTGCACCTGCTGCGGCAAGTGCAATGTTTCTGTCGGCGATTTCCATGGACGCCAATGCCTGCAAAGGCGGATCGAACTGTTTGGGATAGAGTATATCAAATACCTGTCATTTGACAGAGAGTTTTCTTCGTATGAGATGGACGCTGTCCCACCCGTAAGCTAAAAGTTAAATGTGTAAAATAATGTTATATATTAAAAAAAAAACTTTTTTTAGTCGATTTTTGCTCGGTCTGAAATTAATTTTAACTTCAGAGCTTCTCAGGCTGTTAATGAATAGCTAATCTATGCGTTAAATAAAGGAGTTTCGCACGAAATTGTGAATTGAATTATCCAGTCTCAATTCATAAATGAAATGCTTTAATTTAAAGTTAGAAATGTCTTCTAGTAATGTCATTATGTAAAAATCCCTTCCCGTTTTAGGTATCATGAAGCATCACATCGTTGATCACGTTATCTGTTCTTCTGCACTCCCACACCACGCCCGAAGTCTGAACATGATCGGAGAACTTTTAAGTTTAACACGGGACCAGAACAACAAGCTTTACGTTGACGGCGTGCAGATCGTGGTTAGAGATCTCATAGCCACCAATGGTGTAGTACATATTATCGATGGAATACTTTCCACACGTCAAAGTAAGATACTAATGCACATCAAGTGTACTTTTTCCTGAATTGGGTTCCATCTAGTGCTAATTTAACAGATATATGCAACATTGCCTCTACATCCTAAAACGGATCCCCAGCCGGGATCTTTGACAGGCACCCCCTGCCTTCCGCAAAAGTTAAAGGCAGCATGATGCTCTTACAAATGCTCTACAGAATTTACTATAAAATAAGTCAGATTAAAAAATGACACAAAAGTGATATTTATATTTATTAAAAGTAACTATATGGATTTACACAATTAAAATTTACAATAAAATGGAAAAGTATTTCAAAGTATATTTAATAGCTTATGTCGAAAATTTTCAATAACTTCTGCAAAATCAACTTGCTTAGCTAGATCATTTTAGATACAAAAATTGCTAGATGATTAAGTCACTCATCACGCTTTGCCATGCTTTCAATAAATTTGCCAGTCTACTGAACGATTTTTCAGCTGCAGAAACTGTAACTGATACTGCACAACTGTACAAAACATTTCATTGGCGATGCAGGTATTGGCAAATATTCCGTGCAATTTATTTTCGTGTGATATGTACTGATTTTCTGTTTGGACTTCAGTGTCACAACTATCATTATTACAACCTTCACTGCGATCAGTACAGGGAGCTAGATGTTCTTTCCGCTTCCAGATCAAAATAATTTAGTTATGGATTGACGGCCTCGTAATACTTTCGACTCTCTCTCAGGTTTAAGCTCCCTTTTTTGAGCACAGGACTTATGTTTGTAATTTTAATCAGACATAGGCGTTTTATTTATTTTATGATCTGAAAGAAAAAAAATAATAATTAAATTTGCTATGGAGACAAACAAAATAATTTTTTCTTACATCATAATTATTACATTTAGTAAAATAAAATAATTAATTTTAGTTGGAGGGACCAAGCAAAAGTCAACATTTTATAAAGTCGCTTTTTGTCTTCTGTTCATCTCACTTAGCTGATCAACTCACCACGATGCCCCCACCCCTTTATACCGAGCCCCCAGTTTAGAACCCTGTCATCCCCCATTGTTGAGGGGTTGGTGACCTGGCAATCAACATTAACATATCTTAAACGAAAGTACTTCAGTCAATAAAAAGTTTACTTAATATGCATTCAATCCTTTTTTATGGTGACACTATGAAATATCCCTTAGCATAGTATAACATTTTCCTGTTAGGTTCTCGAATATAAAAATTTAAAGCTTATTTTTTCTTTTTTTTTAACTTCCAATTAATTTTTTCTAGACTTTTAATAGTTCACATATCTGGGACTATAATTTACCATAAGCACACAATGACATAAAAGCCAACTTGTCACCTTAACGCAGTTTCTTGCCGGAAACAAATGTTCTCAATGTGATTGTGTGATACCATACCATTTCTTTATTAAAATAAACTAAACAGTAATATATTCATATTACAATCATTGTTTCCATAATAAATACTAAATATCTAAAATTATCTCTCTACATCATTCAGAATTTGTATTCTCTGTAAGGGTTTATGCTTATTTCTTTAGTACAACTCTGCAACTGTCTACTCAGTAACAAGAGGGTTGTAACCATAGAATTAAAGAAATATGCTTTACCTCCAAAATTGTATGCCCAAATCATGAAGAGTAAAGTATTTCTAGGCTCTGGAAGATCACGTAGATAAAATACACTCACTTTTAAGACAATTTAACGGCGTTTAGAAATCTAGAAGACATTGGTTCGATATATGATTCTAAAGCCTTCCGTATATAACGGAGAGTTATTCCAGTCGACATAGTCTGACTTACAGGAGATAGGGAACAAGACGTAGATGAATTTAGTTGTGCTCCTACCAAACATATAAAATTCACGCGTGTATTAACCCTTTAAGCGTGTCATTTCCCTCACAGCAAAGATCGTCACATGTATGACAGTGACGTTGTAGTCACTTGACACCTGGGTCACAATGTGACATCATATTTGTGACTTCTATGCGACGTTACTTATTAGTAACTTTGTAACTTCATTGTAACTATATTCTGTGACATTTCCACAATTTAATTAACACGTAACAATGTGACGACATTACAATGGCAATTACAATGTGACGTCACAAACAAGTTAATATGCGACGGCACAAACGACCATGAAAATGACCAAAATGACTTCGCTGTGACCTCAATATGACATTGCCGAGACGTACTGCGACGTCCTGTGACGTCCCAAAGTCACAGTGGGACGTAAATCTTACGTCACTGTGAAAAAAATGCTATTAGGGTTATTTCCCTCCGCGAACACTGCAGTGGGGAGTTTTTTTCTCCCATGCCTTTTCCCCCATTGATTGCGCGTTGAATGAGAAAGTGTTTTGCTGAAATAAGTATTAAGTAAATAAACATGTATAATAACAGATAAGTAAATAAAAAAAACATACAATTCCAATTTTTAATAGTTCCTCTTGGTGTAATAAATTTTAAAACATGAAATATAACAAAAAGCAACTTCACAGTCTGGACACCATGTCCTGGTTCCTTTCCTAAGCTTCTTGCCAGTTTTATTGGATGCATAACATACAGCACATCGCCTAGTTAGCTCTTTTTTGCAGGGCGTGAGATAACTTACGCTTTTCTGAAATATGATTGAAGGCATTTGAGGCTGCCATTGCTTTGCATTTGAAATCCCAACGAAACTGCGTTTATTTTACGCGTGTTTACGAAATACTGCCTCTGATAAAATTTAGTTTTTAGGACTACTACTGCCATCTAGTGTAAAAGATTTAAACACAGTTAATATCTCATAAAAAAATCATATGACGTGTTATCCCCGTCAAACACACAAGAGTTTCGGTTTTAAAAGTGCATAACGAGTCCACCTCGTCAAACCCGCTTAGCGATAGTGCAATGCATGACGAGTTGAACTCGTCAAGAACGCTTAAAGGGTTAAAGAAATTTTTAAAGCATAAACATAATGGAAATGGAGATCGTCAACATTCATTTTTTCTAAATATAATTTTGTAAAGATTTTCTTACACATCTCTGATATTTTGTTACTTAATAATTTTCCTACAGTTTCCGATCTTCATTGCAGAATTTGAAGAAGTCCCTATTTTTAGCTAGACTTATGTCAACGGCTCTGATGTCTCTTGTGTAAATCAGGTCTTAAATATCAATGGAATTCAAAACATGGTCCAAACCACGAATGTTTTCGGAATTTTATCGCGGTCTTCATATTGTCCAGGGGCAATGCGTCTACGTCATCTGTGGGTCACTTATCGACAGCATTTTATAAACTTATGCTTTGAATAGATGTCGCTGGTTTTTGGTACTAGAAGACCGACCACGCTATCAAAAGATGCTCATATTTGAATGAATTAAATAAACTTTTATTATAGTAAACGCATATACAGTATAAAATACGATTAGTAAAAGATACACTAATTTATTGAATTTTCCAATAAGGGTACTGCAATCACTTTTCTGCGATCAATTAAAGCCAATTATATAGCCAAATGATATGTCATTATCGCAGTCTTTCTGCCCTACTTGTAGTTTAATGTGTGATAAAATCGAAAATAATATATATATAGATTTTTTTTCACTGTTAGCGAAGCCAGTCAGTCAGGTATTAGAAGAGTCTGGATTGACTGAATTTCTATCTTTGCTTGAAATCGCTTACCTCAAGTCAGAATTCGACTCCATGGAAAACGTGACATTCTTCATACCAACAGATGAAGTAATACAGGTAATATTTTTAAATACATGGCAATAGGATTACTTAAACTATGACAATAGGGTTACTTAAAACTGGAGTCGGCAACAGGTGACCCCCAGGAAGTGCGTAATGTAAGTGTTATGTGTACCCTTGTAAAATACTTGATGGAGCACTCTCTCTCTCTCAGTTGATATACCTCACAATACATTGCAAAAAATATATATATTTATCAGAGGCGGAAGGGAGGGTTAGAGGTTCAAATATCCCCAAATTAAACAAAATTTAAATGCTTCCTATACACCCATGAGATATTAAAAAAAATACCTAATCCCTCATTCAGTTTGTCGTCGCTCTGAAGTGCCTGAACTAGAAAAACGATCCTTTTTTTTTCCTTCAATAGAAAACGAATTAAAATATGAATAAATAAAAAGCTTTTAGAAACTAAACAGGGAATAATTCAATCCATCTACTGTATCACTGCAATAGGAAGAAAAATTCTCCTACTACATTTAAAACCCGAGGTTTCCAAATTTGAAAAATTCCCGGTTCCTGGAGCCGGCAAAAGAAAGGGAAAAAGTAAACATCAAAAGCCAGTTACTTAGACTTCTTGAGATTGACTAAATTTAATTTAAAAACAGGCCTCCTCCAAATTAAATTTCAAAATACGCCACTGGCATTGATGAGAACTCAGGCATTCTGTAAGATGAAGAAATTCAGCTGCCCTGTAAAAAGGAAAAAATTATTACTGTTAAACTAAGAATTTAGCTAGAAAACTGTCTTCAGGCGATACTTTCTACTCTCGGACTGGATTGGAATATTTTCTCACTTCGCTGTGTTTTTTTATGCACACAAGAGCCACTTTGACCGAAAACCACATTTTAAAGTGGATTTCAAATCACTACGAGCGTGCATATACATACACAGGGCTCTTCGCCCTCACCCAGAATTAAAACTCGGCCCTTATAGATCTGATATTTGAAAATAACCGTTCAGCCACAGGTGGGTGCATCTCACAGAAATCTCCCTATGGGTAGAATGTATGTTGCCACACAACCCGTCCATAGGAGAAGGGGAACGCTATGTGACTATAAAATTAGTCATTTCAGTCTGAGATCAATGTTATTAAAATTTGAGGCCAAATGCGTGGCATAACGGATCTCATTAGTCATTGTGTTATGGATTTGTCATCACGCAGAGATACACGAAATCTTGGCATATAGCAGTTGTTTGACAGAGTGTTGATAAATGGCATTGATCAGCATATGGGATACCCAACAAAGATAGCTCATAGAAAATATAAATATTATAAAAGAAAACTTTTCCTTCATGCTCTATTCCAACAATGAAAAAATAAATAAATATACATATTAAAAGTTATAAAGAATATAAAATTAAATTTATCATATGAATTATTATGTAAATATTTCGTTTCCAAATATAATACAAAAAGCATAAACAAGAACAACCAAATAAAATAAAAATGATCAAATAAATACGTTTTGTGCAGGGTATTCAACCAGAGTACTTAGAGTCCTTTCTCAGCCACAACGAATCTGTTCTTGATATTTTGAGGTTCCATGTTGTTCATGGACAGACGGAACTCAGTTCTCCTGATCAACTCCTACACTCCAAGCTGGAAAATGCAACTCTTAAGTTCCAGATTCATACTACGGTAAGATGCATTTAATGTTTTTAAGCAGTTTTTACATGAATTATCTATGTGAATAAAAAGAAAATGACACTAAACATAACTTTACATTGATGTTATTTTGTCTTATTCCTTTACACACTGGATTGATCGCGGAAAATCTAACTCCAGAAAATTCAATATTTGTATTACATTTATTTTTAAGTGAGATCTTAATTAAAATATTATACAAATAATTAAAGAAAAATAAAATAAGTGTAGCTACACGTCCGTGAGGTAAACAGTTTAAAATACTAAAATAGTAAAAGATTTATTTCCACAATTCAGACTTAATATATAGAAAGATAAAAGCCTTCAGCGCTTTAAGGAGTCAAATACCATTCATCACAATGCATCAAGAAGCGAAGAAAGGTCATGTAAGAATGGTCATTTAAAAATGTTATCTTTCTCTTAATTTTATACATTTTTCTTTTGGATTGTTAAATTTTCGTTTTATCAAATACTCGTTGTTTTCAATGTACATATTTATATAATTCTAATGTGGATCTATTTTGTTCTCTCGCAGTGGCTCACTGTGATATATATATTTTTGTGTGTGTTCGATTTTGAAAAAATTCCATACTCAATGATGCTCTTCTTGATAGCCTTTAATGATGGGAGTTTGACGCTCGAAAGGGCTAAAGGCTTTCATATTTTGTATTTTACTTTCAAAATTGTGGGGAAGAAACTTTTAATGTTCAATCAAAGAGAAGTTTAGACATTTTCAAAATATATATATAAAAAGTTAAATTAAAGAAAATTGATTCTTTAGTAACTTAACCCTCTAAAACAAGGGAAGGAAATTTGTGAAAACAACCTGATGCATAATCTATACAGACAAGTCCTATATCAGTATATACATTGCATGTAAACAGAAACGTTTCAATTTTCTCAATTAAATTTTAATATTTAGATTTCAAAAATTTGAATTTGTGTTTGAATTTGAATTGTCTATGTTTATTTTCATATTTTATTTAGTATCCACAAATGACACCGCATATACTAGTCCAATGTGCGACTGTTTTGAGTGCAGATATAAAGCTTTGCGGAGGAACTTTGCATGTCATCGACAAAGTAAGCTTTACACAACTTTATTGATAAATTAATTTGCTTTTATGTTTCACAGATTTTACTTGAAAATATCTATATTAACGCAAGAAATTTATGAAAAAGTCTTCGCATGGTGGCAAATAGTGTGTAGACTTTATTTTTGAAGGAACTAATAAGTCTTTTTATTCGCTATTACACACTTATTTCGTACATTCATGCAAATTCTGGAATTTGTTGCTGAATCCATTTCAGTCATCACCTAATTCTATATCTATAGCAGATCCCTAGAAAAGATTTTTCAAAGAAATTATAAATTTTTCAAACGGAATTCATATTTCCAGAATCGGAAGTGGAATTTATTAACGAATCCCTTAACCCCTTAAAGAACTTAATGCTGACTCCATATAAGTCATTATCTGAGTTCTAAATATAGCTAATCCTGAGAAATTGATGTTTCAAGGGAACATTTTTGAGCCGAGAGTTAAAAAGAAATCGGAATGGCGATCTTTAATTTTCCAAATACCCGCTTAAGCTTTTGTAGATGCTCGTCAAATGAAGTCCAACAATAATTATATCGTCTAAATAGACGAGGCAGGATTCACAGAAGAATCCTTTCAGCGTGATCTCCATTAGATTTCAAATGCTGTGGATGCATTGCAGTCAGCGCAAAATCTTGTCAAACCACCTTTCTTCTTCACTAAAACGATTGTTGAGGCACAAGGACTGTCTTTTAAAAAGCTTATCTACTTCTTAGCTACTCTTCATTAATCAGGAACTGGTTACCTGTGACGATTTTATCTAGTTAGTCCCACCGGTCACATATCTTTTTAAGCAGTCGAGAAGATTACCCTGAATTCAGAAATGAAGTTTTTATACTCCTCGTGTTCTGCATGATATCCCGAAACTGTTTGAGATAGTGTTTAGATGTTCGGGACTGCTGTTTCTATCTTCTGAACAACCACACATTATGCTGGCTACCGCAAAACATGAAACTAACTGCTCCCCTTTGTGGATTTTTTTTTTTAGCCTCATGATCTTAGGCCTGCACGGTTTCCTTTTACTGTGCACTCTCTACGTGCATGCAATGAAACAACTTCTGCATTGACTGTGTTACAATCCAAGATATCTCCCGGTTTTGTACCAATCAAAGTAATCGCTTTGGTGGCTGTTCGTAATTCGTTGTTTTTAAAGTCTTGGTCAAATCCGTATTTTCTAAAGAAGTCCAGTCCTAGAATGCATTCTAGATCAGTATGCCTGAAAGGCTTTCTAGATCAGTATGCCTGAAAGGCTTTCTAGATCATCAGTCCAGTCCTAGTATGCATGCATAGATCATAAATATCCGCAACATGATAATGAAGGTTCGTCTCGACATAAATAGTAATTTCCATTTTACATGCACATTCGCTGTTTCACCTGTAACTGTGCGCAGAGAGAAGAAGGGTACAGTATAAAGAAGTTGACCTTCAATTTGGCTAGCTACATCACTTGTAATGATGATCAAATCTGCACCCGTGTCTAGAAGCATTTAGTATTGGATGTTGCTTTTACTATCCATGACGTAAGGTCCATTAATTCCTCTGTGCAACAGTGAAACCTGAAATGGCTTTAATGGGACATTTTCTACATACGGCAGTCTCCGCCCCCCAAAGTGGTCACCGATTAGTTTTACTGTGACTTTTCTGAAAGAAATGCTGAATGCCCAAACAGTGGCCAATTTCTCGGCAGGTCTGAGAAATTTCCCTTTTGAAAGATAGGTGGCATGCACTCTTTTTAGGCGCATCCCCACAATATTTTTGCTCGAACACCAACTGTAGGACACATTCTATTTCATTCTAAACCCCGAATCGAACCCATGTCTCTTGGGTTGCAACCAGTAATACTAACCGCTACACATCAATCCGACTATCTTTAAATCCATGTTATTTCAACCTTTTACTCAATGACATATACCTGTCAAGTTCTTCAGATAGCCAAATTTAATCATGTCCAGTGTGGCAAAGTAAATAGACCAGTAAATCCATAAATAAATTAATCATAGAGAAATTCCGAGATAGTTGCCGCATCCGGTATAGATTGCGTCCCCCCACCCCTTAGTTCTGAAACTTACTGTAAGATTGTAATGCAGTAAACATAAATGGTGTGCCATTTAGTGTTTCAAATGTGTTTGATAAAAACATTGTGTTTCTGTGCTTTTTTTCAACTGAAATTGACAAATATCTAAGAAGAATTGTTTCATAAAATATTTTATTGTGCTACCACAAATTGTACATTATAGCTAAAACTCTAGAAATATCAGTGGATTCCTTGTTTGAGAGAAGAATAGTCTTCGTGTAGAGTGTTTTTTTTGTGATTTTGTCATATATATATATATTTTTTTAAATCCAAGGCCAGAGGGCTGTGAGATACAACATCTCTTCCCTAGAAATCTGTACACTCAAGAGTTATTTGAAAAATAAGTAAAATTTTCATAATTATGTTATTAAGTCGATTTTCATCTTATTCCGCTGTTCATTAATGCCTTAAACTTAGTTTGAAATAAAAAGAGTAAACCTTTTTCGAATTTAGTCAATATTTTATATTTTATAACAATCATGCATAAAGCATTGATTATGAAAAACTTTCCAACTTCAATGGAATTTTATTTAACCATCTCTAAAATGCGATGCATTCCTCAGTAATATTTTTAAAAATTATCACAATACTTTGTTAATTTATTATATTTAAAAACTTAAAACTTCATCGAAAAAAATGAACTTTATTCAAATGACGGCATTGAAATATAAATTGCCTGGTTTAAGCATCTCTAAAATGCGATACATTCCTCGGTAAGGTTTTTAAAATTATCATAATACTACAATAATTTATTATATTTAAAAAAATTCATCGAAAACAAATTAACTTTATTCAAATGACGTCACGAAATATAAATCGCCTGGCTCTCTCTATAAAAGCAGCATTTCATTCATAAACTTTTTTTTATTTCTTTCATTCATCATAATACTACAATAATTTATTTTATTTAAAAACTTAAAACCATGCAGGTACAAGTAATTTAACTCTATGCTTAAAACTTCATCGAAAACATCGTCGTTCTCTATGTAAAATCAATGAATGTTTCATTCATATCAGCTACATTGCAGACTCCATGAGCTACACAATTTTGCGTTTAAGAAATGCAGCAATTGTTATACAACTAATTCTACATTTTTTGGTGTTTACAATCTCCATAAGTGAAAATTAGGCTTCGCTGTAAAAACAATCAAAGTTGGATGATCATTTAAACTCAAATATATTGTAATTGCGTTGTTTCAGAATGTAGATGCACAGAATTTAAGCAAAAATAAAGCGGTTTTAGGACGGATACAACACTAAATAGGAATTAAAAAGTTTGAAAATCACGATTTTGACACAAGATGGATGCCATATTTTATTTTGAAGTAGGTTACGTGATCGCTTCATATAATGGTCACGTGATCTCTTCATATAAATGGTGTAATTATTATTTTAATTTTAATTTAAAAAAACTACTGAATATATTGTGCTGAAAAATTTTCTATTTATTTTATGGGATAAGTTGAACATTTTCTAAAACTTTCGAAGCAATTTGTGAATTTTAAATTCGCTTAAAAAATGTTTGAAAAATTAGGTCCCATAGGATTCAATGTATTTCATTTTTTCAACCCGGGTTCAATCCCAAAACTAATTGGGTGATATTATTCATTTATATTCCCATAGATCCCACAGACCGTCTGAACAACATACTAAAATTTCATTTTGAGAAAGTCATTTTTACGACAGTTATCATGCTAACGGACGGACAGACAGAATGAACAAAGTCATAAACACTTTTCAACTATGTTGTAAAGTGTTAAAAATGCAATTTCACTGTTTCTATCTTTTTTTTATATTTAAATATACATACATTTTGAAGAAAAATATTTGGTACGGCCATTAAAAATTCATTTATGTTAAATGCGGAGAGTCTCCCTTATATTGCGGCGTAATATCCGACTCATTCGGGAGAAATGTCGCAATGAAGGGGTTTACAAAATAAATTATAATTGCTTATAGAGTACTTTATAATATATTTTATCCTAAAACAATGTTTTCTAAATGTAAATAAATTATTATGACTACATAAGTTTCTTGTTTGTGCGCCATGGGTCTCAAAGTATTAATTTGAAAAAGATGCGGCATCCCTCCTGGATTTACCCTATATTTTAACACTCTACAATTAGATCGCATTACTTTTGAAATTCGGAAGGGCTTAATTTCTAAAAAAAAATATGTTGGACAGTTAGTTTTCTGCAAGTTTAATGTATTTTTGCACACAAGATTTTTTATTATTATTATCATTCAGACGTATAAATCAAATAATATAATTTTGAGTGTGAGAGATCTCTAGAAGCTAGTGGGCTTAGGCTGCTTCAAGTGGAATCTAACAAAGAAACCTCCCACTTCATGTGTCTAATCCCTCCTTAATGGTTTCTCCCTCTCTCAGAGAGGGAGAACCCGTTGTGTTCGGATTAGCAACCAGGTAATGTAATACCCTAATTTCCCCTGAATGCTTTCTGATGTATGATTTCCGTCTATTTATACTCTTTGGGATACAACACAGAAGATTTTCCAGATTTTTCATGGGTACCCACTAGTTGCAAATAGTGTATTGGATAGTTTACTTAAGTTTAATGTAGTATTTATAACACAAGATATATATATATATATTTTCAAACATATAACATTGAAGCTAAAATTCTATGTATATATATATATATATATATATATATATATATATATATATATATATATTAAATAAATATATATATATATATATATATATATTTTATTTATTTATTTATTTATTTATATATATATATATATATTTATTTATTTATATATATATTCTTGGTTTTTTTTTCAAACATATAACTTTGAAGTTAAAATTCTTGTCTGTACTGATAAGTGACAAATTTTTCGAAGTAATGCAGTTTACATATACTGCATTTATTTACACAAATAAAGATAATGTAACCAATTTGTAATGTATAAGTAAAATACACTTTGTGCAAAGGATAAGAAAAACTAAAGCAACGTAAATCAGCACAATTAACACAATAAGAAGCATACAGCTCTTTAGAGGATACATTGGATTCCTTTCGGCAGTGCAAGAAAACCAACAAACCCGAAGTACAAAAGTGCTAGTTTTCCTTAATTTGTAATGTAGTATTTGAAATTCAGACAGGATCGCGTTAAGGGCGGTTATGGGGGGATGAGATGCAATTGTATAAATAATTATTATTAAAACAGCATATAAAATGCAGTATGACATTTCATGGTTCGTTCTATGACATTTTCCAAGTCCTCAAACTAAATAATTTAAATGTACATTATTTTACAGTTGCTACTACCTCCAAAGCTGACCATCATAAAATTTTTAGAAAGTGTCGAAGGTTTTTCAACTTTGGTTCTCCTATTAAGAGCGACCGGTCTCGACAGGAGGTTGGGGAATCAGCAACTGACGCATACCCTTCTGGCTCCCACCGACGACGCCTTCCACCAAATGGGTGATGAGGCCCTTTTTAGGTTACTTGAGAACATTGACATAGCTGCAGATCTAGTTAAGATGCACATATTGTTAGGTGAGAAGGGTTCTATCTATATAGATTTATTATCTGATTTGTTTATGTTATTTCAGATCCTTCAGAAGCCCTCCCCTCCCGGGTGGCCTTGGAGGAAGACTGAAACTTTGCACACTTATTATAGCATCAACGATAAGACAGAACCTAACTTATCCGGTATTTCAATTTCTTCCCGGGGGAGTGTAAAATGTGTTTATTTCCAAAAAGACTTTCCAGACTCCCCAAGCACCCCAGTGGCTTTAAAGGCTGAACTTGTGCACAATTATAGTACTGACCACGGGATAGAGCCTAAGAGCTTTCTGATTCCCCCATCCTACCCCTGGAAAGAGAGGAAGTGGGTTTTTTTCTGTTATCTATCCAGGATCTCCAGATGTCCCTAGGCTGAATCTATGCACACTTATAGAATCAACCACTGGACAGAATGTAACCGAAGCCGATTTTCGATTTCTCTCCCGGGGTCAGAACAAAGTAGGGGACGAAAAGCATTTTCAGCCTTTTCAGAAGCCTCCCTACCTTCAGTTATTTAGAAGTCTGAAACTTTACAACTTATGGTATCAGCCTTGGACAGAAACAAACTGGGCCAAATATTTAATTAAGACAATTATTTTCGACACAAAGTACCCTACATTATTAAACAAAATCAAACTTAAACGCTTATAAGACTCCCTTAACAAAAGAAGGCATATGTCAGTAAGGTGACTATAATTGTTTCGACCAGTTCGTTCTTGACAGTAGTTAAGGGTGCATACTCTTTATTTAGCGTAAAGAAGGGACTTATAACGCCTCCGAAACAATTATAGTCATATTTCTGACATATGCTTACTTTCGTCAAGAAAGTTTTTCTTAACAAGCAGCAGTTTATTTTATTGTAAAATAGAACTTTCTAAAAAATCTTGCAATATATCTCTTTAAGAGAAAGTTTGTTAAGAACAACTTTATTTGTTAGTTTCCCTGTCTTTGAAAGATTTAAGTAGTCATCCTATAAACAAGTGCGTAATCCTATAAACAAGTGCTTTGGCGGTACATAGTTTCAGAATGCAGAGGTTCAGTTGCCTCCGAGGTCAATTATCCCCCATCTAAAATCTTCTTCGGCGAACGCCCTTAATATAAATAGCTTATGCAAAATTTAAGAATAATAATAATTTGCATGAAAGATGGTATGCCTGAATAAACGACTGTTGAACACTAGGCATATAATATACATCTATCCAATTATCAAACAATAAATCCCTAATAGCTTGCAAACTCTATCAAGATAGGGGTTGTTGTTGTTGAGACCCAGACCGTCCAACCTACCAGAAAGGTGTAAGATAGCAGTTTGAGGGGCCGGGAAATGCCACCCAATTTCTGGAAATATTACAAGGAAATGCCACCAGATTTCTGGAAATATTACAAGGAAGAGCCGACAAAATCAATTTCATGAGCGCAGAAGAAAATTTTGGACATTATCCGACCTCCTCTACGAAATGAGTAGCTTATAAGAAACTGAACTGCATACTTTGCCTGTTTATAAATTCATCACTGAACCAACTGGAACACATATCAATAAAAAACTGCATGTATAATATGCATTATACTCTCGTATGTAAGGATTAATTTAAATCTCTTCTTCTCAAAAATTCATTTTTCCTACAATTTGATGTCATGAAACTTCGAAGAATCTCGTCATGAAGAATCGAAGACTATAACTCGTAGAAGTGCAGTTCTTTGAATAACTTTGACAGTCATGATAAAGAATATGACTACGCATCTAGAGTGTTTATGCAATATTTCTAATAGAACACAAATAATATTTATGCAGTGTCAAATACATTTTTTAATCTTCCTTGCAGGTTCAGCTTGCTGCACCCAATTAAAGAACGACTTGCTATCAGGACGTCGTCAGACAAGGACAATGGACGGATCTCTTCTGAGTTTGGAACGCTCTGTTGATGGTGTTATGATGGTGGGAGGTGCACATATTGTAGACTGCGACATTATGGCCACAAACGGAGTAGTTCATATGTTAGACGCAGTCGTTGGTCATGATCCGACATCCTTTCTAGGAGGTGGCTATATGGACAATGTATTTATACTAGTTTGACAATTCTCACTATGCTGCAGCTGCAACTGTAACTTATGGACTATTTTGAATATTTGGGTGATGTTTATAAAAAAATATATATTACAGATAATAAATTTAAATAAATGTAAATAATATGCAACTAATTATATCTTAATAAATGTCCCATTTTATTAGTGAACCCGATCAAATATATCAGTAGTATAAAAATTAGTGTGCTGTAGCCGGAGGTGCAACAGTGCAGCAACTGTCCTTCTTCTCTAACTTATTTCCTTCCTCCTTCCCAATATTCTCTAATTAACGTCTCCCTCCTCCTAATCATACCCTTATCTTCTTCCTCCTCCTAATCATTCCCTTATCTTCTCCTTCCTCCTAATTATTCCCTTATCTTCTCCCTCATTCTCAATACCCTCTCTTTATCTTCAATCCTTCCTCCCAGTCTTCTCTCCCTACCTTCATAATCCCTTCCAATTTTCTCTCCTTATCTTCACCATCCTTCCAAATCCTTACATAGGTAACGGAATCTTCCGTATCCTATGTAAGGATCCTATGCCTTACGCCCATACCTCCCTCTCTTCCTTGGAGGAGATGATTGTCTTGTTCTTACAGAATAAAGAAAATGTCTGTGTGAGTGCGTATGCGTGTGTGTGTGTGTGTGTATGAGTGTGTACAGTCTGTAGTGAAAAATCTAAGCGTCATACGATCATGAAATTTGGTACACAGATACTTATCGACGTGCATAGATGCACCTTGCCATTAATCTTTTTAATTTCGAACTAGTATTTTAGTTATTTTATGTTTCACCCCGATTTCTGCCAATGTTTACACAAATTGATTCCTTGCAGTCCAAAAATATTATCACAGATTTCCAACTTGACACCACTGGAAAAATCGAAAAATTCTCTTTCAGGTTAATTTTGAGCAGAGTCTATACGATGAATAAACAAATGTTGATGAATTTAAAAAAAAAATATCTACTATTCGTAAGTTTTGAACCTATCCGCATTTTATATTAGGTTATACAAAATTGACACACCATCCAACGCTCATATTTTAATAGCAGCACCTAAACCTATAACAGACTACTCCAGAAAAAAAAATTTCAGATTTTTAATATATTACATTTATATAATGTATCCCTCTTTTCATATTGAATATAATATTTTTACATAAACTATCTATTTTAAATGCTTAACTCTATCATGAATTATGCCAGAACGCACGTTTAGAACAAAAATTTAAATCAAATCTTGTATCTGTATTGTATTTACCATAAGGGTACGCATTGTAAAAATGTAGTTTTAGGAGTACACGATGTAAAAAAGTAGGACTTACGTGATCAAGAAAGTTCGAAGACATGTTCCAGAATATACTATGAAATTTATACATACTGTATAGAAATAGAAGAGTATTTCGTTTCCAAGCTATATCATTCAATGTAATTATTCTACACATTCACCTATTTAGGTTGTACATTCTACTAACCTATGTTAGATGTCAAGAATATATAACTAGATCTTTTTGTGGTGGAAACTACGACGTCCTTCGCACTTATTTAAGATAGTTTAATTGCAGCAATTTTTATTAACATTTATTACGTACCACTTTAACAAATCCACATATAAAAAAATGTGATGTGAGCAGCACATGACTTTCCTTATATAATGCAATGAATTTACTACTTTTACAGTAAAAAAAAAACCTGATGTGGGCAGCACATGACTTTCATTATATAATGTAATGAATTTACTACTTTTACAGTAAAAAAAATAGGTTTTTCTTATAGTAGATACTAATATTCTTTCCAAGATATTGAATTTTCGACAATTAGTCGTCATTTTCATTGATTTAGGGTCATTTTTATCCATCTGGCGAGATTTTCGTTAATTTGGCAACATTTCAAAAAGTCGCCAAGTTGGCGACATTCCGCCAAATTCGTCGCCAAAATCTCGCCAAGCGTTATGCACTAAGAAATAAGTTGTTCTTACAGCAGATAAATGGCTATTGGCGTTCAAATAAAAAAGTATTATTCAAAGTATCTTTTTTCATGAATGGAACGAGCTAGATCCATGAGAATGATGTCACCCAATTTATCGCATGGTACTACATATGTACATATGAAAAGTGAACATGTTTCTCAAAAGGAAATATTTTTTTTTTATTTTATATGACATTTTGATAATTTTTTTGAAAAATGTACAATATCTCGAGAACGGTTTGAGTTAGCGTTCTAAAATTTATGTCAATCGTTTTCTAATGAAAAATTACATAAGAAATGTCTATTTTCGTAACTTTATTAGCGGTTTTGATTTTTTTACGATTTTTTAAAAATTTCATTCGAAAATTTAGGGGGGTTCTGAACATTCGATTACGTATAAAAACAATAGGCTTCCAGTGTTTATGGATTGTGATTTTTGTACCAAATTTGGTTCAAATCGGTCCATTCGTTCGTCAGTTATCGTCTCCACAGACTCACTGACACACACACACATACTTTCACACACACACACACACACAGACATCACTCCAAAAATGTTTTATTCGTGATCAGGGATGCTTGAAACGTGCTCTCCCGTCGAAAACTCGAATTCGAATTTTCGACCCCGTCACAATACTTTTCTTATACATTATGTATATAAGGAAAGTAATAACTCCTGCGTAACTAGGTTAGATGCATAATACATTTTGAACTTCGATTTTTTTTTTTTTTTTTTCATTTTCGAAACATTATACTTAACGTTTAGATTAAAAGGTTTATTATTCATTTAATTTTAATAACTTTTTTAAGCTTTTTTTAATTACTATTATTTTATTTAGGTATATTGTTATATTTGAATTAGCCATAGTACATAGGTTTACATTTAGGTTTTTAATTTAAATTTTGAATGTTAACTTGGATTTATAATGAATTCAATCACTTAGAAACTTTACATGAAATACATCTAAAAAGAACTTCATTAAAAGCAGTAAACAACACATTTGAATTGTTTGCTACATTTAACGAAATTATTTTAGATGTATTAATGTAGCAGCAGTTTGAGCTAGACGTTATTGTATAAAATACTTCCTTGAAGAAAGTAAGCTAGGAAAATTTGCGAGCTGATTTCGAGGAAATATTAGAATGTTACATTATCAAAAGTAGCAGTTATATTATTGTAACATGACCCGTTTTTTGAGCCTCTCTGCAATAAATGCAATTCAGAATCTGATAATGTGATCTCCTCTGTTATTATTTTTGCTTATCGTTTTTATATATATAATTTCGTCATATTAGTAAGATGTATGCATGCATTAAAATACCTTTACCGTTATATTTAGAAATTTAGAACGCATCAGGCGAACTTGAATGAATTATACTATATTAGAATTTGATGTTTAAGTGCCCTGCTAACATGTGGAAAATCATATGTTACAGTCTAAAGTTTATGTAGAATTTATATGTTTTAGAATGCTAAGATACATTTCTTTCATTGTGGGTGCGTTTGGAAAGTCTCCGCGGTTATGACCGGCGGTCACCTATCATGGCCAGAGCATTTGAAAACTATAGTTCATAACCGCTCGGTCATGACCGCTGCCGTTCAAAATTGGTTTCGGTCACGATCCGGTTATAATCAGAATGACCGAATATTTCCCCAGTCATCACGGCTATGTGATCACGTGATACGCAGAAGACTTCTTTTGCTGAAAATGAATGTTATCTAGAACCGCTCAGAATACTGTGGATAACCGCGTTACGTTTTTCTTTTTCTACTGAGTAATCAGATAACCTATAAATAACCACTAAACCGACAAATGACTGATTAACGTATTTGGTCATAACCGGGATGACCGTTTGGATTTTTCAAACGCGCCGCAAGCAAATTCTAGGTGGCGCTGTCATGTCATATCTGCGCATATATATGTATAGCCGCGGAAAAAAAAACGCCCCACCCTCTGTTAATCGAGCATCGTTCATCGTAGAGAAAATTGAATGATACCATTCGATTAGGAATAACATCCTCTACAAATTAATGTGCGTAAAATTTGCATAATGAGCCGTCATCATATCTAAACGCGCACAAACTTTGAAATTTTAAATGGCAACACCCAAGTTTGACAACATAGTTCGAAACTAGAGCAAAATTCACCCTGTGATACCAAATTTCAAGTCATTTGGGTGAAGCATTTCTGAGTTGTGAGTATGTAAAGTTTTGAGCTCCTCATGTTAAATTAGTTTCCAAGACTTCCATTCATATCTTCTGTAATAATTATCTGCTCACGCTGATTATTTGTATGACGTTACTACTAAACAACCCGAACACATTTACGTGATTTTTATTTTTGTAGAATAAATTGTTTGTATGAAACATTAATTATGAAATCAATAATCGAAAAAATCTGAATACAAACCTGGACACGTTTTGATAAAAATCGATTCACAAAGAGTTTTTATATGTTTATATAAAATTCCAGGTGATTCCTCCCACTAGTTCTTTCGAAATATTTAAATATTCAACATCACGATGACTTTAGGGGTCGTATATTAGTTTTAAAAAAATCTGATGTGGGCAACACATGACTTTCCTTATATAATGTAATGAATTTACTACTTTTACAGTAAAATAAATAGGTTTTTCTAATAGTAGATACTAATATTATTTCCAAGATATTGAATTTTCCACAATTAATAGTCATTTTCATTGATTTAGCGTCATTTTTATCCATTTGGCGAAATTTTCGTTAATATGGCAACATTTCAAAAAGTCGCCAAGTTGGTGACATTCCGCCAAATTCGTTGCCAAAATCTCGCCAAGCGTTATGGACAAAGAAATAAGTTATTCTTACAGCAGATAATGACTATTGGCGTTCAAATACAAAAGTATTACTAAGTATCTTTTTACATGAATGGAACCAGCTAGATCCACGAGAATGATATCATCCAATTTATCGCATGGTATTACATATGGAAAGTGAACATATTTCTCAATAGGAAATATTTTTATTTTTATTTTATATGAGTTTTTGATAATTTTTTTGAAAAATGTGCAATATCTCAAGAACGGTTCATGTTAACGTTCTAAAATTTATGTCACTCGTTTTCTAATAACAAATTACATAAGAAATGTCTATTTGCGTAACTTTATTAGTGGTTCTGATTTTTTAACGATTTTTTCAAAATTTCATTCGAAAATTTAGGGGGGGTCTGAACATTCGATTGCGTATAAAAACAATAAGCTTCCAGTGTTTACGGATTGTGATTTTTGTACTCGGTCCATTCATTCGTCAATTATCGTCTCCACAGACTCACACACACACACACACACACACACACACACACACATACATACACACACACACAGACATCACTTCAAAAATGTTTGATTCGTGATCAGGGATGCTTGAAACGTGCTCTGCCGTCGAAAACTCGAATTCGAATTTCACAATACTTTCCTTATACGTTATGTATATAAGGGAAGTAAAAATGACTAATTTGAAAAAGTTATACTAATTGTAAGTTAATCTTTATTTAAGAAAACGGGCATTTATTTTTACCCAGTTTTAATAAAAACTTTGTATAAACAGTGTTATATAGATGCAACCTAATCAACATAATTCTGCTACTGTATTGAAGGGTGCAAACTTGTAGAATTGTTATAAATGGGATCTACTTATGTTACTGCCGATTAATAGTTCCCGAGAAACTGCGAGTTGAAATCGCCAGCAAAATGTAATAATTTATAATAAAAATTATTTATATGGAACAATAACAAATTATAAAATTATGTGATACTAAACACCAACAAGACTTCAAACGGTGATTGATAATGGCGGATTGATACTTTTAAATTCGCCACCAAGTTCCAACGGAGTTATTTTGTCGCGTCATCTACAGATATTTGTTAGTCTCATAAATTGATTTTGAAACAGCACTATAAAATGACATTTAAAAATAAACATTTCATTCTTCTTTATTTCTTCTTCCTTTTATTGATCCTGGCACGAATGCCCCATTTGTTTTTAGCAACGTACCCAGTACGACTTTTTACCCCTAATAATCTAATAATCGTGCTAATAATTTGAGGCTCACATAATCCTACCCATTACAGGCCCACTGCCTTAGTAATACACACACACACACAAGACAACACCACACACAGCCATGAAAATGTTCACCCTCTCTTGCAGGAATCAAACCTGCGACCCTTTGGCTGTGAGGTAAGTCATAATGCTGAATGTCAAGAGGATAGTTCAATAATATACAACAGTGCTGTGGACAATCAACGAAACATCGCCCTTCAAATTGCGGTTTTCAATATGGAGCTGATCCCCGAAAATTGCACATTCCGGAATATTGAATATCTTCGAATATAAAGATAGAAACGTCGTGAAAATTTGAATTTGGACTAATTTGGGGGTCTAGAACTTGTGTGTGACGTCAAAATTGGGTGTTGCCGTTGAAAATTTCAAAGTTTGTGCGCGTTTAGATATGAAGACGGCCCCTTATGCAAATTTTACGCACTTTAATTTGTAGAGGATGTTATTCCTAATCGAATGGTATCATTCAATTTTCTCTACGATGAACGATGCTCGATTAACAGAGGGTGGGGCGTTTTTTTTTTTTTCCGCGGCTGTACATAGTGGCATGAAGGATAAAGTCTTACTCTTCACGATAATGGTCATGTTATAATCATTGGCACAATTAACCTTTCGGATCTGACGGTTCCTCGTAAAAAACCAACTTGAAAACGCATCCGTCTATCGATTAGACGTCGCATTCCGTAGATATACTAAGAAAGTGGGCGAATTTGACAACATCAAAATGCAAAACTTGTGTCTTTATTAACGTGAATAGAACCTGTTAGATCCACGGAGAAAGGTGTTACACGGCATAATAATACTTAATACTATTTGTTAAATTTATGCAACTCTTATGATAAATTTATTCGGAAAACGTAAAATGTCTCGATAACGAATCATGAATCGTTAAAAAGTAGGCGTCATTTTATTTCTAGTGAAAAAATATTTGTTAAATGATTATTTTACTTTTTTTTTTTATTATTTAGAAAATTTTGGGGCCCTTTCGTGCGCTTGATCATGTAATTATCAGCGCGTATATCTCCAGTATACGACGTCAAATTGAAAGACGAACATTAAGTTTTTGAGTTGGTTTTCCACAAGGAATCGTTCGATAGGTTTATGTATGGGCGATTATGATCACTGCTCCCAAGGTTCGTAGACATTAGAATAACATAATAATAATAGACATTAATAAAATAATAATAGACATAGACAGGTTTATGTTCCATTATCCTTGCACTGCTCCAAGGTCTTTGATTGGTAAAATTTGGCGCTGATTGGCTGATTTGGCAAAACATTGAATACCTATAAAAAAAATGATTTGGCGAACATAATTTATAAAATACTAGCAGTATACCCTTTCTTCGTACGAAATAAATGTAAATAAACTACAAATTCACAACTTGCGGTGCGAACTTTTAATATTTGGAGTCAGTCTTTGAAAATTCCCTAAAAATGCTCACAGAAAGGAAAGAGAATAATTCTCCTGTGCTGAGATAAACAGACGGAAGAACAACTTACAATTTTATTTATTTAGATAATATAATAATTTTACAATTAAACAGTTTCTTTGTAGACTATAGACTACGTCCCTGGTTTCCTTATTAAGGTAAAAAATATAGAGGTCTTTCATTTATAGCCTTTGAGATTAAAATACTTTATTATTATTATTATTTTGTTAATTTATAAATCTTCCATAATTGTAGAGATTGAAGCACGAACAACCATCGGGAGGTCACGTTATCGGATTTTGAATAGCATTTATTGTACATACATACATACAACTTGATACGTGAGTATGACGCATTAGCGGCCGATTTCAAGATGTCTTCTATACAGGGTATCCCAAAAATATTAAAACGCGCTTTAATTCTTTACCCGTTGGAGATAAGTGGACAATGCAAATTGCAAAAATATTGAAAGTGAGGTAAGAAATAAGACTACGTTAATGAAATAGTCCTCCCATTAAGTTTCTAAAGTTACTATAAATTTTTATACGACCCCTCTTAGACAAATTTGGTCAATCAGAAAATTTTTATTTTTAATGCAACAAGATCATTAAAAATCCCGCATATCTGTATCTTTAAAATTAAGCGAGTTATATTTAATTGAAATTGAACATTATGAATGGGGACCCTATATCAAATTAGAAATGTAAATTTGTGACATATTACAAAAAAGATAACACTGGATGATAATACATAGGAGACACTTTTACGAATTCCGCGTGGGCTCACGATGCAATCACGAATTCTTAAGTACTTTTCAATAACTAAGTACTTTTTCAATGATTAAGTACTTTTAAGTACTTTATTTATCTAAACAATTTCCATGGTGAATTTGTTTATGATCCCTATTTTCACTGATGAAACAGCCTTTCATATGGTCTTATCTCCTGTCACAGTCTTATTTCCTACCTTACTTTCAACATTTTTGCAATTTGCATTGCCCACTTCTCTCCAAAAGTTAAAGAATTAAAGACCGTTTCATTCTTTTTGGGACACCCTGTAGACTAAAAAAGCAATACACATGAAACGTACATTAGACAAGACAGGTAAAATAGAAAGAGGGACACAAATTTTTGTTAAGATAGTTCTAAATAAGTTCTCTCCAGTGCAGAAGACCAAGATGTGTTTCCTCTTCCACAGAACAAACTAAGGCACTTGTTGGAGTCAGCTAGGTGAAATCTATTCAAGTAGGCCTGGGTGACTATGTGACTTATCCTAGCCTTAGCAGCGAAAGGAGAAACTATTCCAGGGATTTCTCTAAAATAATTAAGATCATTTGGATCTCGCTGGTAATGAAAAGGTGACGATTAATTCATGTTTTATTTAGCGCATTTATTGTAGAGAGGTTTAAAAAACAGTTAAGTCATACGATAAAATATATGAAATCGCTTCTTGTGAGAATGTAACCTTCTAATATTTCCTTGAAGAAAGCAGCACTTAATTTTTCTATGCCGCCTTCTTCGAGGAACAATTAGATAGTTACATAGGTCACATTAGTTTGGAGACTCAAATAACGATTGAGTCCCGTTTATTTGGAGGCTTATACAAAAATTGGATTACGCTCAAAGTAAGACAACTGTCGGGATAATAAGACAAACAAACAGATCGGGTTTGGCCAGCCCTGTGGTTAGCGCGCTGGAATTGCACTCAGACGATCCGCGTTCAATTCCCGGCGTTGTTCATACTGTTCCCGTGTGGAGCACGGGAAAGTTAAATATATGGGTCCGCAAGTCTATTCAAAATGTTAGTGGTAAGGGAATGATGGTGCAATCCCTGTAGAAGCCGCCCCCACTGGGTTCCGGTCTAAATTGTGTGACACTGCTTCGTCCGTTCAAACAGATGCTTTACACCCTCGGGTAAATTGGACGACTTGGGTCAAAGAAGAAGAAGAAGAAACAGACGATTTTCAATTTATTTTTATATAAATAAACATGATTTGTAACATAAACATTATTCGTCAAATCTTTGGCAAACTGGATGCCTTGTTATTTGGAGGAGTACTACTTTGGTGTAATATACAAAGTAGCACTAAAGAAGAATAAAAATAGAAATATTTAATTTTAACATTTTCGAAACATATTTTGATCAAAGTGAGATCATCCTTTTATATTCTACGAAGAACTTCTTTTTTAAAAAGAATTCCCAGATTAGGATATCAAATATTTTAAGGGGAATTCCCTAGTTCTCTAGAAATGAAAATTGTCGGCTGCCCATTTAATCTGAGAAGTAAAAGGATGAAACATTAGCTTCTAACTATTCGTTGCTATGGTTACATGACGTCACGACCTTTTTCTACAGCATCTCTGTTCTTAGAACACAGAATATTTAAACTTCAAATTCTGAAGATAAGTTATATTTATAGATTTTATGCAATTAAAAGTAAAAAAAATATAAGCACTCAATATAAGACTTTTTCTACACAGACACATTTTTTTTTCTATTTTATTATTTAAAATCATTAAGATGAGATATAATCGTTTTTCACACACAATATCATATAAAAGGAATACTTGCTTAAAAATGCATCATATTATCAGTTTGACTATTTTTTATTTTTATTTGGCGACTTGAGTCATTTCTGATTTAAGAAGTACTGAAATATCCATCAACTATTCTTTTAATTCGATTCCGTCAATGGACATATCATCACCATCTTTCAATACTATATGAATATCGTTGCAACGTTTATCAAGTTCTTTAAAATTTATATCCTTGTAGCTGTCAATATCATACAGTACATTAAATACCTCACTATGGGAATTAATAGCCCGAAATCCATCGTATGAATTTCATCTTTTTCGTAATCAAATTGTTTCTTTTTAAGCCTTATTCTGACTTCGAAATATGGTTGGAATTTCCATGTCTTTTGCAATTTTTTAGGTGCCATATGTACCTGCTCGAAGCCTGATGATCGATGTCTTTTTAAGTAAGAAGTAATGCATTTGATTACATATGGTGGTGGGATTCATTTTCCCAGAAGAATGCAAATAAGAGTGTAGGAAAGCAAATTATATTTTAGCAGTTATTAGCCTTTTAACATAAACTGTTTGCGCAACCCAGGTCCTTTAATTCAACGCCTTCCTATCGACTTCCCTGATAATCTATTGCACACACTATATTTCTAAAAGTCCATAAAATTGGAATTTCTTGAAGACCAGTTCTTCTCCTAAAGTGTCAATTACTTATGCAAAATTATTGCAAAAATGTATAGATGTTGTTTCGAATGACACCCCCCAATATGTGGATTTGTATTTTTTTATATCTAATATAGTTTTTTTTTTAAATTCCAAAAAACTTCATTATCTCGTGTACGGTTATGTTAAGCACCGTAAAATGGTTTTATCCGTTATTTTAGGAAAATTACGTATCAAATTACTACAATCAATAAGCATTCTCAATTATCAATTTAATATCTCAATTAATATATCAATTCAATACAATTAATATATCAATTTAATATCTCATTTAATATCTCAATTTAATAAGCATTGAGAATTTTGGGAATTTTAAAATTCAAAATTTGGCCACCCTTTTGATAACTAAATTAGAATTTTTTTTTCCTCCTGGAATACAATTAAATTTTTTAAAGATTAAGAGATTAAAAAATTTAGTCCCCAAAAGATTAGTGGCAATATTGCAATCTGTGTATAACAATTTCAGGGAGTAAAAGTACCACATGTAGCAACCTAAGGATAAAAACATATAGAGTATATAAACATTCTCTACAAATGGCGCTACCCAGGAAAATCTCACAGGGAGTGAAAAATATTTTATCAAATATTGTTTTATCAAATATTAAGTTCGTTACGTGCTGTTTCCAAGTTAGGTGGGAATCTATCGTTACACCTAGGTATTTAGTAGATTTTTCCGCGCGTAGGGCATGGTTGTTTATGTACAGTGGCGGCGGAGGTTTATGTTTCCTCGAGAAATAAATCCAATGACATTTATTGGGGTTTAATTTCATTCGCCATTTTTCCAGCCAAGTTTGGAGTATGTCTAAGTGTTGTTGTAGCTGTGTCTGTGCATTACTGAGACATAGGGGTGTTTTGCAAGTATCGCACTGTTGTCTGCATAGAGTGCCAGCTCTGTGTTTGGAGTCCTGGGAATGTCGTTCAGGTATATGTTAAAGAGTGTCGGGCCCAGGATAGAACCTTGCGGAACACTACTTTTAATGAGCTTGGGTGTAGATAAGTTACTTCCTACTCTGACTTGAAAGTGTCTGTTATTTAAGTATGAGATTAAAAGTTTGACAAGAGCGTCAGGGACTTTTAAAGTGATCAATTTGTACGCTAATCGACGGTGCCACACTTTATCAAAGGCTTTTTGTATGTCCAGAAAAATCGCAGCTGTGGGTGTCTTGTTATTGAGACCAGAAGATATGTACTCTACCACTCTCAGCAATTGATTAGTGGTGGAGTGCTTTGGCCGAAATCCAAACTGCTCCGGAATGATAATGTCATTCTCACTAAGGTGCGTGTTCAGTCTCTTAAGAATTATTTTCTCAGTAATTTTACTAAGTGTCGGTAGCAAGCAAATTGGTCTGTAGTTGGCTGGAATTGTGGCATCCTCACCTGGCTTAGGGATTTTTATGATTATCGCATGGTTGTTTATGTACAGTGGCGGCGGAGGTTTATGTTTCCTCGAGAAATAAATCCAATGACATTTATTGGGGTTTAATTTTATTCGCCATTTTTCCAGCCAAGTTTGGAGTATGTCTAAGTGTTGTTGTAGCTGTGTCTGTGCATTACTGAGACATAGGGGTGTTTTGCAAGTATCGCACTGTCGTCTGCATAGAGTGCCAGCTCTGTGTTTGGAGTCCTGGGAATGTCGTTCAGGTATATGTTAAAGAGTGTCGGGCCCAGGATAGAACCTTGCGGTACACTACTTTTAATGAGCTTGGGTGTAGATAAGTTGCTTCCTACTCTGACTTGAAAGTGTCTGTTATTTAAGTATGAGATTAAAAGTTTGACAAGAGCGTCAGGGACTTTTAAAGTGATCAATTTGTACGCTAATCGACGATGCCACACTTTATCAAAGGCTTTTTGTATGTCCAGAAAAATCGCAGCTGTGGGTGTCTTGTTATTGAGACCAGAAGATATGTACTCTACCACTCTCAGCAATTGACTAGTGGTGGAGTGCTTTGGCCGAAATCCAAACTGCTCCGGAATGATAATGTCATTCTCACTAAGGTGCGTGTTCAGTCTCTTAAGAATTATTTTCTCAGTAATTTTACTAAGTGTCGGTAGCAAGCAAATTGGTCTGTAGTTGGCTGGAATTGTGGCATCCTCACCTGGCTTAGGGATTTTTATGATTATCGCTTCCTTCCATTCTTTGGGAAAATAGTTTAGTTTTAATATTTTATTTATTAAGATAGTCAAGTAACATATTGCGTTTAGGGGTAGGTTTTTAACCGCAATATTTCTGATTTTGTCGTGCCCTGGGCTTTTACGGTTTTTGATAATTTCTACTATCTCCTGCGGGGTGGCTGGGTTAATCTCAGCCGTTACCGGGGAATTCCTGAAGTTATTTAAAGTTTGTCTAGCCATTCTTAGGGTGTCCTGACACATTAGATCGTGGTTTGGTTGGAATTGTTTTTCATAATGGCTTGCGATCGCCTCGGCTTTTTCCTCGTGTGAGTACGCGATTTTAGCGCCATCTATTAGAGGCGGGAGCTTAATTTGAGGTTTCCTGAGTCTTTTTGCGAATTGCCAGAGCGATACGTCTTCTGGACTAAGGGATTCGATTAGTTCTTTATACTGTTGCTGCTTTTCTGCGACAATTTTTTCCCTGACTTTGCACGTGAGTCTGTTAAGCTCCCTTTTAAGGGCGGGGTCTCTGTTAGCCTGCCATTCTTACGTATGTCTTACGTACGTTCTGTTAGCCTGCCATGTCTTACGCTTGCCATGTATTACGTATTGTATATTTCTTTGCCTGACTAATTGTTTGACGTGGTGGGAAAGTGTGGGCATTTTTGGAGACTTACGATGTGTTGTGGCAGAGGCAATTGCTCTCTTGATTTCTGTTGTTAGTGTTTGTCGTGTTCAGCAGTCTGTGTATCTGTGTACCGCGTGAATTGGCTCTCCTACAGCCCCACGCTCGGTGGTGTGCGTTGAAGTCGCCTGCAGGTATCGTGTTGGGATATCGCGATAAAAGCAGTTCCAGTTGCGCAGCTACATCTACTCTACTCATATTTTTGACATATGTTGAGGTTAGGATAAACGGGCTAGTATTATTAATTTTAATTTTTATACTAGTATTTTCTATACCTTGAAGATTTATGTTGTTTAGTTCCTCGTGGGGAATATTTCTTTTAATGTATATTGCTGTTCCTCCATGGGGCGTTCTAGCATTAGTATTTGAACTAAGATTATGATAGCCAGCGTAGTTGGCTATGTTTAGTTTTTTACTTTCTCTAACTCTAGTTTCCTGAATTAATAAGGCGTCTATGTCATTTTCGTTTACATAGTTCCTAAGTTCATTTATTCTTGGAGATATGCCATTCGCTCAGCTTCCATTTCCTCAGCCTCAGCCGCGGGTTCCACTTTTTTGTGAGTGTCCTTTTGGAACTCGATAGTATTTTGCTTTTTTTCACCCGTTTTAACTAACAGCTGGGTTTGCGCGAGCTCTTCTTCCCTGACTCGTTTAGTTTGTTTCCAGTCCTCAACCTTCCTGTCAAGTCTATCCTTTGCCTCCTTTGCCTGTCTGGCTTTATCTACTTCCGATCTCCTTTTAATGTCAGCTGTAGCTGCTCTTACTTTCTCCAAGGTCAATTCTCTGGAGGTCGATGGTTTGGGGCCTGCTCTTGCACCGATCTGGTAGGTGCTGAAGGTTGGTGCCTGTTTACCTGTGGCACTATGTACGAGGAGCCTTGAGGGGGTGCCTGGGGGTTTAGTCCGAGGACCTTTTGCCTCCAAGGGGGTATCTGATTTTTGGAGGGAGGGGGCAAACCCCGGTGCCTTTCCTCTGTTCCAGAGGTTCTTCGGGCATTGCCTGAAGTTCGCTGGATGGTCACCATTACAGTTAGCACACGTTGCCTTCTCCGACCTAGGTCTCTGGCAGTCCCGAGTGAAGTGTTCTTCAGCACACTTAAGGCACTTAGGTGGCATGCTGCAATTCTCTGAAGAGTGATTGAACAGCTGGCACCGGTAGCAAATTTTAAAGCCCCGAGCTCTGAAGGCCTCTACCTTCACAGCCAAGTACCCTAATCTTGTTAGTCTGTAAACCCTCTGCCAGTCTTCCGTACGCTTAAGGCTGATTAAAAAGATCGGCAGGGGTAATCTTGTTTTTGTGTTTCTCAGTTGAGAAACTCGGACTACATCTAATCCAATGGATGTTAGCGTCATTTTTATCTCCTCAATGTGATAGTTAGTTGGTAGCCCTTTCAATACTACCTTTTTTGGCCTTTCAGTTTTTAGGTTTAAGCTATGGAAGGCAAATCCAATGGAAGTGATATTATCATTAACTAGTACTTTTATTTTAAATTATTTCTGGATATTAATGAATTACATCGCATTCAGATTTTAAACTTTTCTTATATTATAAAAAAGAAAACGATAGTACTAAAAGATAAGAAGTGCATTTGCTTTACACCTTTGTATCTCCCTCTATGCCACTGATTAATATTTTTATACCATATACGTATATGAGTGTATAAAAAATACATACATAACTTACCAAATTAAGTCGAGAGAGAACAGAGATGGAGCTTATCATTTCAAGTTAATCCATTGCTACTTAAAAAAATATTCATTCTTTAAATTTTACTTTCTTCGCTATAAATTTGCTTAATTATTTTTAATTTAGTAGTTTTATCAGATAACACGGCAAAGCTATACTGTGTATACATAGTTTCCAGAAGTTAATCATAAAAACGCTTGGCTAAGAAATGGGTTCCCATTTAGCTAGTTTTGGACAATTTTCAGAAAATATTCAGCCATACAGCTTAGTTCAAAATGTTCCCACCAGTATATGAACAGCATATTAGCCACCTCAAACGACTCTATCGATATTGTGGGGTTATGGACTGACGTCTTGAAGGCCACCGTGAGAGTAACCCCACGTCAGCCAAGCGCTGTGAGATAGTGGAAGGTACCACGGGTGGCATGGAAGAGGCTGTAGCAGGTTGGATGGCTGACAATGATGCCATTGGGCCAGTTCGGGCCTGTCACACAATCCTCCGATCTTGCCCCGCATTCGTGCACCTTGGCCTTCCAGAGCCTTCATTCCGCCGATGAGTTCCTTGCAGCAACCATTGCTGCCAACACCTTTGCACAGCAGTATCCGTTCCGTGCATGTGGAGGTCTATTGCTCGGTATGAACAGCCAGTCGCACGCATCCCGACTATACGATCACGTTCGAACTCGTCTAATTGCTTACATAGGCGCCGAGTTTTCAAAATCTCAGGGGTGGGCACAATCCGATAAAGTTATATACAAGTTTCACAAAGTCGATAAATATAAAACAACTTACAAGGCCGCCTTGAAGAAAGCAAGCATATATCAGTTAGGTGCCTACAATTGGCTCGAGGTCATTTTAAGCCCCTACTTTAGGCCAAAAGAACAATATATGCCCTTAACAACCGCCAAGAACGAACTGCCCAACGAACGGCAGTAGTGGTTGTTAAGAGTGCATACTGTTATTTTAGCCTGAAAAAGGGGGATTATAATGCCATCGAAGCAACTGTAGTCACCTAACTGACATACATATGCTTTCCTCGAGGAAATTTTGTAAGTTATTGTCTTACAAGCAGCAGTTTTGGAGTCAGATAACCGAGAGGCTAAGTCACGGGGATTGTACTCTGAGAACCAGAGTTCGATTTCCGGCTTTGCCTAAACTGTCCCCATGTACGAGCACGTTAAATTTGTGGGTTTGAAAGTCCTTCCGAGCGGTTGGTAGCAAAGGAAGGAGGGTCGGTCCCTGTGGTTATCGCCCCCACTGGATTCCAGTCTAAATTAGATGGCGGTCTAAATTAGATGGCTGTCTCGGCGGTCTAAACAGCCATCTTACACCTTCGGGTAGGTCGATGAGCTGGGTCGAAAGAAAGATATCAGTAGTTTTATTTATTGTACAATAAATTTTTTAATCTTTTTAGGCCTATTTATATTTGTAAGCTGCGAGTTGATTAGGAAAATACATATATTTACTATGCATCAATATTATAATATATAATAATTACAATGGATTTTAATATAAGAATTAAGTAGTAGCAAAGCTGTTAATTAAAAAAAAATTTGAAAGTTAATACAAGTTAACGCTTAATATCAACTCTTAACTATCCATCAGTTGATTTTGACACAATAAATTAAAACAATGAACCCAGCAATAATACAAAAGTATCCAAATACTATTGTCTATATTTAAATATTTTTAAATTAAATATGTAAATAAATATTGAAATTTCCCAGAGGGGGCTTTGCCCCCCTCTGGAAAAGTTCAGCGGGGGCTCGTGCCCCTCTGCCCCCCCGTAGTCGGCGCCTATGATTGCTTATAAGATCTTCGACAACATGGTAACGGTATTATTGGTTGTGTCTCCACTGAACTGCAACGCCGATAACGAGCAAAGATAAACCGTCCACATTATTAACCTGTTTTGTAGGATGCTAGTTGCGGAGTAGAAATGCGGGTTATTACAGAAGTTAACACTCATTGGCCTTGCAAATTTAATTATTTACCTACTTGATATAAAGGAATTTGCATGCGAAATTTCCAGATGATCGAATTATTTTTAGGAGTGCTTCGGTTTTTTTTTTGGGGGGGGGGGCAAAAGAGTGTATATGACGTCAATTTTATCTAGGCGCCCTAATTTCATTGGTGTTCACATTTTAAAATAAGTATTTAAAAAATGTACTTATACAAATGTTCATATTTTAAAACTATAGGCTAATAATTCGATTTGTGTGCCCGAGGTGGTCTCACACCTCGTCACGGACCTGTGCCTGGCCGAACTGCTACTGCGTCCAGAATCGCCTGTTCCACACTTGACGTTCTAGCAATCCTTGCACGACCTGCATCAGACCAAGTAACGAGAAAGGATCCCGATTCACAGAGCTGCCGATGCAAGAGTTCAATGTTTTACGGTTAAGCAATAGCCTATGGGGAAACGTTCTCTGTACAGTCGTTGTGCCTCTCTGCCATTCCTATTTGCAGCTCCATAGATGAAATGCATATCGGCTTTATCCCTATTTGTAAATTCCTGCATTTCCTCATGAGTTGGAGCTGCGAATGACTGCTGCAAACTGATAAGGCAAAGCATTCGGTGTTACGAAAATTTTCATAGCTGTTCTTCTTCTTCTCCAGATGAAATTTCCATACATGGTTTTCTTCTTCAACCAGAAAATAATAACCTGAATGACGCTTTTAAGTTTGTGGAGCGACCGTTTCCCAATGAGAAAGCGGTCTGTAACTCCTTTACATTTCATTTCCGACCCTGTAAACTAGAATGAGAAATGCTAGATTTGGTGTATACTATCACCTAGTAAAGTTTGGTCCATCTTTTTTTAATCACCCTGTATGTGTAGCAATTGGTGAAATGCCAAACATTAGTCCTAGAAGTGAACAATTGGACCTCTCTGCATGATTAATTGAATGATTTAAAATGTAAGTAAAATATGTAGAAAATTAACTGGAGTGTAGCTCAACTCGACTTTCTTATACCAAAATCCATTTCTAAGCTGCATGAAAGTAGAGAATAATCCCTCTAATTTTCATGCTAAGCAGCTTGTAATTTTTTTTTCAAATTTTATAAGAAAAATTTAAAAATTAGTATCTTTGTCTCAACTGATCACAACTACAGCATGCTACCCTTCATTTAAAACTGCTTTGAAAAATATTTCGATTGATACCAAGTTTGAAAATGGTTCCCCGGAGGGAACAGTTTGGTCCCTCCCTCCTCGGGGGAGCTAATAGCGTCACAAGCACAAAATATTGTACTGCGGCTATTATTCACTACAATTATTGGAACTACGAAGTTTTATGGCATTGAGTCATAAATAATCCCCTTTATTCATCATTATGTCAAATTTTGTCCTATGCTGCCATATTAAAAATATAAAATTTCGAAGTTTTCCCTCGAATCTAAATTTTTCTATAACAAAGTCGGATATAAAGTTTTGTGAAAATCCATTAATATTTGTGGCAGTTATCGTGTATATAAGAAATAGACCACGGACAGACAGACAGACAAACGGACATCATTCCAAGAATGATCAAAACGTCGGTGGTCCTAAAACAGGTAGTCCTAAAACACATCAGGTGGTCCTAAAACACATCAGGTGGTCCTAAAACACATATTGGCATCAAGATCTCAAAATCAAAAAAATTTTGTGAAAACAGTACCTTCTCAAAACTGCATATAAAAAAAGTGAAAAGTAGGATAGAAAAGCTGAATAACAACAATGGTTATTCACAACAATGTTTATTCATATTCTATGCAATAGCGAGACAATTTGAAATAGGAACCAGGTATAAGGAACCTCTCATACTCCCTCCCATGGAGAAATTTAAAATTTTGGAATTTTCTAGTCATCCTCAATTCCCTATGACTACGACTTTTCCTTTAGATGAGTGGGCCAATCCACTCCTAAAATAATTGTGACTCTCCAGTAATTTGTATGCTTTCATATCCAACAAAGCGATATAATTTGTTGAAAATACCAAATAGTGCAATCCTCATGCCCAATTTCAGGAAAGATTTTCCAGTTTTTTCATAAGAATTACAATGTATTTAAAAACGTAACCCTATGACTACGACCTTTCCTTTAGATGAGTGGGCCAATCCACTCCTAAAATAATTATGGCTCTCCAGTAATTTGTATGCTTTCATATCCAGCAAAGCGATATAATTTGTTGAAAATGCCAAATAGTGAAATCCTCATACGCAATTTCAGGAAAGATGTTCCAGTTTTTTTCACAAGAATTACAATGTATTTAAGGCGGAGTTTAACCGATCTGAAAAGTTACCTTTTCCCGATAGATGACTCTGAATATCGCAGGTTTGGCGAGATCCGACTTTGCGCCAAACAGCGATTATGTGCAATTTGCGGTAGCCATAGTCTCACTTCCAGATTAATCCTGAAGAGAATCGGTTAGAGATTCGTTGTCCTGAAGCCGTATGTTATGAAACAAGGTTGTTATGAAATGCTTTCAATGGCAAAATCAAACTTGCTGAAGTTTTCGTCATCTAATTGAAAAGCGGACTATGAATCAAAGTATGTAGAAACTTTCTTCATATTGATAATAAAATTTCATTGCATGCTGTTGCAGAACAGTAAAAAATTTAAATAATATATGCGTATTCAAAATGTGTAAATCAAATTCGTAGCATGCATAATGTAATGAAAGTCTGTTATGTTATACGAGTGTTGATGGGAAATTGACATGCTGACTTATTGATTGCTGTTGAAGTGTATTTGAAATTTTAACACTTTTAATAAGTTTGTTTGTCGTGACTATCACTCACTATATTTGAAACTTTTTTTATCACGGACTGGTAAATTCCATTACCTGCATTGTTAATATTTTGTATGTATTCATAATATGATATATTTACCCTTTTATGCTTAATTCTAAACTATTAAAGAAAATGAGCAAATAAGTTCATGCAAAACTCACAAGTTAACGTTTTTATTGTTGGAGTATTTGAAATTTCAGCACTTTAAATATGTAAGCGTGTACCTAATTTATATGTTCTTATACATTTGTTGAGCTACTTTATATATGTCATTTATTCCTTTGATAATATAGTGTCCAACAAACAAAATTCTAGGAAATGAATACTTAAACATTTTATGAAAAAAATCACTTCTACTCATCTTGACTCAAAAGAGTCTTGACCACTTCCTGTACCTCTGTGTCAATGTTAATACAAAACAGGACAAAATTAAAGCTTGGCTAAAAATGATCTTCAATTTCACACCTTTTTTTATTGCCCCTAAATCCACTTAATGAGCATTGAAAATGTTTGCTATTTGATTGAAAATTAAACTGCACATATTTGTAATTCATTAAAGTAACTGAGTCATAACAGTAAATGTAATTATCAATGGTTACTTAAGGATCTACGTTCATTATATATATTCTTATGTGCACATTCCCTTCTTATGTGCACATTCAAACTAAAAGGTAAGTCCTGCATCCTTTAATTTTTACCAAATGTGTCTAAAGCCAGTTAATAAGGAGTACTTCGGGACATTGATTTCTGAATTTGTCATTATTTATTTGGGGTTTAACCTCCTATAAATAACTTGCATAATAAAGTATAAACATAATTAGTTGCTTGTTATTCAATTGTTTTTCACCATTGTTTGATACAGTTTGTCCGAATGAACTTTGTGACATATAAAACAACTATGACCAACCCATTCAAATTATGCCGCTGTACTTTAACCTATATAGATCTATCAAATAAAATTTTTAAAATGTTTTCATGATAATTGTGGTACATGAGAAATAAATTCTGTTGATATAGAATTTTTAAAAATGAAAATATCTCACGTTATTTCAAAGTGTAGTCTATTTTAGCATATTCAAATATCTTATTTCGTAATCATATATCTAGTAACTATATTTTAGAACATTTTAGATTGCGATGAGTCTGGATGGCATTAATTAATTAAGGTAGCAGCTACAAATTTTAATTTTTCAGATTTTTCTTGATTTCTGAGAATGATAGCTTGCATTCTCTCAAATTAAATTTATTGCTGGAAGACTGATTATAATTATTTTTTTATATTATGTACATACATGTTGGTCGCTTATCATACAAAACCAGTAGAGATATAGGCTAGAGAAGAGACAATGAAAGAGATAAAAATTAGAAAATAATTATCAATTGTATTTAAGACTTTTAAAGGTATAATTTAAGACTAAGTAATTTTATTTAATTTTTCTGTGTAAAGATCTCATCTCAGTAAGGAAATGAACCACTGATTTCTTATTAGCTAGACAGTACTCTATCTACTGAGAAATAATTATATTTTCAATTTCATGTTAAGATAGCATAGCATCCTGTTCACCATAACATTTTGCAAATGAAAATGTTTTCAGTTGACATATTAATCTATATCATATGTTGAAGTGGTACACTATATTCTTCTTCATCTATATTCACCAATATTCTCCTATATTCATCTTTCTGGTAGGTCGGACGGTCTGGGTATCAACAACAACTATATTCTCCTTCAGATTTTAAATCCATGTATGGCCTCCTCATTACTCTGCTTTTTTATTTAAAATACAGAATAGCATCATTCTGTTTGATGTGACTTTCTATGAATTGAAATGTTATCACAAATTGTAGGGTTCAGAGAAAATTTCAATTTCTGATCAGATCCAGTATCGGTTTAGCCTTATAGATCCCCGACATTCATCAAAGGCCATTGAACTTTAAGCGACACTCTGTAATATTGGTCAATTACATCAAGAATAATGATTTCAATACAATTTCAATTTTATAACTGTTGTCTACAAACATAACATGCATTTATTTCCCTGTTTATTGTTACAAAATATTAAAAATATTCTCTAGCTTTCACCTGTAATCTAAATAAAAGAATCCTAAAATGCAAATAGAGGTTTAGAACATGGACAGCATCAGATTCAGTTATGTACTACAAAGTCATATAAAATGACCTTTTACTGAAAAAGGGTTATATAATCCTTATTTTTTTATTTGTGTACAAATATAAAAACATTATATTTAGAAAAATAGGTTTTCTACTTTGATTTTATGAATTTTATTGATATCTTCTTCATAGTCATAAACCGATTAATAGGAAGCAAATCATTCTAAAGTTTTATTTCAATCATGCTCCCAATACAGCAACTAGCATTGGTAGATCAATTTTATTTTGCTCGAACTTATAAAAAACGAATGGAATAATTCACAGGGAATAAGGAATGAGTATATGCTACAATTTTGCAAATTTCTGTCAAGGGTGGATAATCTCCCAGAGATAACAGGGAAGGGGGGATTTACTTTTACAATTTTTTATTCAGCATTTACCTAGTATACTTAGTAATTTATTAAAACTAATCAGAAATTCTTGCTTAATCATAAAACGTAGCAAACTGACCCTATAAAATTAAAGTTTATTTAATTTCTAGATATTTGTGTTGGGTTGCATTAAACTTTGTAAGGTGTATAGAATCACTGGAAATATCATACAATAGGGGGATGCAATTTGTCTAATCACCTTTCCCTGGATTTGTCTTCTGGACTTCTGTGGTGACCTACAAAGTCAGTTTTACCACACAGCCAACAATGAGTTTGAACTGCACAAGGTTGAAATCAGGGTTATAACGATTTAAATTAACTGATTTAAGAAACAGAGAATAACTGATTAATTTTAAGATATCAATATTTGAAATTTTAATGGAAAATAAAATCATTTCTTTGACTTAAACAGCATTGTAAAAAAATTTGTTCTCTGTTGTCAGAATCTGAAAACTGAAGCTTCATAAGAACACAGCATCTGCTTTTGTTGGTAGTGATGCTTGCTCTGTATCATTTATCATGACGAAGAAGACACTTTATTTCCTTTGAAACAGATTGAATTTTTATAGGCTGTGTTCTAATAAACATTATTAGTTAACAGTTTCTCAAATAAATTCCAAATGGCTAATTTTTTAAAGACATTTATAGAATATAAAAAGTATTAGAATCAAATGATATAACTAAATATTTTTCAATTTCTTTTAATTTTTGATTTGTGTTATGAGAAGGACATTATACGCAAATTAGACATTTCAGACTCTAAGTAATTTCTAAATAAGCAATTAATAGGAAAATATGAAATAGATTTGATGTCAAAATTTATTTTCTTGATGAAACAAATGAATAATTGAGTTAAAAAAAATACTACATTGTAAGTTCGTAGATTTGACTTTGGTAAGTTACTTTGCTATTATATACATATTGAAAAGAGTAATAAAGAAACTTTGAAATCAAATAAATTTGATTTTAATAAAAACCAAAGTTGGAACTATTATGAATAAAACACTAATCATGAATTATATTGGATTCAGCCATTTAACTGACCAAATGAAAATTTTCAACTCAATTCATTTCTTTCACTGTTAAAAAAAAAAGGGGGGGGGGGGGGGTAATATTTTATGATCTGATTAAATTTTTATTGTTGTTTTGAAAGTTTTAAACTTTTATACAGATTCTTTTTCTTTTGTTATTATATTTAATGCAAAAATTTTGATTTTGGAAATTTGACTTTATAGATCCCATGACTGGAAATGCAATTTTATCATCAAATTGGCTAATCGTTCCCTATATTTGTTTTCTATCAGTTATTGAATTTCACTTTATTTCAGTAAATAAAATAATTATAGATAAATATAAATTCAATGTTTTAAAAAAAGTAATTATTCAGAAAAAAACTCAGGGAATTTCATTTCAAAGTTTTAGTATGAACCCAAAGTATTTGGCATGCCAAAAAAATGTAGCATTGCCAAAAAAATGTTCTTAGGGGGGGGGGGGGGGATTAATGAAATATTTTGTTTTCCATTTCTCTATGTCATTTCTTTGAAATTCAATGGGCTTCTGGGGGTGTTATGACACTCCTCCCCTGGCGATGCCACTGGGCTTGTCTCGGAATTTTATGTGGTTCATCGTATATTTTAAAATAAATTATAAGATCCACAGTACTAAAATAAATATCAGTCCACTCAAATTCCTCATACATTCACCATTCAGTTGTTGTTGTTAAAACCCAGACCGTCCGACCTACCAGAAAGGTGTAAGGTAACTGTTTGGACGGTCGGGAAGTGCCACCCAATTTAGACCGGAACCCAGTGGGGGAGGCATCCACAGGGACCGTACCCTCCTTCCCCTACCACCAACCTCTCGGAAGGACTTTCGGACCCACATGTTTAACGTGATCGTACTCCGCATGAACACGGCGGCAGTTTTGGCAGTGGCTGGAATCGAACCCGGACCTACCGAGTGCAACTCCAGCGCGCTAACCAATGGGCTACCGCGCCCCACATTCACCAATTTTATACATTCATAACTCAGAAGTCCACTTGCATAATTAGTATTCAAATACAAATGATAATTATCATTTCATCGGATTTCGTATATCTATAATATTTTTTAAACTTTCGTAGAAATAAAAGATAAAATTATTTTTTTTCAAATTAGCAACAAGTTTGTTACATCAATTAATTGAATGCATTAGGCTGATTTATGTTAATATACATTATTATAATATTCTTTGCATACATAACGTAGTTTGTGCTGTGGCATTGCAATGGGTTCTGGGGTGTGGGAGGATACCTCCCACACCCCAGAACCCATTGAATTTTGAACAAATGGTATTTGAGGAAATGAGAAACAAAATTTCTGGTTACAAACTGGTGCCCATATGCCACAACACACACATCTTTCCAAAAAAAGTGTGTTCGTAGTGTCTTTGACAGATAGGACATCTGTCAAAATCTTGAATTTGAAAATTCTCCAGAAAACATTACTTGTGTATGAAACAATACTTGCATATTATATATAGTAGATTTTTCATGAAAATTTTCAAATTCGAGATTTCTACGGATAAGCAAGTTTGGAGACCTTTAGAATACATTTCGAAATGCCCATCTGTGTGCATATATGTGAGGTGTTGACACGATAACTCAAAAATGAATGTTCGTATCTCTGTGAAAATTTAAGTGTGGATACAGTATATGAAAAATATTATGTGGGCAGCACATGATTTTGACTTTCTTTACTACATGATGCAATGACTTTCACAGAAAAATAATACTATACAAGATCTACAGAACAATTATCTTGGCATTGAATTATCAGTTATCACCATGTAAAGTGAAATTAGGTGATTTTGGCCACTTACTAATCCAAATGAGTGACTTATTCAAACTCACATGCAAATGACTCATAAAAATGCAATTAATATTTAATTAATATCACTTGTATGAAAAAATTGACTATTGGCGAATTCTTGACACCAAAATACAAAATTATTACATAAGTATCTTCCTTCATAAATGGAACTATCTAGATTCATGAGAATAATATTGTCTATATTGTATATGGAAAGTTAACATATTTAATTATATACTTACTATACTTTTTAATTTTACATAATTTTTTTATAAATTTATTTGAAAACCGTGCAATATCTTGAGAATGGTTCATGCTAGCGTTCTAAAGTTTAAAATGAATTTTTATTTAACAGTATTTAAAGGTCTGATTTTTAAATGATATTACAGAAATTGTAATCACTATACTTGGAAATCCAATTATATACAAATGTAGGGTTTTCATTCAATTTTATTCAATGTAGGGCACATTCTTATTGCTCATAGCAACAATGTTAGTTTCTGAAATATAAGAATTACGAACTTGGAAAACAGAAAATTTTCAATCTTCTTTAACTTAACAAAAACTGGAAAACTATAAGAGCTTTTTCAAAAATAATATAGATTTAGTAACTAAATTTCTAAATGCATATTTTTGCCACTTGCTATTTATATCCATTTTTATAGTTTTGAAGATATTTCAAGTAAAATTAAGAAAAATGAAAAAAAAAACTGCTCGGATAGATACTTTTCAAAATTTTTTAGAGAAAAAAAAAGTTCAAAATATTGAAATTACTTTTATATATTCATAATATGGACCAACCATATTTACGACAAAACAAAAAAAATTATTTACATTTTTATGTGATGAGTTCAGAGATATAAGCGCCCGAAGTGTTTACATTTTTCGTAACGTTCCGTTTTCCAGCCAAACATAGATGTTATTCATATCAACAATTTTTCTTTCTGTGTAATTTAAAGCAATTTTTAATTATAGATCATTCAAAGTTAGTACAGCTTTATAATATGTATTTCAAATATCCAAAATGTCATGCTTCCCATTTCTTCAAATATCATTTCTACGAACTTCAATGGATTTTGATGGATCCCTGAAGGTGGGGGTTTATGCAACACCACCTAGGTCCTAGAGTATCCTTCAGAACTCTAGGTGATGTCGTCATAACCTTTAAACCTCAGACCGCTGGCCCTGATTTATACACGGGCCGCCGTGGCCCTGGGCCCCCTAAATTTCGGGGCTCCGAATTGTGCCATTATGGCCTAAAACTTAAAAATAAAAAATTTAAATAACTAAGAATATCAGTGGCGCGTAAGAAAATTTTAGCAAAACTATTCAATATCTTTAAAATCAGTGTTTCATGATACAGATTCCTATTACGCCATTTGTTCTAAACATGTATTTACTGTTTACGGTATAAGTAAATAAAGTGATTAGTAGCCTCCACCCCCCCCCCCCCCCTAAAAAAAAACATGATGTTAGGTTCTGAGCCCCATCTACTGTAAGTCAAGGTTAGTTATGACCACTAAATCCTCTTTCCTTGGCGACGCCACTGTATGCTATGCTACCACCATATTGTTTTAGGAATTGCAATTATTTGCTATAGAAAATAATTGTGGGAAAAATCTAAAATTTGAAGAATTTGTGATCAAATAGTGCAAATTGCAAAACCTTTTATTTAGTTCTTTTTTTTTTTTTTTACGTAATATCGTAACAAAAAAAGATTTCATAGCGATACAAACATTTGTTCGAAATGTGTTCAGGTGGTCTTAAAACGTCTCCCCCAAATTATTGAATTTGAAAATTTTCGAGAAAACAGTACTTTCTACATGCAATATCATGCTATTATGTACCATAAGAAAATACACAGTTTTTCTGAAAATTTTAGAAATCGTGATTTTGACGGATAACCAAGTTTTAAGGTCTCTTGAACACATTTTGAATACTTTTGGAAAATATGTCCGTATGTGTATATTATAAAAATTTCAGAGTGGATATATGTCAAAAATATGATGTGGGTAGCACATGACTTTGAATTTCTCTATGTGACGCAATGACTTTATTTATTTCATAGCGAAATAATGGTGTACAAAGTACAAGATCCACAAAACTATGATTTTGTCATTGAACATGTAAATGGAAATTGGGCTCTTTTTACAACTTATTCATACTCACATATATAATTCTGATCAATATGCAGTTAGCATTTAATTAATATCAATTGTATGAAATTACTGACTATTAGCGAATTCTTAAGCGTCAAATTATAAAACTATTACAAAAAGTATCTTCTCTTGCGAATAGAACTATTTAGATTCACGAAAATGATGTTGCATAATATTGCATACGGAAAGTTAACGTATTTGACAATACCTACTATTACTACTTTTTTAGTTTCGTATAATTTTTTAGAAATTTACTTGAAAAGCATGCAATATCTAGTGTGCTGTTCATGCTGTTCTGAACTAAAATGTGTGCCAATCATTTTCTAATTAAATATTAAGTGTGAAATAATTTATGTAACAGCATTCAAAGTCCTAATTTTGTTTGATGATTTTTCAAAAAGTTATTCGAAAATCGTTGCAAAATTTTAAATGGTTCTTGCTAATTTTCTAAAGGTTTCTGATACAGATTATGATATAAATGGACCATCTACGATATGAATGTAGGAGAAAGTCGAGTCAGCTATTTTTAGCATAACCTCACTGAAAGCATGCGTGAGTAAGCAGTGCCCTCCCTCCCCAAAAGTCTAAAGTATGCGAGGACTGGTGTTAGCTTGCGTTGACATCTGTGACCTTGACAAGATCCAGTCATCACCCTGTGGATTCTTGGGTCAATTCCGAAAAATGCCGATGGTCATCTAGTTGGATGGTTGAGGAACTTTTCTATAGTTCACTACGAGACGAGAATGATGTATTATTCATAGCATTGCATGGGGAAGTGAACATATTTGATAATACTTCAGCAAGTTTATTATAATTTTTTTAAATTAAAGTATTTGAAAAACAGGCAGCATCTCGAGAACGGCTCATGCTAGAGTTCTAACCTTCTTGTCATTCGTTTTCTAATGAAAAATTACGGCTGAAATAATTATTTATTTATGATTATTGCAGATTCCGATTTTTAAAGATGTTTTCAAAATTTCATTTGGAGATTATGGGGGTATTCCGAACATTCGATTGCCTTTAACATCATTAAAGTTTCATTATTCAGTGAGTGAAATAATCGTACCAAATAATTTCCGGAACTGCGAGATTTCACTTCCACACACACACTAACATACATACACACAGACATTTCCTCAAAAACGCTCGATTCGATTTCAGGAATGCTTAAAACGTGTGCTCTACTTTTCCGTCGAATACTCGAATTCGAATTTTCGACCTCGTCAATCATCACGATACTTTCCTTATATACATAATACTGCAATGTAGGGAAAGTAAGAATTATGCATGTATCGGATGCGCATGAACAATGTTGTATATATAAGAGTCTTCTCTGTAGTTTTTATACCTTACGACATTGATTTTGCAAACATTATTCAAGCCACCTACATTGAAGATGTTGCATGTCTTATGCAGTTTCGCACCTGGTCAACATTCAAAATGAGATTACGGTTCACTTTTTTTTTTCAAATCAATATCAGAATGAATGAAAAAAAGAAAATATATCTTTTATGAACTTTCATACAAAAGTTCTTCCATAATTGCTCTTAGAAACCCTTTAAAAATATTTATAAGTTGGAAACAACACAACGCAAATTAGCCAAATACACTTCGTCTGAATATACTTGTTACTGTTGTCAACAAATAATTTTTTTCAAGAGTTAAAATTAAAAAACTAAAGAAATTTGCAAACGAAAGCTCATAGAAAAAAAAACATACTTTTGAAAGGAAAATTTAAAACTACTATCTACCTACCCAAATATTTAATGTTTTGTTAATACCCAAATATTAAATGTTTTGTTAATTTTCCTGCATGGCTTTTAGTATCCCAATATGAAATTTCTTTTCTAAGGCGAAATTTTGTAAATTTACGTCCTATATTAAACTTTTAATTGGAAGTTTTTATTATTACTATATATTCTGATAAACTCGATCATTCTCAATTTCCCCTAACTTCACGTAGACCCCATTCCTTCGTTTAACATTTTTGACGGGCTTGTTCTCAGCTCCCAGAACACGCAGAGAGCTAAAACTCGGCACACAGTTTCATGTCGCCAAATATTTTCATTTATTAAATGTTCACGCTATTGCGTTGTGCCGTTACGTCATTTACGTATGTCATAAGTTTTTGCTCTTTTCATGTTTGTTTGTTTTTTGTAGTATCTTCAGATGAAATGATCTTTAGGTTATAACGTATCTACTGCATAAATTTGAACGTAAATTACGTTAAAAAATAAAATACATACTATAATATATATAATACTATATACTACAGTATATAGTATATAATATAATATAATTAATCCATAGAGGAAGTACTGTGACGGATTCGAATTCGAGTTCTCAGTGGATTTGCATGCTTTAGATATCCCTGAGCTAATTTTTACAAAGTGATATATTCGTTTTATGCAGGGTCATATCTGTCATTTTTCAACCCCCCCCCCCCCCAAAAAAAAAACAACACTCACAGCATACTAAACACATACTAAACATCAACATATAAAACGAGAAGAGGGGGGGGGGGGGGTCAGGATAATAGCCAGGAAGGCCTATTCATACATGTAGAAAACTTCCAAACTTTTTATTTCAAAGTGGTATATTAAGGACTTATTCAAAACTATTAATATATTTTATAATTGAAAATAAAAACTAGTATTACCAGGTTTAAATTGATAAAAAATTATGTCTGCTTAAATTATTTTATCACATGCAAAATTTAAGGGGTTCAAGACCATGGCCTCAGAGACCCGTGCGTTACATGGACAAGATATTTCACGAACGAATGGAAACAAGTGATTTATATGAAATTTGGTACGATTATTACAAACGGTGAATAACGCAACAGGATATTTAATAATAATAAATAAATAAATATTTTTTAAGTATTTTACCATTATAAAACGTATGGCACTCATTTCATTTTATAACTCTGGCACAAATAGTTTTAAAAAAAGTGTACATTTATAAAAAGAGTTACATAAAATTAAAATAATAGCGGGTATCGTATATAGGCTGACTTTCTTTATAAAATATTACGCGACGAATTGACTCGTATCATTCTCGCGGATCTAGCGCGTTCTATTCATGAGAGAAGACATTATTAGTAATCTCTCCTGAGACACTTAGGACTTTCTTAGGACTTAAAACACTTTTTAACTTGTATTAAAATAATAAAATATGTCTGCTTAGAATTTTTGACACTAAAATTCGCGATATTTCCGGCGAAGCACTCACTCACATTCACAATATTTTGGGAAAAAACATTAAAATTCATTAATTTTGAGTAATGGTTCTAAAATTCACTATTTTAAAGAAAAGCGTTAACATTTGCAATTTAAAAAAAATGCCCAAATGTATATTTTTATTTAAAATCGCTAAAAGTAGCAATTCTATTTAAAAACTTTAAAACTTGTAATTTCAAGAAAAGCTATAAAGCTAAAATGTAAGAAAATGTGTAAAATTAAAAGTACTTCCATTCACGAATGTCCCAGAGAACTGCGCTGATTCTAATGTTACATGAAAAAAGAAAGAAAATATTTTGTCTGGCCTTACATTACTATCTTTTACAGTGACTGTACCTCTACTGAAAAAATTAATTGCTTACGTGTTGCAACCACAGCTGCTCGATAGTTTTGAGGAAGCTGTTCTAGTATTTATCAACAATCTTAGTGGCGGGAAATTAAAAAATGCCATTTATCATTTAATATGCGGTAGAAGTCTCAAGCTTTGTTTTTAACGTTTTATTTGGTACGCTCCGACCGGTTATATTCATTGAGAAAATTTTAAATTAATTTTAAAGGACGCGACAGCCCAGTGGTTAGTGCGCGTGAATTGCACTCGGTTGGCCCGGGTTCGATTGCCGCCACTACCAAAACTGTCGCCGTGTTTTCACGCGGAATACTATCACGTTAAACATGTGGGTCCATAAGTCCTTCCAAGAGGTTGGTGGTAGGGGAAGGAGGGTACGGTACCTGTGGATGCCTCCTCCATTGGGTTCCGGTCTAAATTGAGTGGCACTTTCCGGCCGTCCAAACAGTTACCTTACACCTTTCTGGTAGGTCTGACGGTCTGGGTCGAAGAAGGAGAAATTAATTTTAATTAAGTATATTAAATTACTGTGTTTATTTCAGTTACGTAAAGATACATGCTTAAAAACAAACCTTTATCTCAATTCTTCATAGAAAATTTCCCCACATTCGTGTTTTTAATACATTTGAATACAAATCATATCGGGCTGAGACTCATTAGTCTTCGGGTCGGATCGTGAATTTATACGTTTCTTTGGATTCGGGCTGAGTTTAAACACTAGCATTTCGGGTCTGTCCGGGTGAAAATCTGGATTTCGGCCTTGCAGACCGCTTATGTGCGGATACGGATAAATAAATATAGATGAACACCGAAAACCTAAAATAGACTGAAAAAATCGTATCCGAGAACGGCTCGAGATGACTTCTGAACAATGTTGTTCATTAATTTCAGATTAAAAATATTTACAAAACTTTTCATTCATTTGACAATAGTGAGTTTTTTCGATGTTTTACGAATTTTCTTATTTTGGATCAAAAACGGGATATATCGCGAGAACGGCGTATGTGTGCATCTTGTAAATGGTAGCATTCGCATTTATATAAATATCCACATAAATATAGGAATTTTTGTAATATTTTGTAACGTAATTATATTTCTATAACATTTTTATCGATTTTCGGTATGAAAAGTTCGTTGTGTCGTGAACCTATACCGACGCATCTCATTCTCAATTTATATATATATATATAACAGCTGAAGTTTTTTTTTATGTATCTATTATTTTTACTTTCCTTATATACAAAGTATAACGTATAAGGAAAGTTATTGTGGCTGGGTCGAAAATTCGAATGAGTTTTCAACGAGAGAGCACGTTTCAAGCATCCCTGAACACGAATCAAACGTTTTTGAGGTGATGTCTATGTGTGTGTTAGTGAGTCTGTGGTGACCATAACTGACGAATCGACGCACCGATCCGAACGAAATCTGATACAAGAATTACAATCCGTGAATTCTGGAAGCCTATTGTTTTTACATGCAATCGAATGTCCAGAACCCACCTAAAATTTTAAATAAAATTTTGAAAAATCATCAAAAAATTAAAACATTCAATAAAGTTGTCTAAATAATCATTTCTTATGTAATTTTTCATTAGAAAACGATTGACAAACTTTAGAATGCTAGCATGAACCGTTCTCGAGATATTGCACATTTTAAAAATAAATTTATCAAAAAATCAGATAAAATTCATAAAAAGTATTAACTATTGTGAAATATATTCACTTTAGTGTATATATATATATATAGTGTATATAAATATATTCACATTAACTATTGTGAAATATATTCACTTTTCATATGTAATATTATGCGATAAATTTATTATCATTATTCTCGTAGATCTGTTACTGTAGTTTCAAACAATTTGAATGTTGGGAAGAGCAATTTTAGTTTCCCTGCAATACATGGTAATGTATAGGGAAATTATTGGAATCATGTCGAAAATCGCAACTCGAGTTTTCGACGGATCTACACGTTTCAAGACCTCTAGAATACAAAAAACCATTTTTAGCGTGACGTCTGTGTGTGTGTCTATGCAGATTTTGTATCCACTCTAACTAAAAAAGTAATTGACCGAATTTTATAAAATTTGGTAGGTAAGTCACTTGTGGGCGAATCTGGTGCTGATTAGTTTTGGGTACGATTCGAGATAAAAGAACCCGCCTTTTTTTGCGAAATGACCCGCAAAAGTTTGTATCCACTCTAGCTGAAAAACTAATGGACCGTATTCCACAAAATTCGGTAGGTAAGTCACTTGTGGGACACTCTGGTGCTGATTAGATTTTGGTATGATTTGGAAAAAAATAACCTGCCTTTTTTTGCAAAATGGCCCGCAAAAATCGCCAAAATCTAAAATAAAAATCTACGCATGCTCAAATATATCCATAAAATGCTTGTTTAATACGTAATTTTTAACGAAGAAAAGAATAAGACCAACCCCATTACACTAGGACTAGCCGTTCTCGAGATATTTTAGTTTTTTCGTATTTTCTCTACGCCACCTTTGAAAAGAAGTCCAGTTATCAAATGAGAACGAATATTGAATTTAAAGTGAATTAAATGTAATAAGAATAAAGATAACGTGAATATAAGTCTGCAGGGAAAGTCATGTGCTGCCCACATCAGATTTTTACTTTCCCTGCAATACATGGTAATGTATAGGGAAAGTATTGGAATCATGTCGAAAATCGCAACTCGAGTTTTCCACGGATCTACACGTTTCGAGACCTCTAGAATAAGAAAAAACTATTTTTAGCGTGACGTCTGTCCTCCTTTTTTTTGCGAAATGACCCGTAAAAATTTCATTTATACGCTCTAGCTAAAATACTAATTGACCAAATTACACAAAATTTGGTAGATAAGTTACTTGTTGGATACTCGGGTGCTGATTAGAATTTGGTACGATTCGGAAAAGAAGAACCCGCCTCATTTTACGAAATGGCCCGCAAAAATTTCATGTATCCACTCTAGCTAAAATGCTAATTGACCAAATTTCACAAAATTTGGTAGATAAGTTACTTGCTAGATACTCTGGTGCTGATTAGATTTTGGTACGATTTGGAAAAGCCTGCGTTTTTTTACAAAATGGCCAGCTAAAATCTGAAAAAAAGTGTATGCTGAATTGTATCAATTAAATTCTTATTTTACACGCAATTTTTGAAGAGGAAAATAATATAACACACTCCATTATACTTTTGGACTAACCGTTCTCAAGATATTTGAGATTTCGTGCATTTTTGTATTGCCGATTTCGGAAAAAAGTCCAATTACCAATAAAAACAAAAATTGAATTAAAAATGCAAATTTAGTGTTATTTGGTTCAATTAAACTTAATCTAATTAATTATTAAAAAAACAAAGAAAATATGAATTTGAGTCTGCATGGAAAATCATGTGCTGCCCACATCAGATTTTTACTGTTCCTGCAATACATGGGAAAGGGAATTATTGGGAATGGGAATGGGAATGGGAAGGATTATAGGGAAAGTATTGGAATCATGCCGAAAATCGCAACTTGAGTTTTCGACAGATTTACGCGTTTTGAGACCTCTAGATTACGAAAAAACTATTTTTAGCTTGACGTCTGTGTGTGTGTCTGTCTGTGTCTGTGCAATGTATGTATACACTCTAACTCAAAAACTAATAGGCCGAATTTCATAAAATTTGCTAGGTAAGTTATTTGGGTATAACCCTGGTGCTGATTAGTTTTTAGTACGATTTGAAATAAAAAAAAAACCGCCTTTTCTGCGAAATGGCCCGCAAAAAATGCCTGTATTCACTCTAGCTGAAAAACTAATGGACCGAATTTCACAAAATTCGGGTGATAAGTCGCTTGTGGGTTACTCTGGTGCTGATTAGATTTTGGTAAGATTCGGAAAAAAATAACCTGCCTTTTTTTGCAAAATAGCCCCCCAAAATCGTCAAAATCTAAAATAAAAAACTACGTATGATCAAATATATCCATTGAATGTTAGTTTTATACGTAATTTTTAACGTAGAAAGGAATAAGTCCAACCCCATTACACCAGGACTAGCCGTTCTCGAGATATTTTAGTTTTTTCGTATTTTTCTACGCTACCTTTGAAAATAAGTCCAGTTACTAAATGAGAACGAAAATTGAATTAAAAGTGAATTAAATTTAACTAAAATAAAGAGAACATGGATATAAGTCTACAGGGAAAGTCATGTGCTGCCCACATCAGATTTTTGTTTCTATTTGGTAATTGGACATTTTTTCAAAGGCTGCGTAACAAAAATGCGAAAAAACTCAAATTCGAAATGCGAAACTCAAATGCGAAAAAACTCAATATTTCGAGGATGGTTAGTCCTAGAATAATGATGTTGGGTTTATTCTTTTCCTCGTTAAAAATTACGTATAAAACAAGCATTTAATTGTTATATTTGCGCATACGCAGTCTTTTTAGATTTTAGCGATTTTTGCGGGCCATTTCGTAAAAAAAAGGTTCTTCTTTTTCGAATCGTATCAAAATTTAATCAGCAGCAGGGTTTTCCACAAGTCATTTATTTTACCAAATTTTGTGAAATTTAGTAAATTAGATTTTTAGCTATAATAGACACATAGGATTTTTGCGGGCCATTTCGCAAAAAAGGCGGGTTCTTTTATCCCGAATCGTACCAAAAACTAATCAGCAACTGGATCACAAACAAGTGACTTACCGACCAAATTTTACGAAATTTGATCCGTTAATTTTTGAGTTAGATTGAATACATATACATTGCACAGACGTCACTCTGAAAAAAATTTTTCGTATTCTAGATGTCCCCAAACGTGTAGATCCGTCGGAAACTCGAGTTGCAATTTTCGGCATGATTCCAATAATTCCTTATACATTACCATATATTGTAGGGAAAGTAAAAAGTGTAACTAGGGGCACGCACGAAATAGGATATCCAGATTTGTGTGTGTGTGTGGGGGGGGGGGGGGGGGAGTTTTAGTACAATCTCGCACTCTTTTTATCTAAGTGCAATAGCTTAATTGTAATAAGAATTAATAAAAGTTAAATAATTTTTCACAGAAATATTCAACATTGAAGCATTTACTTAATCACACTGGGAAATAAACAAAAATGAAAAGCTGCATAAATGACTATTTTTATATTTCCCATACAGTAACTTCATTTGCCGTGGGTATCTTATCTCCCTTACATATTCATCTACCACTTCTTCTGGATTGATTAATACTGATCTATGGATGTACAAAAATACAACTAACAAACCTAAAATCAATGAGTGTTGTGGGTAAAACCATACAATATAAATCAAAATGCTATTTTATCTAATTGTTGTTGTTGAGAGCCAGACCGTCCGACCTACCAGAAAGGTGCAAGGTAACTGGACTGTTTGGACGGCCGGGAAGTGCCACCCAATTTAGACCGGAACCCAATGGGGGCTATTTTATCTAGTGTAAGAAGATTTCATCAGGAGGGAGGGGGAAGCCCCCTGGAGATAATGAAGTAATTTATGCATTTTTACTTTCCCTGCAATACATGGTAATATATAAGGAAAGTGTTGAAACCATGTCGAAAATCGTAACTCGAGTTTTCGACGGATCTATACGTTTCGGGATCTCTAGAATACGAAAAAACTATTTTTAACGTAACGTTTGTGTCTGTGCAGTGTATGTATCCACTCTAACTCAAAAACTAATAAACCCAAATTTAATAAAATTTGGTAGGTAAGGTACTTGTGTGTCAACCTGGTGCTGATTAGACTGTAGCTCGATTCGGGATAAAAGAATCCGCCTTTTTTTTTCCCCTGCAAAAATCTGATGTATCTACTCTAGCTAAAAATCTAATTGACCACATTGCACAAAATTCGGTAGATAAGTCTCTTATAGCTTACCCTGGTGCTGATTAAATTTTGGTATGATTCGGGAAAAGGAACTTGCCTTATTTTGCGAAATGGCCCTCAAAAATCGTTATGTGTCCACTTTAGCTGACAAACTATTTGACCAAATTACACAAAATTTGTTAGATAAGTAGCTTGTGGGATACTGTGGTGCTGGTAAAATTTTGGTACGATTCGAAAAGAAAAAAAAAAAGAATCTGCCTATGTTTGTCTGCAATTCTAAAATATACGATCTAAAATAAAATATGACATATGCTCAAATGTATCAATTTAACGCTTGCTTTACACATAATTTTTGACGAATAAAGGAAGAAGATCCACTCCATTACTCTAAAATGGACCATTCTCGAGATATTTAAATTTTTAATTTTGAGGAAATGAAGACGATTTTCACTGTAGTTAAAAAACTATTTAATAATTTTTTTTAAAACTTTGTAGTTAAGTCCCCTGATGGGTATCCTGATGCTGATTCGATTTTGATACAATTTGTTCGGGATATATCGTGCCTACATAATTTCCTAAATATTTATTCCATAATTTTCTATCCCCCCCCCCCCCTTTATAGTTTTGCATCCCTCTCCCCTGAACAAAAAATCGATTTCTCTGACATTTTACTCAACTTTCAAATTCCCGATTTCTAGAGTGCGCACGAACCTTGAAAAAAAGAATTTGCGGAGTCCAACAATCTGGTTCCCCCTTCTTTCCCCCCAACATCTAACACGTTACTCAAACTCACCAATGAAAGAAAATAAACCCTAGCTTTCCCACCGGCGTCATAAGGCGTCACGCTGCATCTCCCTTCATGGGGGAGGGGGGGGGGGATCTATTTTTAGAATACGATCGGCCACGTTAGTGACACAGATTAACATAGTATTCTGTGGTTAGTGAGAGAAACAGAAAATAAACATTCATCGCATGGACTCGTTACAAAACAAATTGGAAAACCCGTGTGGAAATATTTTCAGCACTTATTAAAATATACTCTCGATCTCAACTGATTAAATTTTTATTTTTTTAGGAAATTAATGAAAATTTTAGGAATATGAATATTTTAGGAAATTAAGGAACTTAGAAAAAAAATAAGAAATTTTAGGAAAAATGCGATCCCTGTATCATACCCATAGACAGTGACAGAACTTCATCTTGCCTTCACTTGCGAGTGCAACAGTCTAGACTTAGCCCTTACTAACTATAACTTTCTAAATATTTAGTGCACAATTTTCTCTTTATTCCCTCCGTAGATCTGTACCCTTGCTCAAATAGATAAAGTTAAATAAAATAATTTTTGAAAATACAAATGAAATAAGAAATTTATAAAGAAATCTTCATAGGTTGGCAAGTAGTGTAATTTGCACAGTAATGACTGATATGGATTCAGTATTAAATTCTGGAGGGGAATGGGATGATTGACTAAGGATTTCCACTTCCGGTTCTGCAGATGCTAATTTAGATTCAAAATTGTACATTTTTCATGCAACATCTATTTTTCAAGACCATCTACAAATAGCATAGATGACCACTGATATGGATGTAGCATCAATTTCAGAGAGGATAGGGGATTCACTAAAAATTTCCACTTTCGATTGAAAATCCCCCCCCCCCCCCCTGAAACACTTAATTGACTAGAGATAGAGCTTAGATGATGACTCATGGATTTAGCATCAAACTCCATGGGGAGGGGGGGGGGGGGGGGTGAGGAGGGGTTTACTAAGGATTTCCACTTTTTTCTTTTTGACACATCTGTTTTTCAGAATTGGGTTAGATGGTGACCGATATTAATTCACTAGCAAATTTTAAATGGGTTGAGGGACTCACTAAGAATTTCAAATTCAAGTTAAAATGTTCCTTGAAGCATCTATTTCTTAGAATTGGCTATAAATGGAGCTTAGATGATGCCTGATATTGATTCAAATTGAAACTTCAGATAGAGTACGAGGGTTCACTAATGATTTCCACTAGCGGTTTTCACAAAAAAATGTATAACTGTACGAAATAAATGTGCAAATGAATATAACAATTTTTAATAGTTTCGTCAAAAATGGAGTGTTCACAGCACTTGCTACAATATGAAAGCTTCTTCATAAATGTTTTGTTAAAACTCTTTTTGTTTATGTAAATGTACTAAATGTGATGTTTAACAGAGTTGAGAGGAGCCTTACACTCTGGACATTTTTCATTTCATATCAAAAACCATGCAATATCTTGAAAACAACATTATCACTCACTTTTAAATAAAACAAATATATATATATATATATATATATATAATCCTACGTCGGGGCGGAGGCCATATCGGCCATGAGCCCTCTGGCAACCCAATAAAAACCAGTCTTGTTATAAAAGTAAAACAAATATGTATGACTCATTGCTTTTATTATTGTTTATAAAAATTTTTTTTTTGTAATCATTTCTAATTTTAAATTTTTGAGAAACTAATATTTGAAAAATTATGAGACTTCGTTTTATGTCAGATCTACCTGAAAATCCTCTTACTCTCGCTACTGAATTGAAATGACTATCGAAATTCAGCTTAATTTCTCAATTTATTTAAAAAATATTGTGCCAACAGCCATTCGGAAATGCAAAATAATCACATTCATGCAAAATTATTCTTCTCCTAATAATGAGGCTAGTTCATTCATAAATATACCTTTTTTTTTTAACGATAAAACTGAAAGGAACAAATAATGACCCACAAAGGGCTCTAATATCAATGATGATCATTATTTAGTTTATATATATATATATATATATATGTGCGTGTGTACTATTTTGACAGAAATGGCGCGTTTGGAATGCTCCTCGGACAACAGAATTTAAAAAATACCAGGCAAAAGAAATTGTTTGTCATTAATGTTATTATATTTATGTGAGTATACATATATTTCTATTTATTAACAAAAATATTCATATTCGGTGTACGGTCATGTATCTCTGCCTCTAGCAGAAATAGTACACATTACCTAGTATTTTTAAATGCTGGCTAGACAGACAGCATTATAAACACATCATTTGTTCCAAAATCGATTTTATTAGATAAGAGAAAATAGTCCACAAAATTTCCTTGAAGAAAGCAGGCATATGTCAGTTAGGTGATGACAATTGTTTCAATTCTGTATTGTAGCCACTAGTATAAGTGTGCAAAGATTCAGACTTCTAGGTCAACAGAGGAGGGTTTAAAAGTACTTATTAGTTTTTATTATAGTTACAACTAGTATAGCTTCTCTTAGACAAGGAAAATAACACTCATAAAAAATAAAGTTGGAACTTTTTTTCATGTTTTATTTTGTTATATATAACACTTAGCACTGAAAACAGTTGTTAATTAAAAATTGGATCAGTTAGGTTCTGCCCTGTTGTCAATACAATAAATATGCAAAGTTTCAACTTTCTAGACTCTTGGTGTAATGTGCTTCTGGTGGGTCTTGTAAGGCATAAAAATTAAAATTATTTTCTACGCCCTGTGTGGGAGTTGATTCCATGCAGTGAAAGATAGTATAAGTGTGTAAAGATTCAACCTTCTAGGTTACCAGTGAGCTTTTGGAGGTTATGGAAATATTTTAACAAAAAATAAAACTCATATTTTGTCACAGGAATGTGTGCGTATGTGTGGAGAATGACAAATATCCTGCTTCGTTAAGTTTTGTCCCATAATCAATACTATAAGTGTGCAAAGATTCAGTCTTCTAGGTTACCAAGGGCCTTCTGAAAGGTCTTCAAAAAAGATAAACTTTCAAATTACAACAGTTTTGGTCACATATTTCAATCATAAAGTAAAGCATTTAACTTTTTATACGGGCCTTTTACAAAAGAAGCAATAATTAGCAAATTGTTCTTTATGCAAAGATGTTTTGAAAAAAATCTAGGTTTTGGTTTTCTAATATAAGAAATCTGACGTGAACAATTGTCAAAGTTATAGGACTTAAGACTACTTTCACCAGATCAAATGAAATGGTTAAAACACAGATTTTAGTCTTACAAAAATTGAATTTTATTAGGTAAAATTTGCATTCAAAAACATGAATATCTATCTTTAGCAAAAGTTTTGTTCAGTCCTCTATTACACACAAAAAACTTTAATGATATCTTTAATATGATAATGAAAACTTTTATTTAATGATAATTAAATTATTTTATGATATTAATTTTATTTTATGATAATGAAAACTTTTATTTAATGACAATGGAACTTTTCTTGTTTAACTAATTTTGATATAGAAAATATTTTTATAATTGGCAATTATTTTAAGGGTTCATATTCAAACTTGACAATGAAATTCACTCAGTCTTCAGAAGAATTTTAGCAAACTTCCATAGCCTGAATAACAATTATCTACTCACAACATTTTGTAGTATAATAGTTTTATTTAGTGAAATTAATAACACAAAAATTAAAATGTAAATACAGCCAATTTAATGATAAAACACGAAATCAAATTTTGCAAATCAAAACTTTAGTTTCAATTGCAATAATGTAAAGAATCTTTAGAAAAAAAATTAATTGTAGTAATAATCAAAACATCAAATGCTAACTAGACAAAAATTAATATTTGTTTAGGTTTTCATTAATTCTTTTTCTTTCATTAGATTATTTGCTAAAACATACAAATGGCATCTAACACAATTTTGTATCACTCCCCCCCCCCCCCCCCATGTTATCTAGAAAAAATGACAAATGTTATTGTTATAACAAAAATAATGATTACAATTAAGGGTTAAAAAAATCACATTAAAGGTTACAAAAAATAAGAAAACAAAATTCAAGGGTAAATATTATATTTAATACACTTAAAACACAACTCCAATGGCTTTCATTTATATGTTGTAACAATATAAAGATTACAAATTTAAATTTTTGTGAATATTATGTAGACTGGAGAATTTTTGACCCTGATGAAGATAGACATGGTACATATAGGATAAAATTATAAAAATTCAACTTAAATTAAGTTTGAACAGATAAAAAACAAACTGTATCTTGGAATTAGAAAACTATTTGAAAATGAAAATAAATTCCTTTAAAAAGAATTTATATTTTAATGAAATGTTTTGCTTAAAATGACATATTTGATTAATATCAGGATTGAAGGTCAATAAAAAGTAATGCACTGATCCATATTTGCTATACATATGTGTAGCAAATATGATACACTTGCTATACTTCAATCCTCGGCTAAGGTGGTGTTCCCCAACCTGTGGTGTCAAATGCATATAAAGTTTAACTAATTTAAAAAAATAAATTTAACAGTTCCCTTTTTGTAAAATCAATAATATATATTTATTTTGTAAATGTATATTGCCCAAAATCAAGTAGAATAAACTAATTTGACAAATCAGAGTTTTTTCTCTCATAAATAAGACCTGATTTAAACCAATGATTTAAAAAACAAATAAATGGATTTAAATTGTTACTCTAATCATGATTTAAATCAATGAATCCTGCTTCTAATTTATAAATGAAAATCAAAGAATATAGGTGAAATCTACTCAAATAAAACATCTGGATATCTTAATGTCTCATATTTTTAAAAAATCAGCTCCATAAAAAATCGATTTTCTAATGAAAACTTACATGAGAAATGATTATTTATGAAACAATATTGAATGTTTTTATTTTTTGATGTTTTTTTTCAACATTTTATTCGGAAATTTGGGGGTCTTCAAAACATTCGATTTCATTTAAAATCAATAGACTTTCAGTATTAACTGATTGTAATTTTTGTATCAAATTCATTCAAAACACTCCATTCGTTTATGAGATATCCTCTCCACAGACTCACACACACACCACCTCCAAACCGATCGATTCGAGTTCAAGGATGCTTGAAACCTAAACTTCCATTGAAAACTTGAATTTAAATTTTTGACCCAGTCACAATACTTTCCTGACACATTATACAACATATATAGGAAAAGTAAAAAACAGTCCTTTCCTTCTAGCTTAGTCATGCCTATCAAAGAAATGTTGAAGCATAGGTAGAAATTGCATGCACATTTTTATTTGGTTTTATTTCCAATAGAATATCTTCTGACATAGGTAGACTGAGAGAGATTCGTCTCTTCTGAAAATCCCAATTGGCACTTAGAGGAAACAAAACAGGAGACTTTGCTACTGTCTGTGATAGCTCTGTATACAGGGTATCCCAAAAAGATTGAAATGTGCTTTAATTCTTTACCTTTTGGAGATAAGTGGGCAATGCAAATTGCAAAAACGTTGAAAGTAAGGTAGGAAATAAGACTATGTTAATGAAATAGTCCTCCCATTAATTTTCAAAAAGTTACATTTTTTCAATTTTTATACGACCCCCTTAGACAAATTGGGTCAATCAGAAATTTTTTATTTTTAATGCAACAAGATCATTAAAAATGACAGCATATCTGCATCTTTAAAATTGAGAGAGTTATATTTAATTGAAAATTGAACATTGTGAATGGGGGCCATATATTGAATTAAAAATGTAAATTTGTGACATATCACAAAAAAGATAAAACTGGATGATAATACATAGGAGACATTTTTGCAAATTCCGCTTAGACTCACGATGCAATCACGGATTCTTAAGTACTTGTCACATTGAGACATGCCATTTTTTATTTGAAACAATTAAAATGACTAAGTAAACAAATGCAAGTATGTATTTGATTTTGAAATTTAATATAATTTTTCGAAACGAAGAATAGAACTCACAGATGATTTTTTCTTTCCTTTAACTTTAATTTAGCCGTTTCAAATGTTTATAGTAAAATAATTTTAAAAAACTGAAAAATGAAATTTTGACACATATTAAAGTATTTTTAATCCAATTAATTTCCATCGTCAATTTGTTTATGATCCCTATTTTTACTCATGAAACAGCCTTTCACATGGTAAGGAAAAGTGGCATAAGTCAGATTTTTTCCTTTATCATAATTCAGTTGATTTTAAAGATACAAATATGCGGATTTTTTTAATGATCTTGTTGCATCAAAAATAAAAATTTTCTGATTGACCCAATTTGTCTAAGGGGGTCATATGAAAATTAAAAAAGTGTCTCAAGTAATCTTCACGAGCAGATCTGAAGAATAATATGTCCTGGTCTTGTTTGTATACAAATTTACAAAATATATGAAGTGGAATAAATATATGCAAAATAAAAGTGCTAAAACTGTATACAACCTGTACTACAACTTATGAGTTTCTAAAACCTTTGTCAAAATAAAACAGATAACATAATAAATTGAAAATATTAATAATCCAGTAATCTTAAAACCTAAAGGCCGTAATTGATTCCAATAGATGCCAAAATATGTGCTAATATAACCGGGCTTTTAATGTTTGTTCTACTATTTCGTCTTTACACAGTGAAATTGATTTCATCCTTAAACTTGGTCAGGATGCCGGTTATTCTTTTGAGTTTGTTTATAAAATCTTTTCAAATATTTGCCATAATTTTATTCAACCCAATTCTAAATTCATTCCCATTAATGAATGTTTGCCGTTTAAAGCTAGTTTTCCGTGCCACCCATAAATTTTTCATCCCCTTATCAAATTCAAATTTTGTATCGAGTTTAATTTTAGACCCGCTCACTGAAAAATTTAGGGATAAAGATAACTTTAAAAGCCATGCTGTGGTATATGTAGTATCCCTTCTTTTCCCAGATAATATTTATAAGTTTCATATTGGTAGCACTAAACGCTAGGTTGGTATACAGTTGACTGAACATAATAGGGATGTTAAGAAAGGTAGGCAATAGACAGCTCTTGCCCAATTAGTGATTAATGATAACTTTCAATCCCTTTTCAAAAATTCCTTTCTTTTGATCAGCTGTAATAACTCCCAGTCTATTTTACTCTATGAATTCCTCTTTATTTATCTATATCGCACATCTATCTGCAATTTTGACCCTGTCAATGTTTTAAGTTATGCCTGGCGACTCGTTCTCGACTCCATGCAAGTCAAACCTTTACAAAGTTACCTCTAAAATATAAAGTATTAAAAAAAGAAAAGAAAAAATTTGTTTTCTTACTTATGTATATTTGTGTTTAAACTGGATTATGACAATTTGTCTTTCTTGTATTTGTAATTTTGTAAAATTTAAATCTGTTTCTGGTGATTTTGTGTGGATGCATTAAACATAGTTAGTAGTGATGCCAATTTTGTAATATGTAAATTCAACTTGCCGGTAGTGTATATAAGCATATTAGCATAATTTTTTATTTAATGCTACTGAGGAAGGGTATGATGATGAAAGTGCTCCGGCTTTTATATTATATGTACATCTGATGGATGTTTTAATAAAATGACGATTAAAATCTAATGATTTGTCATTTATTTATTATTTAAATCGATGACAATTAACACATGAATTTTAAAATTCATCGGCAAATAACTATATAACTAAATGAAAATGTTTTTAAACTTCAAATTGGATATAACAAATAAATATCTATTTTTGCATTTTGTATAAGGTGGCATGATGTTCAGACTCATCTTAAAATAAATGGTATCTATTATTTTAAATCATTTGTAAAATACATCGCATACCAGATATATATATATATTTGCTCCAGAAGTGAAAAATTTGGCATCAAGCAACGTAAACAGACAGGTATCAGTACAGATAATGAAGTAACAGAGCCTTTAGTGTCAAATTGCATATTATATGAAACACGACTAATTGCTAATTGAATGTGGCAAAAGAGTCTGTATGACTCAATGTTGGTCAAATGTTCACATGCAGCTGATGATGGTGCAGGGGTACTTTGTTCAAAAAAGAAAACACTGAAAAATTTTAACGTCCAGAAAAAAGATAAAAAAATCATTTCTACAATTGTACAAGTACCACTCTATATTTTCTTCTGGTTCATAAATATTAGTTAATGATGAACTAGAAGAAAATATAACTATGATGAAATATAACATGATACCTCAATGAGCAACCCAAAATTATATTTATACGATAATGTAATGTTTGGAATTTGAAAAATTTTGTACTTCCATTACCATGATAAATTTCAATTTTTTGACACTTTATTACAGATATTTTACAAACTAGTTTAAAAATATAATAAACTACTACTCCTTTATGCACTCTATTTTATGCAGAATTTTTATATTTGCAGTTCAGCTGAATTTGCAATAAAAGGAGCATATGCTGAATACCATGTCCCAAAAATGTCCTTTTGTTACAACATTTTAAACAAGAATATTTAATAAAGCTACTAATTGAAAAATTTAATTTTGTATTTTTTTGTACAATGTTATAAGAAGCATATAGGTTCACTATTCAGTTTTCTGGATAACCACTAATTTTATTAGTTAAAATTTAGAATAAACTGGTTCAGTTCGACAAATTTTTCTTCTATTACTGAAGGAATCCATATTTATAGAATTAATATTTCAAGAATATATTTTAATGCCATGTTTTATATAAGGCTATATAATTTATGGATACGATGATTAATGCTGGAATGTTAAATCTCCATGGGCCATGGCAATGTAGTATTAAACTTTTCATATATTTGGTTTAATATAATAGTATAAAAATGCATTGAAATGCTTTCAAGGGCGATAACAGGATTCTATAAAATGTGATGAACGTATTATTGATTGATGTTTGTTATGGATATTATATTATTCTACAAGATTCAATCCTTAGCTAAGATAGTATTGGGAGACTGTGCATCTTGATTACTCTATAAAAAACGGTGCAATTTTCGATTATAGCTCTAGTTTTTCTCCCGTTGTTTAAATTTGAACTCTTTAATTAGTTGCTTCACTGTAAAATATTTAACCAATGTAGTCAAATAACTATAAATAAATTTTTCATTCTTATTTTCAGAGAAATAAGTAAGTGCAGCACCATCTTGCACTTATTTGTATCTTAGAATATTTGTATTCATGAAGCACAATTTTGGGAACGCCGACTGCAAACTCTCCAATGTTTTCATGCAATATTACCTACTGTTAAAAAAAATGTGTATTGCACGCATTTATTACCATTTAACATAATCTGTCTGCAAGTTACATTTTAATGCATTTACTGATAAGGTGCAAAGCTCAAGAGAAATTTTCTAACGTACAGCATCCAAAACTTACAGAAATTTTTTTTTCACTTTGTATTGCCAATTGACCGCTGAAACCGAGCCCAATAAATAAGCAACAGCGTTATAAGAATTACAATTTTAAGCTTTATAGGAATAGTGGAGTTGTGCTAGAAATGTATCAAATACAATACTTACCCTTATTTACATTTTTTCCCTATATTTTTGAAGTAACAAAGTGTTTTTATTTACATACACAGCTAGGGTTGCTGTGCTACTGATCTTACGCCAATATTGTCGGGCATTGGCTGCACAAATGACCGAAAGTTCGCCAGCCACTGTAAATCGCATTATCATATAAACGTGTAAATTACTGAATAAAGTATAAAACCATTGAATTTACATGATTAAGCTAAACCCCTATTTTCTCCTGTGGTCAGAAAATGTAAAATATTCGGTGTAGGAAATAAGAAAACGGCTTTTAAAGTACTCCGATCGCTATCCGACGCCTCTATAGCGCCATCTATTTCACAGCTGTAAAACTAAAACTTTATAATTTTGTTTGAGTATTTTATTTATAGATAATTAATTAATTGATATTATACGAATTTTCTGACCACACAAGAAACTACATATATCATTCTATCACTCGTACAAATTCCAAAAGGATTTGCACAGCCGTTCTTTTGCGGTTATGATAATAGGAATGGCCTATACTTTAACATGGGTGGAAAACGACCGAAAACCGCCTTAAGGCGGACTTCGACTTTTTTCCACCCATGTTAAAGTATAGGGCATTCTTACGCACACAACTGTGAAATAACCAGTGCTCAGATCTTTATGAAATTTGTCGCGATACATAGAAGGGAATATCTAGTTTGCCCAGTGGAACGCATTTTTGCAAAATATTAATAAATTAAAAAGATATAAATAAAAAACTCAAACAAACTAATTAATTTTTAGTTTTCCAATTCTGCAATAGGTGGCGCTATAGAGCCGTCGAATGACTCTGAGGGTATATTATTAACCGTTTTCTTATTTCTTACGCTGAATATTTTAAATTTGGCTTCCACTGGGCAAACTAGGACTATAGCTTTATAATTTATACATAAATTTATTACATATTATTTAGTAATAAGCTCACAGTTGTGTGCGTCGCATTTACAATAACAAGTGATTTTTGCAGCCAATGCTTGGCAAAATTGGCGCAAAGCTAGTGCACAGTAAACCTAAAGTCAATCAAGTCAATACCCAAAACAAATTTATTGTAGAAGCGTGATTATTTTATGTTACATAAAAGTAAACAATTTTCTCTTTACTATATTAAAATTTGCGCGCGCAACCTTCTTATCGCCGTCTTTTGCCTTTTGGAAGGATAAGTTAAAAAACACTTCAAAAATTTATAAAGGTAAATATTATATTTAGTATCTACATTTTGGTTCAAAACGCCAATATTGTTACAATCTAGTTTGAAATTTAAAGATTAAAAATTATAAATCTTGTAACTACAGTTAATCATTTCAAATATATTTTCTGTTTTATAAAAGTGAAGTTTAATGTCAGATCTAGGACTGGTCTTTTTGTATTTATCTGAAGTTCATGTTTAAAATATATATCTAAAGCGGTAATATTAAAATATGCTACTTCACTGAGAAAAATTCGTACTGATACCTCTGTAACAATTAGCTGATATAGCCCTATGAGAATTTGTTGTAAATGAATACAAAAATATAAAAAGTTTTCTCTTTTTCTTTAAAATCTTTGATGAATCACTTTTTATGCAGCATTTTGCATTTTGGCTGTTTAAGACAAAAACTGTTCAAAAACATAATTTATGAAATTTAGCATCAATAAATATTTAAGTTATAATTTCTACATTTATTTCGAAAATAAAGTGCTCATATTAAAGTATATAAAGTGAAATATAAATTGATATATTAATAATTTTTTTTCTTTAAATTCACAAATTGGATTTTGTTAGCAAAGTGGCAGTTGAGATTCTAAGCACTCCCAAAATTTTTAATTGAACCCCATAAATTTTTCGAATGTATAATGGCACTAGTAGCATACACATTCCTAATCTGGAATATATATTATAAAAAAACTTAAAATTCACAATTATGTGCAAATTTCTATAGTATTCTAAATGACATTCTTGTTCAATGCATTCTATTTTTTAAAATATTTAATTTAATTCTAATAAAAAAGGTATATAAGAATATCTGTTCTTGTTATACAAAATTATCTTCACCTTCAAATGCGAATCTGAAGAATAAAACATCCTGGTTCAATTTGTAAACAAATTTACAAAAAATATGAAATTAGATCAAAATATGTCAAATTGAAAGCGATAAAATTGTATTAGAAGGTATAACTTTCATTCAGTTTCAATAATTGACTAAATACAATATATGAATTTGAAAAGTCTTTACCAAAATAAACAGATGATGTAAGAAATTGAAAATATCAAAGATGCAATATCATTCATTTATAAAAAATTGTTTATATCCATTTCCTTTTTATTTAAATCAGAAAAATGAAAATATCAATAATTCCTATAAATCCAGTCAAAAATGCAATACCGTACAATTATAAAATTTATTTTTTATATCTATTTTTTTTTTTTTTTAAAAATGGGAATAATATCTATGCTTGGAGTATCTGTGTCGAAATTGAAGCATTTCGAAAAATGTAAACAATTTTAATGCTTATATCGCCGAACCTAATAGATAAAAATGTACATAATTTTTTTTTGTTTTGTTGAAAATAGGGTACTGGTTATGAATATATAAAACTAATTTATATATTTTGAGCTTTTTTTTAACTTGAAAAGATATCTGTACAAGTGATTTTTTTGTTTTTTCATTTTTCTTCTTAAATCGATATTTATTGTTAAAAATAGGTTTTACAGTTTTGGAGTACTTATTTTGTCAGGTTGAAGAAAATTTGAAATTTTCCTTTTTGCAAGTTTGTAATGCTTATATCTCAAAAAATAAAAGTGAGCTATGAACAATGAGCAAGAATTTTACTTTAATCTGGGTTTTCCAATGGATGGAAAATCTGTAGTACTTAAAATATAACGCTTGTTGCAGCTCAATCTGTTTACTTACTCCTTGGTAAAATATTGATACATAAGCACAAGATATTTGATTCTGTTTATAAAAATTAGGAGGTTACGTGAACTTAAGAATTCCAAAGATGTTTAATGATTCTTGGGGTTTGAACAGAATAAATAAAAATATACATATTCAAGTATGTATTTATGAGCCTGCAAGTAAGTGTAAAAGATATATAGTATAATTTATATACCAAAAGGTAAGATAGTAAAGTAATTTGATATTTTAGCATGAAGTCTATGGCCGAAGTATCCAGATAAAATTGGGGTGAAAACAAAAAGTGCTATAAACAGTTAATAAGTAATTTGTAGTGCTTTGAAAGCCTGTAAACAAAAAAATTAGTGAAAAAGTCAAATAAATTTATTGAACTTTACTGAAGTTTTATTTTAAAAAATGTTATTCACACAAAGCTATTTCGGCTTCGTCAGACTAGAGCAACTGCTGATTCTGTTATTTAAATTGGAATTTTTTTTAAATCATCTGCTGTATAAACACATTTGATTTAATTGTGTTGCTAAGTAATATGATATCATTTTCTTAAAATATATTGCTTCATAATGGTATCTCTATGGAAGATTCTTTTTTTATTAATATCTCAACAGCTCCTGGTCCTAAAAACTCAAAATATGGATTGCATTGTAAGTAGGACTATTTCAAGGCTATCCACAAAATTTTTTGAAATTCGGTACAACCATATAAATTTTCAATTCTATTTATATGTACTAACAGTATACCCATTCTTCATGCAGAATATATAAAGAAATATTAAAATCAATTTATGGTGAACTTTTAATATTTAATTCTTTTTGAAATTTTTTAATAATTCTCATTAAAAAGGAAAGGTGAGTTCTCCTGTGCTGAGATAATAAACAAATAGAGAGAAGTGCAACTTTTTCTTTGTAAATAATTTTTTTTAATAGTGAATTTTCTTTATAAATAATAGTAGATATACCCAATGCTGCTTGTGATTACAAATGTGTACAAATACCCATAGTATTCTAAGTGACTTCGGTATTCAAAATATTCTATTAAAGTATAATTAATTTAATTGCCCTAAAAATAAGTATAAGAATTTCTGTTTTCACTGTACAAAATTATCTTCACAGGTAAATCTAAAGATTATTCAAAACATTCTATTAAAATATTTAATTTAATTTTCCTAAAAAAAAGTATAAAAAATTTTCTCATGATTCAAAATTATCTTCGCAAACAAATCTAAAAAATAAAACATCCTGGTCCTGTTTGTATAAACACAATTATAAAATATGTAAAATTAGGATCAATCTACCTATATCACAATGAATATCCCCCCCAGGGGGCGGTGCCGCCAAAGATTGCGGTGGTCGGATTTTAGGTCTGTACCTCTGGTCCTCCGTCTGCTGGGGGAAAATCAATCGGGTTACCTGATCGGTGATGAACTGGCCGTCGTACCAGTGAGTCGTTCAAGGCCCCGACTCTTCCAGGTGGTCGAGCCCATAGACTGTGCCTATTCATGACCTGAGCCAAGGGCCGACCTGTGGCTGGTGTCGAGCTTGACGGACATTCTCTCGGACCCTGCCTGGTGAATGTTTCCGTCGAGTCAGCGACCTGGTTGCGGTTCCTCTGGAATGGAGATTGGCTAGCCCTACGTCTGGCCTTAATATGGCGTAAACTTCACGGTCGCCTGGTTAGTTCGTATAATCCTATACCACAATGAAAGCACTAAAACAAATGGTGTTAAAAGATTAACCCATACCATTTTCATTCTTCTTCAACAAATAGCTTGAAATATTGTCAAAATAAAACAGATGCAGTAAAAAATTGGAGATATCAATATTTTCCATAATCTTTTAAACTATAATGTCATAATTGATATAATCCAGTTAAAAATGCAATTACTTAATATAAAGATTTCTCTAATATTGAAATTGGAAAATATTTAATAAAAATTGTCTGTTGTATAAACACATTGGATTCAATTTCATTACTAAGCAACAGGATATATTTTTCTTCAAATGAATTTGCAGAAAAATATTATCTGTGTAATGCTGTTTCTATGGGAGGTTCATGTTTTATTAATATCTCTACAACCCCTGGTCCTAGATTAGAAACTCGAAACATGGACTAAATTTTAAGTGGAGTTAACCCAAACCTATCCAAAAATTTCACGAAATTCAGTGCAGCCATTCTCCCGTGATGATGAGATAAACACATAGATTTTCAACTTTATTTATCTTATAGATTTTACATTGCAAATGAAATGATAAAAGCTAATAGGGCATTAATATGTTGGAGGGTGCCAAACCTTTAAACTTAAAATCTTAGCTCTGTATATATTATAGAGAGATATTACAAAATTCATTCAGAGAGCCATACCTCCTTATCAATTGCAGTTACCTTGTTTATTTTTTATTTATTTACTATGAAAAATTTTAATAAAATTGAAATCATGCTATTAATGGCATAACAAAGTTTGTTGCTAGTTGCTACAAAGAAATTGTAATTGTAAAATGAGTTGTTTGAAACCTATCAACTCACATTAAAATTAAAAGCAAAGTTTTCAAATCTGATCACCAAGACATATATCAGTAGCTGTTTTGTACAGTACCAGTAGCTGTACAGTATCAGTAGCTGTATTGTACAAGAATATTGATAGTTGTAGGTCTGTATTTGTTTCATGGAACATAATACTTTTAGTTGTAAATAGATGGTCTCAAAAGTGTATAAAAAATGTTTTAAAATCAACCGTAGAATAGTAAGTATATGTTAAAATGATGTATGATAAAAATGTCTACTATTTATCTCTTTTTTTTTTTTTTGAGCACCTTCATAGTCTAGTAGTGTTTGCCAAAGGTCATTCCACATGACACAGTGTAGAAGAGAAAAAAATATGCCATTCAATATTGCATTAGTTAAACTTGATTGCAGACTATGTATGTCTAAATGATATATAGTTGCCATTAAGATTAAGAAAATAAATATATGCTTTATTTACATAACCATTAAATGGTTAACATTATGCTTATTTTATACATATATTAAAGAGATGTTTATATACTTGAGTTTATACATAAAAAAACTCTAATATGATTTTAGCTTTTGTCGCCTAATGTAAGAATGACAAAAAGAGAGTTTCCTCAGAATTTACAGCTTTGAATTTTTGTAATATTAAAGTCTGATCATCTCTATTTTTATTCAGTAAAGGCGACCTTTTTAACCTATAAATCTAAGCAGAAAAAACTTGTTACACCTATATCATCTGCTTGTAGTTAAGTTCAAATGTTCTAAATAAACAAAATAGAAATCATCCTAAATTATAACTTTACTAAGGGAGCTATAGACTCCATTGATTAAATATGATATATGAATTGCAGTCATAAAACAAACGATTGGCCACTGTGCATTTTTTACTAAACATTGCTGTATTAAATGCTTATATAATCCACTAAAATAATTTTAAAAAGGAAAATGGACAAAACATTTACCAAGACTTAACTTATGTTCCTGATACATTACCAGTTAGTAGAAAATTGGTAAAGGAAAAGGCAAAACTATCCAAGTATTTCTGTAGGCACAAGACAATGCTTAAAAGAGTTCTTATTCTTAACAATGAGAAAGTTGAAAGGTAAGAGCATTGTTTATGGTACTTTTGTTAAAAAAAAAAACTTAGAAAATACTACTCATGCTGCAGCTTTACAAAGAAAAGGATGAGGACAACATATTGCTGTACCTATAATCAACCAATCTGTGGTGACCATACAAAAATGTATGTTTATCTTATTATTTACACATGTAAATGTTTCACATTTTTAAGTTGATTATGCATAAAAAACACATCAAGGGTATGCACCCAAGTTTTCTATCATTTACTGGACTTTGAGTAACATTTAATCATATTCTTTAACTTCAAAAGTTTTCAAAAAATAATTTATGCTTTGACGTTAAATGTGTAAAATAAAAGGAAATTATAAAAAATATGTATTGTTACCATTAACATAACCTCAGAGAGTGTTTCCATAGAGATAGTTTTAAATATTTTTTATATATGACATATATAAAATTTGATGGTAAATATCTTAACAATTTCAGTGTATATCAGTTTTGACAATATACAAATTTTCAATCAGGTTTTTCCCATTTTCTATTGCATAATTTTTATTCCTTGCATCATATAATACAAAAGTAATTAAATACGACTATGTATGAAGTTCATAAGTGCTAACAACCAGACTTTACCAGTATCCATAATTACGTGTCTGGTACACATCAAATCCCTTGTTTATTCCTTAAAATTTTACTAGTACTTAAGATTACACATGATTTTTACCACTAAAAGGTAAATTTTTGTTATGATTTTTTTTTCTTCCATATTAATTCCTCTACATATATTTTTTTACTTTTCCACATGAAATGCTATTTAGATATTGAAAATTTGTAATAATTACATTTGCATTGAAATGAAACTTAATACTTTTTTTTAATATTTTATGCAGCTAGCTAGTTTTTTTAATAGATATTAAATAGATATTTGAGCTAGATAGTTTTTGTTATTAAATAATGCATATGTCAGTAAAATTAATTTATACTGTTTTTGAAACAGTATAAATGTATTTTCATTAATAAATATAGTAAATAAAGACTTTTGGAAATAAAATATATTTATTTTTGTGCATATAGACCTCTGATTGTAATAAAGCATAAAACAAAAATATACAGTTGATAGTTGACTAAAAGTATCACTCAATTTCTGAGGTAAGGAACAACCTACTTTTTCAGGACATAAAAGGCAGAACACATTCACCAGCAAAGGAAAATGCATCTGTCGATTCTTTTAATCAACCTTTTATGCTGTTAAACTAAGTGTTAATTTTGCAGATTATTTTGACAGCAATTTGTGCAAATATATGTATATATATGTATATATATATATATATATATATATATATATAAATTAGTAAATCCAAAGTTAGAATGTATGTAGTAACTCATAATACACTATTCCAAAATTTTCTACAAAGAAATAAAAGAAATTAAGACATAAAGAGGAATTAATAAAGCGTAATGCAGGTCATAAAGACAAAGACGATCAACAAATTTCAAAAATGAGGAATGCAAATAAGAAAACAAAAAAATCAAGCAAAAAAGCTTGCACATGGAAGAGATTTAGGCTTACGATAAGTTCATTTCGAAAAAATTCTCTTCGGGTCCATATATCCCTTCGAAATGAACATAAAAATGCTTGTTTCTGAAACACAAGATAGATTTTATCTATAAACTTGTGTTATATGGACGACAAGCATATAGATTGGAACAATAAAGGAAACATAAATACCTTGAAATACATTTCATTAGAGCAACCATGACAAGCAAAATATGGCTAGACCAATATATATATATATATATATATTTATTTTAAGAATTTTAATTTACTTGTATTATAAATACCAGGGATTGATCATTTATTGAATATGGTCTGTAGAGCAAATGTGAAAATAAAATGGTCTGAAGGGAAAACTTGAAATCAAAATTGACTCTATCACAAGCTTGTGAAAATTATAAATAGGTATGAAATGCCCCTCTTTCCCTGTTCCATATATAAGGTAAGCAGTTGAAAAAAGAATTACATGTAGATTGGTGAGTCCTTTAACTACACCCATGTGTGTGTATGTGTATAAATATATATATTTTAGAAACATTATATATTATGTTGTGATAATTGTTTGAGATTCTGATATTTAAAAAACAGAATAAAAATTAAGATCATAATAAATAAATAACTGGGAGAATTTTAACTTTAAACATTTAGTTTTTGCTTTGAATATGGCTACTCTATGTGATCTTTATCCACTGAAATATTCATTTGTGCATAATTTTACTCATGTGTCATTTAAGTATTAGATATTTTCCTTTGTATAATCTAATAAATAAATTTCACTCTTTAAAAAATTTCAAGTCTATATGTGTGCAAGTGTGTGACTATTCTTTTTTGCTACTTAAAAATGAACTAGTATTTTTCTTTCAAAAAAATACCTCTGAAATTTAGTATCTTTTTCTCTGGAATATTCATAGAACTTTTATTTGTGAATTTATTAGACACCCTGATAATTGTTCCCCTTTAAAACAAAAAGCTAAAATATAATAATAAGCTCTTTAACATCAAATATCTCACATGAGTAAATTTGTATTAAATATACCTATCTTGTATTAAATATTTGACATTTCTATTCGGTAAACTAACTTTTGTGCTGAGTTTTAAAATTCTTTTGAGTATATTGCATTAATAAGTAAGAAACCCTAAATATATTAGTGCAAATTTCATTTTTATATTTATTTTAAAATGAATATTGCCATTATAAATGAATATTCTTAAATTATAAAGGAATTAAAAGAGTATCATAAATGTAAAGAAACACAAATTTATATAACATTTGTTTTATGCATATTAAAAATTATTCATTGTGAAGGCACAAAAAAGATGTCATATAGGTCCCTAAACATGTAAATCTGCTGCTGCTATTAAAATATTTCTGGTAAGCAACTATTTTGATATAAGCAAGAAAGTGCTTATTTGATCATCCATCACCATTCGTGGGCAATATTTTCCTAGTTATTGCTGCTTGTCAGCAAGGTGCAGAAATAATCTGTGTACACAAAACTCCTTAAAGCAAGGGTTTCAGAAATTTTCTGGTAGAACTATTTGTACTTCCAATTCAGTAGCAATCTGTGCCATTATTTTAACCCTGCCTATCGCTAACAATTGTAAGCACTCGGAATTATAGTTAAGCAGCTTCTGCCCTATAACAGGACATTGTATAAAAGTAATAAAGTTTAATTGACCTCTTTTTTTTATACATGTTCTCAGGAAATATTTATATATACATCGTATTTGTTATTAGTATATGTGCCACATCTCAAACACTCTACCAATCCATAAGAAGAAACACATCAACTTTCCATACCTAAGGAAACTTTACATTTGGATGGTGAAGAAGATGCGCAATATTCAAGACATCCACAATTTTTTTGCCTCAAAGGCTAAATGTGTATTTGCTTAGAGTGTGGATAATACATCTCACCTTTGCAAATGCATTTTTGGCTGTTTTATTCATCAAAGAAGCCGATGTCATCAAGAACTATTCAAGATACTCAATGTTTGCCTCAAAGGCTAGATGTGTATTTGCTTAAAGTATGAATAATGCATTTCACCTTTGCAAGAACTGCAGTTAGGGGTACCATAAAAGTAAGTTTTCTCTTTTATCCAAAGCATGTATTAAAATTTTTATTATTATTCTAATTTTTTTTTATCCAGAAAACCTTTGTGAGTGCAATTTGGACTGTTTTGATTCAACAAAGAAGAAAATGTAAGCAGCACAAGAATATATAGGAAAATGTATTTCATATATTAAATTTAATGTGATCTCTACTTGGAGTCATACGTCGGTGTATTGGCACCCAGGGCAAACAGTAAAATTGGCGCCACCCTCCCCAATGGAGCAGGTGTCTGATTTTATTATATATTTATATACCGGTATAATAAAAATATTGCTATTATTATTGTAATGTGAAATTAGTGGCCTGTATATAATTTGCTTATTGTATTAAATAATAACAAAATGTTAATTTTTGTATATAAAATATTACTCATAGTATAACATTTTAATATGTCTATTTTTTAGTATAATTAAGTTAATAATTAATAAATAGTCAAGTAATATAATATTTTTAATATAATTAAGTTTCAATTTTAGATATGTTTTGAATTATGTTTTAAATTAATTTCACATTTTTAAATTTATAAAAAAGTTTACATCATGATGACATACCCTCTCCAATTTAGAACCTAAGTAGGCTACTGCTCCTGCTGCCTTCCCTTCCCCCTCTTTGATCTGAATATGCTTTACTGGAACACAATAATATAGGAAATCTAGTAGTAGACCCTCCATGTCTCCTATAAAACTGCTTTTTCAGAAATTAACACTTTTATGTTTAACAAGAAACTTTTGTGTTTTATGTTTTGAGCTTCTATGCTGTTTTGGGGTGATTAAATTTAGTTGAGTATTAGTAATTAGTCTTACTTTTGTGTCAGATATTTTTCAATCTAATCCAACAATTTAGACTTGGGGATAAATTCTTACCTATTTCAGAGAAATTTATTTTCATTGAAAGAAATTGGTGTGTGTGTGGGGGGGGGGGGGGGGGGGGGACAGATATGTCTATTCAATGCGAGACTAATGGTCATTTTGCCAATGGAGGGATGCCTTTTGTAGAGGACTTCAAAGGGAACATCTGTATTGCATAGATTAAATTTACGTCTATGTCATTTTAAAGGATTTCAAATATCCTCTTGTTGAAAATGTGTTTTAAGGACTTGAAGAGTACAAATGTTTTACTTATAATTTTAGCTTACCATTATTTTGGGGTGTTGATGATATATTTTTTTCCACAATCAAAACATTCATAATTCATAAGATAATTCAATCACAACATTTTGATTGAATTATCTGCTTTTAATAGTTTTTAAACTATGCTTTAGTTAAAAGCAAACCTGTAGTTAATAGTAATTATTATTAGGACCTGAAATTTGATGGCATTTGTATTTTGGGGCCTTTTTCTCTTTTTGGGCATTTTTTAAAGAGTTTTTAGTACGTTTTTAGACGTTTTTGGAGATTTTTATTAAATATTTTAAGAGCATTATTATTTTTAGGTCATTTTTTGCCCTTTTGTAAAATATATACAATTTTCATAAGAATTATGCTTTCAATTTGCAACACTCAAAACCAGGTTTGTTACATGAACAAAGCCATAAAACTTCAAAACTTCTCATTCTGGCAATTCAGTTCAAGACACTGTTTAGTGCTAATATTGAGGGAAGAGAATCTCCATTGTCCACATTTGAAATGAACTGTGGTGGAGGTAGTTAACAAAAAAATTCAAATTTAGAGGTTCTTATCTTGTACTGTTGCTATTCCAAACGCTTTATGTACTACCTGACAGAACAGGTTTCGACTGGTTCTGACTCTCAGACTTTCTCCTGGACGTCTGGGGGCTTCTGAAAAAAATATCATTTTTCTTTTCTTCTGAGGTTTAATAGTGCATATTATAAAGCAAAGATAAAATTCTAATCTGTGAATTCTTTAATATTGAAGTGATTTAATTTATAATTTTAACAAAACATAATGCAAAGTGTTTGGGGACCGTTCAAGTTTTAAGGTCAGTTTTTTAATTCTTAAGGACATTTTTTCATCTTTTTAAGGGAATTTTTAGGTCATCAACATCCCAGCCCTATAATGATTATTGGAGAAGGAGCTCAAAAACTTTATTTAATACCTTAAAACATTCTTAAATAAATTGTATCGTGCAAAGTTAGTGAGCACTTGTAAATACAGGGCATTTTAACCATAGGCAAATGCAATGGACTTGCAATGGTTAAGGGCCCTATTTCGATTTTCCATACCCCAGCAATATTTCTTATATTTATTAAATCATTTTTATTCTTATCTAACTGCACTTTTGATTTGAGAAGTGTTTTATTTTCTTTTGTGCAGAAAAGCATAAAGTAATGAAAAGTAAAAATTAAGACAATAATTAATAAAATGTTTGCAAGCCATTTAGAAACTAACTGAGATCATGCGCACTACAAGTATTTTTCATTAATAATTTTCTAATTAGTCAAATTAAATTATGATATATTGCTTCTCTACAACATTACGAGAAACTAAATCTTTCAGAAATGCTAAAGCTGCTTCAGTGCCTGAGTTTTTGAAAGTGAAGAAGTAAGTTTAAGGTTACAAATATTTCTGAATTTGTAATGCATTAATATATAAACGTGGACAAAATTTGCTTTTAAACTAAATATCTCCATAAATATGCAATTTATTTCAATGAAACTTTTATCAGGTAATAAGACTCAATCTAGACAGTATTTGATATAAGTTTTATCCGAGGAATGCATTTATACGCATAATACATTTTGATAAATCTACACCTTTTGAACATCCCTGAATGTGAAGTAACCATTTTTTTCTCTAATTATTCTTATATGCCTGTGCGCACAGTATCTCTCGAAAATATTGGGCAAGTCGGAGGAGGGGGGTACTTGGTTCCTTATTCCACTAACCAGTTTTACTTTTTGGATCCCTATTCTATTTTCGTTCATTTTAAATAGCTTTTCCGATTCCTCTCTTAATTATAATTCATTTCTTATTCTTCCAGATTGCATCTCGGCTCTCCAAGACCCCCTTTATTCAGAGCAGAGGCATAGGGTGTCTTGCTCTACTTTTCAGTCCTTTTTTGTTCTTTCAAGATGGTCCATTTTTCCTTTTTAATATTAAATGTACATTGTATATATTTGATTCGAAAAAACGTTATAAAAGTATAATTAATTTTAAAAATCTTACAAAACTAGTAGATATTTTTAAGGAGAGAGAAACCACTTACAAACGGCTCGTAGATTCCCCCTTCCCACACACATACACCGTAGAATATATAGAACCTGAAGAATATATAGGATATCTACGCCACATACACATTTTTTTACACGGTTTTATGAAAAAAAAAAGTTTCTCTTTAAATACCATAAAATTTGATTACACAAATTATTTTTTCTCGTCAGCAGACGTGGAATTATAGTGCTTCATATATATTACCATATTTGTTGTTAATTCGCTGAAAATATTATAATTAAATATGAATTGATCAACTCCAATTATTTCCAACAGTATATAGTTCTAAGACAGCATCCGAAAATTCTGAAGTCGAAAAAATAACTGCTTTCAATTGTATCATTCTTCCGAATCACAAAAATCGTCTTCCCTAATATAAATAGCAGGTTCCCAGCCTCTATCATTGTGATGTGATTGCCCCAGTCCCCATCTTACCCGCCCAAGATATTTATTTACACCTGTCTTGTTTCAAGTTACAACCTATCTTTTCACTCTGTGACACAGCGTTTACAGCCGACGAAAATTGGATCCCTACTCGATGATCCCTACTCACACGCACACTTCTGCGCAACTTGGTTGCACTCGTGAGAGATGACAGAAGACGGACCATAAAAAGCGGGAGAAAAGATTTTGTGCGCAAGTGAATTTAGTTCGAGTTTCTTGAGTTTGTTGAATCTGCTTAACAAACACTACAGTGCACTCAGAGTATAATGAAAAACAAAGGCCCTTTATCTCTAAAATATAAAGAGTGTTACATTTCACTTTTGTTTATAGAAAATTACCTATTTTTTAATTTACCAATTTTAATATTTAAAGATTAAAACTAGAAATTTTAAAATTATTATATTTTAATTAAAATAATTTTATACTGTGGTGCATTGAGTATGAGTAAACTTTAGTTCCAGTAGCCAAGTCAAAATGGAATTTACCATTAAGAAGAAATACAATTTATAAAGTATAAATAGTTTCCAAGAATTTTAAAGTATTTTTAATTGAAAATTTCAATTACTTTTAATAGATATAATAAATAATTCTATTATATGTATATTACTTATATAAACAATAATTATTGATAATTAATATATTTTAAAATCAATAGAAGAATTCAACTAATTCTGCTATTGCCACAGATATTTTATCCCTTTAAAATGAAAACATATAATAATAATGGTGGATTACAAATAGTGACATAGAGATAATAATTGTAAAGAAGGTAAAATCACTGGCAGATCAGCAATTTAATAAGGCATATATTACTCTTCATTCGGGGGGGGGGGGGGGGGAGCAGATATTCGCCGCCCTTCCCCGAACGAAGAGAATAAGTTTTATCTTACTAAAAGTATTTCCAGGCCTTCCGAAAGCCTCCTGGTGATCTAGAAGATTGAAAAGAAAAAAAAAAAAGGCCAGAAATAGAATGAGCTCTAAGAAGCGCCGTGACATCTTGAAAACTAAGGAAAACTTAAAGAGGTTAGAAAATAAATTATTGTGCAATACTAAATTCGTAACATTTTTAGGAGGTAGGGGGGGGGGTGAGGGGATGTCCGTGTGGGGGGGTGATAACAGATTTCTGCGGTGTGAATTATCTATTTCAAGTTTTGATATTTTATTCTCTGGCAACAGAAACACTCAACGTTTCTCGAGATATGTATATAGATCAAGAGAATTCGCAGTGAACTGTATTTTCTGTAAATTATATACTATCTGTATCCAATCTTTCACATTTTTGCCATTTTCTTCATTGCATATTAATTCGTTTGTGTTTTCAAACGCTATTTCTTCTTTTATCTAACTAAATCGGGTTTAGAACAAGCAAATGGCGTTGTTGTAATACTGTCTAGTCAACATTGTACTAGGCAATACCGACTATTTCTGTTAAATGATACAAAAAAAATGTTTTCTTTAAATAGGATTAAACCGGATATTTTTGCTAATAAGAGAAATACATGTATGTATACTCACGCAAAATATAACAACATTTCTGTAGGGATTAGAATAGAAAATTATTAATAACAGAAATAATTTTCTTTGCCTAGTATTTTCTTAATTATGTTGGCCCATGAGCATTCCAAACACGTCATTTGTTTCGAAAGCGTTATATATTTTTTAATGAAATAGAAAATAGTTTTTATATACATAAAAAATTAAATAATGATCATCAATCATACTACATTTCTTTGTGAGTCTTTATATATTTCTTACAGTGGTGCTTTCAAACTTTTCTTATATCGTCTGGTCACAAATTATGCTAACACCCGAGTGCACAAATCGCCTAACACCCATATGTGACTAATCTGCCACATTTTAGGAAATTTAGTCAATTAGTTTTTGAATTAGAGTGCAATATACATACATTGCACAGGCAGGCAGACACGTCACACTGAAAATAGTTTTTTCGTGTTCCCAAATCAAAATGTGTAGATTCGTCGAAAACTCGAATTGCGATTTTCAGCATGATTCCAATACGTTCCCTATACATTACCATGTATTGCAGGGAAAGTAAAAATATTTCTTTTTATAAGCCAGCCTTAATTTAAAAATTTTCGTAAACGTTTTTGAGATATTTATTTTGTCAAGTTAGTAATTGGGCAGTCACTCAGATAAATTCGACGCATTAAGATGATTTGTGTTAATATATAATTTTGATACTATGTTACGTGTAGCTGACAATATCCTTTTCCCGCATGTACATTAGAAGAGACTCTTTGCATGAGTGCACGAAGCATGAAATCTTCCGAAGCAAGATAGACCATGGTTGTATGCAGAATTTTTTTCCAGGGGGTTCTAAAATTGATTGCATTCCAAATTTAGAAATTACTACCAACCCTTGAATTGTTACAAAGTAAATTTGAATAGATGGTATAAGCATCATTTAAGAATTAGTGTGTATAGCACTTTTAAAAATGAGTGTGTACCACCTTTAAAAATTATTCTCCCTTTCATAACAGAATTCTAACCATCCTGGAGACAGAGTAACTAAACTAAAAATTGGACATTCATAAACATACTAAATGCAATGATCCTAAGTTTTCCATTTAGGTTCAAGTTTAAATTGTTTTAATTAATATGCACGTGGAAGAAAACACACAGTTGTGGTTGAACTGTTCTAATTCCAAAAAGCATTTTTTTAATTTTTTTCTCTCGTATTAGCTTTTAATTAAATTAAAAATTTTCCCAGGGGGTGCTTTAGCATCCCCTGGTTCCCCCCCCCCCCCCCCTAAATACGCCCATGAAGATAGATACAATCAAGTCAAGAGTTTTACTTTTACATTCTTTCAAGAATTACGAGAACTGGACGCACTTCCTTTTATGACCTTCAACCTCTAGCAACACTTCAACTTGACTTATGCCCTGAAGAGTAAAGAGAGTATTCTCTCCCTTTTGTGCCAGTGGAAGAGGATGCATATGAAGTGGTGACCTTCACAGACATCTGGCTGCGATAACAAGTTCGCTTGCTTATTTGGTCAAATTTTGAAATGAATGTTTATAGTTTTTGTTTTAAAATAATACTTTTCATAATGAAAAAATCAGCAGTAACTCCAGTTTGATGGAGACGAACAGTTGAAAAAATTAAAATATCGAATTAAAACTACTTTTTCAAAACAGTTTAAAATGTTAAAATATCGACATTAGAACCATCTTTCACAATGTAGTTCAGAATATTAAATTCAGAATATTAGTTCAGAATACACGATTCCAATACTTTCTCAATACATTACCATGTATTGCAGGAAAAATAAATATCTAATGTTAGCAGCACATGACTTTCCCTGTAGACTCATATTTACATCCTCTTTATTACTTTCCCTGCAATACATGGTAATATATAGGGGAAAATATTGGAATCATGCCGAAAATTACAACTCGAGTTTCCGACGAATCTCCACGTTTCGAGAACCTCTAGAATACGAAAAAACTATTTTTAGCGTGACGTCTGTGTGTGTGTGTCTGTCTGTGCAATGTATGTATCCACTCTAACTCTAAAGTTAATGGCCGAATTTCATAAAATTTGGTAGGTAAGTCACTTTGGTGTGACCTTGGTGCTGATTAGTTTTTAGTACGATTCGGGAAAAAAGAACCCGCATATTTTTGCGAAATGGCCCTAAAAATTGCCTGTATCCGCTCTAGCTGAAAAACTAATGGACCGAATTTCACAAAATTCGGTAGATAAGTCGCTTGTGGGCTACCCGGTGCTGATTAGATTTTGGTACGATTCGAAAAACAATAACCTGCTTTTTTCTTGCGAAACGGCCGCAAAAAACGTCAAAATCTGAAATAAAAAATCTGATGTGGGCAGTACATGACTTTCCTTATATAATGCAATGAATTTACTACTTTTACAGTTAAAAAAAATGTTACCCTTATAGTAGGTACTTATATTCTTTCAAAGATATTGAATTTTCTTGAATTAGTCGTCATTTTCATAGATTTAGCATCATTTTTATACATTTTGCGAGATTTTCGTTAATTTGGCAACATTTAAAAATGTCGCCAAGTTGGCGACATTCCGCTAAATTGTCGCCAAAATCTCACCAAGCGTTATGAAACGTAAAAATAAGTTATTCTTACAGCAGATAAATGACTATTGGCGGTCAAATACAAAAGTATTACTCAAAGTATCTTTCTCGTGAATGGAACGCGTTAGATCCACGAGAATGATGTCACCCAATTATCGCATGATATTACATATAAAAAGTTAATATGTTTTTGTTAACAGTTAATATTTTTTTTTATTTTATGGGACTTTTTGACAAATTTATTTGAAAAATGCGCAATATCTCGAGAACGGTTCATGCTAGCGTTCTAAAATTTACGTCAATCGCTTTCTAAGCAAAAATTATATAAGAAATGTCTATTTGCGTAACTTTGTTAAATGTTTTGACTTTTCCAAATTTCACTCGAAAATTTAGGAGAGTTCTGAACATTCGATTGTGTTTAAAAACAATAAGCTTCCAATATTCATGGATTGTGATTTTTGTACCAAATTTCATTCGAATCGTTCCATTTGTTCATGAGATATCGTTTCCACAGACTCACTGACACACACATGCACATACACGCACAGACATCACCTTAAAAATGTTCGATTCGTGATCAGGGATGCTTGAAAGGTGCTCTCCCGTCAAAAACTCGAATTCGAATTTTCGACCCCGTCACAATACTTTCCTTATACGTTATGTATATAAGGAAAGTAAAAACTACATATGCTCAAATATATCCATTAAATACTTGGTTTATACGTAAATTTAACGATAAAAGAATAAGATAAACCCCATTACACTAGGACTTGCCGTTCTCAAGATATTTCAGTTTTTTCGTATTTTCTCTACGCCACTTTTGAAAATAAGTCCAGTTACCAAATGAGAACGAAAATGGAATTGAAAGTGAATTAAATTTAATTAAAATAAAGAGAACGTGGACATAAGTCTGTAGGGAAAGTCATGTGCTGCCCATATCAGATTTTTTCTTCAATAATTCATTAAATAGAGTTTAATTTTACAAAATAGCACCCATAATTATTTTAAATAACACTGAATTTGCACTTTTAATTCAATTTTCGTTTCATTTGGTTACTGGACTTACTAAAGGTAACGTCGCAAAAATACGAAAAAAAAAACATAAAATATATCAAGAACGGCTAGTCCTAGAGTAATAGGATTGGTCTTATTCTTTTCATCATAAAAAATTACGTATAAAACAAGCATTTAATTGATACATTTGAGCATACGTTGTCTTATTTTATATTTTTGCGGGCCATTTCGTAAAAAAAGGCAAGTTTATCTTTTTTGAATCTTACCAAAATCTAATCAGTACCATGTGACTTATCCATCTTTATTAGATCTTAGCTGAGTAGACATGCAATTTTTGCGGGCTATTTTGCAAAAAAGGGCGGGTTCTTTTATCCTGAATCGTACCAAAATTTAATCAGCACCAGGGTCACCTACCAAATTTTTTAAAATAAGGTCAATTAGTTATTGAGTTAGAGTGGATACATTGCACAGATGTCACGCTAAAAATAGTTTTTTTAGTGTTCTACAGGCCTTAAAACGTGTAGATCTGTCGAAAACTTCTGTTGCGATTTTCGACACGATTCCAATACTTTCCGTATACATTATCATGTATTGCAGGAAAAGTAAAAATACAATTATATATATTTTGGGCTGTAATAATAAATTTGGAGGACGAAATTCATATCCATATAATAATCGCCTAACATGCTTTTATCGTCATAAAACACAAAACCCGCCTATAAGGGACATTCCCTTAAATATGGATACAGGTCCCATTGCATATATTGGCAATGTACTGCATATATCGGCGTGTACCATTGCAGATATCGGCATGTACCTGTTTTACGCTTATACGCTCGTCAGCATGGAATAGCCGGTAAGCCACAATTTTTGCGAGCTTCTATAGGAACTGACAATTTCAGTCCTTACACGTGGCCGGTATAAAGAACTTTGCCTGTGCAGCTTCGTGTGGCCTGAACTAAATTGTAAATGAATTTTATATTGTCCATCCACTCAAATTTATTCCTATCTATATAATAACTGTTTAAGGTGCTTTTGCCTTCACAAAACACGCCTGGGCATTTCCAAAAATATGAGAGACATTCCCATTGCAGATATCAGCATCCATGTACAGGTTTCACGCTTATTATGTGTTCGTCAGTTTGGAATAACCGATATCTTCAATGATAGCAAGAAACTTGCTGTAAGCAACAATTTTTGCGAGCTTCTATGGGAACTCACAATTTCAACCTTTAACGTGGCCGACATAAAGAACATTGCCTTTGTAGCTTCGTGTAGTCTGAACTAAATTGCAAACGAATTTTATGCCGGTCACGTGGATGGACTGAAATTATCAATTCCCATAACAGCTCGCAAAAATTGTAGCTTACAGCAAGTTTCTGGCTGCCATGGCAGATATCGGCTATTCCATGCTAACGAATGCATAAATGCAAAACCGGTATCTGCAAAAGCATGATTTTATCTTTCTAGACCCTCCAGAAGCCCTTCAGTGACTAAAAGACTGAATCTTTTCAAACATAGTATCGACCACGGGATAGAACTTAACGAAGCTGGATTTTCGCCGTCCCTTCCCGGACAAAGAAAATAATTTTTTTCCTTACTCAAAATCTTTTCAGTCCTTCCGAAAAAGTCCTGATGACCTAGAAGCTTGAATTTTTGCACACCTATTCTAACAGTTCCCGGCCACACACTTAGCTGCAGTAAACCTTCGGGTCTGTCGTGTGGTCTGGGTTTTCAACACTTCAACACCTATTCTAACGTTTACACCCCCCCCCCCCTGTGGGGCAAAGAAGTTATTTTATTTTTGAAGTCCTTCAAGACCCCCCAGAGGTACTCCGGTGATCTAAAAGTTCGAAACTTTCCAAACTTATCGACCACGGGACAGAATCTATCTGGGTCAATTTTTGATAAACTGCTTTCGACACTAAACGTTATATATTGTTAAAGAAAATAAAATTTATTAGAAAATGTTTCAATTTAAATTTTTATATGTTTTTTTTTGTCTAAGTTAGGCTTATATACTAGTTGTATATATATAAAAAAAACTCTAGCAAATATTTTTAAAAATTATATATTTGTCACAATAAAATTATATATGATTTAATTTTCTACTATTTTCATATATTTTTTGTGAAATAAAAAATTTGGAGAAGTAAACAATGTTAAATAATAATTAAGTAAATATGTTTTGAAATTATATTACATCTTTGTAGTAACATAAATGGAGTTATAAATGATTTAATTTTCTACAACATATTCTACGCATTATCGACCACTCAAGTATAACAAAAAGAACGGAGATAGAATGAGCTCTGAGAAGCCCGTGACATCTTGAAAATTGAGAAAAACTTAGGTTAGAAAATAAATTATGCAACACAAAAGTTCGTAAAATTTTCAGATCCGTGTGGGGTGGTGATACAACACAATTTCAAAGAAACAAGACCAGGGTCAGTGGATCCTTTATAGTACAACCAAAATCATCTCTACTACGATGGCAATGCCTTCTGCAACGCAAGGAGGGAGGGGAATCGCGAAATTTCGGGCTTCTGACAAAAGACCCTTGCCAAGGTCAAGCTCTCCCCTTTCTGCATCTTGAAGAATTCCGTAGGATGAACTGAACAAGACAATTTGAACCTCTCTGCACTCTCTGGATGCATGGGTTGGGATCTGGCCTGAGTTTGTTCATTGCCTCGGATTTGAGATTGCGACATTCATTTTGTGAGTTCTTCACTAAAACAAGAAATACAATAGCCATGATGTTATGCAAATATAGGGATGAATTATTTTGATTTTTTTTTCACCCTCATTTATACACACGTTAAAAAATTTGTACCACAAAATTAAAAGTGCTTTGTTAGTAAAAGTTAGTGCTTTGTTAATAAAATAAAATTATTTATACACACGAGCAAAGTCAAAGTAACTTTGGAGTTTAATTAATATATAAAATATTATTTTGGTTCTTATAGGATATAATTATATCTGTGAATTCATTCCCCCAATAACACATATTAAAGAAACTATAAATAAAAATGTTTGCGAGAACGACTTATGTTATCTTCTTATAAATGATGGCTTTCGCCATTAGCTTTAAATAAAAATCACATATTAAATTCCTATTTTCGTAACACTTTTATATGTCTCTAGCAGTATACCCGTTCTTCGTACGGAATATATAATATGAAAAAAACTTCACAATCATGTGCAAATTCCTATAATATTCTAAATGGCATTGTTATTCCTAACATTCTATTAAAATATTTAATTTAATGCTCCTAAAAATATGTTTTAGAATCTCTGTTCTTGCTATACAAAATTACTTCACAGGAAGATCTGAAGAATGAAATATCCTGGTTCCGCATGTAAACAAATTTTCGAAACATATTAAATTAAATCCATATATGCCGAACTAAAAGCGCTAAAGTTGTATGAAAAGATATATCCGTACTACTTACATTCTCCAATATTAGAAGACATACCTGTATATTAGTAGATTACCCGTCTACAATATATGAGTTTCACAAATCTTTGCCAAAAAATAACAGATAACATAATAAATTGAAAATATCAAAAATCCCAGTGATCTTTAAGTCTGAAGACCGTAATTGATTCCAATGCCAAAATGAATGTGCTAAGATTATATACTTTTACTACTTATATTCTCATAGATTAAGAGATATACCCGTATATTAGTAGAAGACACCCGTACTACAATATATGAGTTTCAAAAATATTTGCCAAAATAGAACAGATAATTTAATAAATTGAAAATATCAATAATCCCCTTAATTTTTAAACTCGAAAGCTGTAATAAATACCAATATTAAAATGAAAGCTCTAAAATTGTACTACACTTACATTCTCGTATAGATTAGAAAGTATACCCATGCGTTAGCAGAAGATTGCACGTACTGCATAGCCTTTCTTCGTACGGAACATATAATATAAAGAAACATAAAATTCACAATCATTTGCAAATTCTTATACTATTTATTCAAAACATTCTATTAAAATATTTAAATTAATGCTCCTAAAAAAATTTAAGAATCGCTGTTCTCGTTATACAAAAGATACCTTTACAAGCAGATCTGAAAAATAAAACATCCGGGTTCCGTTTGTTAACAACGTTGCAAAAAATATGAAATTGAATCAACATATGTGAAAATAAAAGAGCTAAAATTGTATGGGAAGATATAACCATATTACTTATATTCTCATAGATTAGAATATGCCTGTGTACTAATAGAAAAATATTCAACCATTTTTGCCAAAAAATCAAACATTTTTGTCAAAATAAAACAGATGCATAATAAATTGAAAATATCAATAATTCTAATAATTTTTAAACCTGAAGGCCGTAATTGATATAATCCAGTTAAAAATGCGATTTCCACAAATTTATTTTATATACATTTCTTTATTATTTAAATTGGAAAAGATTTAATAAAAATAGTCTGCTATGTACATAATGCTATGTAATGCTATGTCTATGGAAGGTTTAACTCTACTGTTTTCCGGACAACCTCTGGTCATAAAAACTCGAAACACGGACTAAATTTTAGGTGGGACTAGTCCAAGGCTACCAAAAAAATTTCATGAAATTCGGTTTAGCCGTTCTCCCATGATGATAAGACAAACATACAGACAGATAGATTTTCAATTTTATTTATATAGATTATATTTTTGTATTGTTTATTTGATTTTCTAAAATAAATGTCCGAAAAACAGGGTACTTCTCCGTGATCCGTTCACTCCAAAAATTGATAGGTCTCTCATGTTCATCGATTGAAATATTCACCTCAAATTTCATTCGATTTGCTCCATTTATTCGTGAGATATAGTTGAAAACTCCATGTAGAAAATGTTGACTCCATCATGTAGAAAAGCAACTCGTGATAATTTTGAAGTAAGGATGTCCATTCATTTCGAATTTAAACTATTTATAAAGCATGCACTCAATTGATAATAGTGAGTTTATTTTATTTTTCCCGATTGTTCCATTTTAGATAAAAAAAAAAAAAGCACATAAAAGAACGGTGCATGCCCACATCTTATAAAGAATAACATTCGCATTAAAGAGCGATATTATTATCGATTATATTACATATCTATTTCCTTAATGTTTTCATGTTGTTGTTGTTGAAACCCAGACCGTCCGACCTACCAGAAAGGTGTAAGGTAACTGTTTGGACGGTCGGGAAGCGCCACCCAATTTAGACCGGAACCTAATGTTTTCATGTGTAATTATGTCCCCTCCCCTCGTCGAAAAATAGGATCTAAAAAATAAGGGCCTTCCTTTGTCTCGTTCACCCCAACAGGCAATAGGCCTCTAGCGTTTACCAATTGAAATAATAATGACTACATTTTATTCGATATTATCAACTTGTTGTAAAGATATTGTTATCTACAGAGACATAGACACACAGATAAAAATGGCTGGTCCGTATTCAGGGATTCTCAAAACGTGTATATCCATCAAAATACAAGTGTTTGATTTTTTTAACTCATCCCAAATGTTTTTATATATTGTCATATACTATGTGCTGAAAGGAAAGTAAAAATATTCAGGTGCGATTAATTAATTTTCATTGAGGAAAGAGTAGGTATGGGTAGTGCCTAGTTAACGCATGGGCCTCCGAGGCTGCGGTCCTGGGCCCCCATATTTTAAGGGTCAAGAAGACTTTTCCTTGAATGAGAAAGAGGAGATACTGAAGTTCTTTTATACAGATGACACAGTAGGACAATAGCAAACGTTGAAAATGATTTTGAAAAGGAGTCGATTACCTATACGTAACCTTCTAATAATATGGTCTAACAAAACAGAATTTTTCTGGAAAAGTTTGTTTTCTACTGAAACAATCATCAGACCTTCAATATATATTGTTTGTAAAATTCGTAAATTGTCTTGTTTTATTCTATCAATTTGTTCCAGAGCGTTCTATCAATTTGCTTAGCGTTTCGTCGCTAAAATAATCATACAAAATTCCCTTCCATTTTATACATTTGTTCGAGAGATATCGTGCTCACGAATGCACATAGACAGACAGCATTGAAATAAAATCTAATGTGAGCACCACATGACTTTCCCTGCAGACTCAAATTCATTTTCTCTTTATTTCTTTAATAATTCTTTAAATTGAGTTTAATTGCACAAAATAACACTGAATTCAATTTTTGTTTTTATTTAGTAACTGGAAATTTAATTTTTTTCAAAAACGGCGTAACAGAAATGTAAAAAAAAAACCTCAAATATCTCAAGAACGGTTAGTCCTTGATTAATGGAGTTGGTCTTATTCTTTCCTCGTCAAAAATTACGCATAGAACTCGCATTTTATTGATACATTTGATCCTAGTCTTTTATTTCAGATTTTAGCGTTTTTTGTGAGGCATTTTGTAAAAAAATACAGGTTTTACTCCTCCGAGTCGTACCAAAATCTAATCAGCACCATAATAACTTACAAGTGACTTATCTACCAAATTTTATTAAATTTAACCAATTAATTTTTTAGCTAGAGTGGATACATCGATTTTTGCAGGCCATTTCGCAAAAAAAAAAAAAAAAAAAGGCAGGTTCTTTCATACCGAACCGTACCAAAATCTAATCAGCACCATGGTCACCCACAAGAGATTTACCTACCAAGTGTACCATTACGCGGTAGCTCATTGGTTAGCGCGCGGGAATTGCATTCGATAGATCCGGGTTCGATTCCCTCCGCTGGAAAAAGAAAAAACTGCCGCCGTGTTCACGCGGAGTACGATCACGTTAAACATGTGGGTCCGTAAGTCCTCAGGGGTGCGGAACTAAACCTGTAGACCGAGAGGTAGGCCAGGTCCGCACTGCTGTCCCCAAGAGATTTACCTACCAAATTTTTATGAAATTTGGTCCATTAATTGTTTTTTAGTTGAGAGTGGATACATATATTGCACACACACACACACACAGACGTCACGCTAAAAATGGTTTTTTCGTGTTCTAGAGGTCCCAAAACGTGCATATCCGTCGAAAACTCGAGTTGCGATTTTCGACATGATTTCAATACTTTCTCTAAACATTACCATGTATTGCAGGGAAAGTAAAATACCATCAAAGAAGTTGAAACAAACAGATAACCAAACCAACAGGAGCAGACAACCACTCCTTTGAAATTAATTCAATTTTCATTCACATTTGGTACTGGACTTCTTTTCAACAGTTACGGAGCAAAGAACTAAAATATCTCGAGAACGGCAAGTCCTAGTGTAAAATAAAAACATTTCTCTAATAGTTAGTTTTTATAGTTAAATTTATTAGTTATTTTAATATTCATTTTTAAAAGTAACACTTCTTTTGTTGCTAATAATGCCCGCTTGTGCAGTACAAAATTTCGCTTAGAAAAACCATACTAGGGCCTACATTTTGTATCAATTAATTAGAATTATTACAATTTAGAATCAAATACGGAAACTAACAAATATATTTGGTAGAAAGAAAAATCATTAATAAATAATTATTAATTAATAGTAAACAGTGAGAAACGAACTCAGAGACACACTAGTCAGAACAGGACCTGTGATCGCTTTCCACGAACTAGCTTATAATCACACACTAATATATAGCATTTTGTGCTTATAATCATGTTCATGTACAACTGTAAATCCATTCATATTACTTCCAAATTTCTCTATCCTACTTCAGATAAGCGAGAGGTCAGTTTTGACTTCTAGGCAATACAGTACATGTGACCAAAGAATACCGTGAGGATGTGAAAGAACTCCCCCCCCCCCCCCCCCCCCCCACACACAAGAAAAAAAAAAAAGATAACCGCCTTATTTCCTGCATTCCTTATTCAAGGACACGGGTCGGTCCATTACCATCTTCAATATGAGTTGAGGTGGTAATAGGGTCTAACTTTGGGTCTGCCAGGAGAGTTTTTCTACAGCCAGGCGTACATTTGTTTACCCCCCGTGCTTTCTTTCTTTTTTTTTTTAGAATACTTAGTACTATATTTGACATACTACTTTTCAATTTTATGCAATTTTTCAAATAAATTTATTTGAAAAACATGCAATATCTCGGGAACGGTTCAAGCTAGCTTTCTAAAGCTTGAATCATTTGTTTTATAATAAAAATTGCGTATAAAATAATAATTTATTTAACAATATTGAATGTTTTGTTAAATAAAATATTGCTTTAATAATGTTTGTTAAATAATGTTTCAACTTTTTAAAAGTAAAATCAATTGAATTTATTGGAATAAAATTTTTAGGGTAGAGAAAAAATAATATTCTTCTTTAAATTAAAAATAAAAAATTGAAAATTTAGAAATATTATATAAAAAAAGTAATTATAATTTGCATGTTTTATATGTCAATATTATGTCGATAAAATCATTTTTTGAAAAAATCATTAAAAAATCAGAACTTTTAGTACTGTTAAATAAAATATCATTAGAATGCTTGAATAGTGTTAAATAAAATGCCATTTGAACCGTTCACTAGATATTGTATGATTTTCGAATAAATTTTGAAAATATCATTAAAATATCATTTCAAACATTAAAACGCTAGTATGAACCATTCTCGAGATATTGCAAGATTTTCGAATAGATTTATCAAAAAATCATTAAAAAATTAGACCTATGAATATTGTTTAATGAAAAATAATTTCAACCTACAAAATGCTAGCATGAACCGTTCTCGAGACATTGCACGATTTTCGAATGAATTTTTGAAAAAATCATTAAAAAAATCAGACCTTTGTATACAGTTAATTAAAATAAAATAATTTCAAACTTTAGAATGAACCATTTTCTGTATGATTTTCACATAAATTTTTGAAAAATTGATTAACATATTAGACTTTTAAATACTGTTAACTAAAAAATTATCTCAAATTTTAGAACGCTAACATAACTGTTCTTGAGATATTGCATGATTTTCGAATTTATTTTTGAAAAATTATTTCAAACTTTAGTGCTACCATGAACTATTCTTGAGATATTGCACATTTTTCAAATAAATTATATAAAATTAAAAAAATAGTGCATATTGTTATATAAGTTAAATTTCCATATGCAGTATTAGGCAACATTAGTCAGATCATTTCATTTACGAGAGAAGATATATATATATTTTTTTGTTATAGTTTTGTATTTAGAAGCTTAAAAATTTGCCAATAGTCAGTTATTTCAATTGATATTAATTAAATATCAATTTCATTTTGATGAGGATTTTGCACAAGTATGAATACATAAATCATTCGTTTGGACTAGTAAGTTGCCAAAAGCTCCCAATTTAAATTGCCGTGGTGATAAAATAATTTAATGCTGAAATCTTTGTGGATCTTGTACACCATGAGTTCGCTGTAATAGAAATAAAATCATTACATCAGGTAGGGTAAGTTAAAATCATGTGCTGCCCACATCATATTTTTCACATAATGTATCAGTGCTTAAATTTTAACAGGGATACGAACATTCATTCTTGATTTATATCCACACCTCACATACATACATACACATACAGAGGGCCATAACATATTTTCAAAAAGTATTTAAAATATGTTCAAGAGGTCTTAAAATGTGCTTATCCGTCAAAATTTCGAATTCTGAAAATTTTCAGGAAAACTATATATAATATAATATACCAGCATTGTTTTCTCAAAATTTTTAAAATTCGAAATTTTGGCAAATATACTAATGTTTTAAGATCCCCTGAACACATTTTGAATATTTTTGGAAAGATATATATAAATAAACCATACAAACCTAATCTATTTCATAATGTCCTGTTAATTACACCAAATGTTGAGAGAGAGAGAAAAAATGCTCTTAATGCAGACAGATCTCTAAAGTATTCATAAATTGAATAGGCAGTGACATTTTATTTGCATTGAATGTATGTTTGTATTTTTGAAATTTGACATTAATAAAAATATATATTCACAAAACGTTTTCTTTAAATTAAAATATTTAAATGTCATGGTTGTTAATTCTTTCTGAAAATAAATATTTAACTATATTTTTTTAATTATTCTTTTAATAAAAAAAAAAGTTAAAACTAAATCTGCGTTTTTCTATCTTGTTTATAAAGACTTGAAGTCAGAAATGCCCAATTTGCTTATCCTTATCATACGAATTAAAAATTAAAGAAAAGTAAAAATATATTTAGTTATATCAATTGATTTAAATACATTTTATTTTCTATAAATGTCCTTAAAAACATTAGCCATTTTTCATTTATTTGAGAAACTTTTAAGGAATAATGTTTATAAGAATACAAACTAAAGAATAAAGATTGATAAGAAGTATCTTTCTCTTTCAAATCAAAGGCAATAAAGATCCTTCTTTATCAAAATAAATAATACAGAGCACCAATATCAAAAGATGACTGTGTTCGAATTAATATTTCGTTTTTAAATTCTTTTTGATAGCAGTTACAGAATTTTTTTTAATATTTTTATAATACTGTTTAAGTTAAAGAAATGATTTTATTTCTATTAAATTTCAAATTTTTATATCTAATTGATTTAAATCAGTTATTTTTTTCTTAAATCTGTGTGATTTAAATCACTGCAACCCTCAATTGCTAGATTATGCAGTTCAAGCTCAATGTTCTATGAAAGTCATGTTAGATGTGTGGTAAAACTCACTTCGTAGGTCACCATAGAAGTTAAGGATGATTAGGGAGATTGCATCCCTTAATTGCCTTAATGCAACACCAAGAAAAATATCTAGAATGAAATGAACTGCATTTTATATATGGTTAGTTTGCTATATTTTATGATTAATCCCGAATTTCTGATTAGTTTCAATAATTGATTAATATGTATACTAGGTAAATGATGAATACAAACATTATCAAAGTAAATCCCCCTTCCCCTGTTATTTCTTCCTTTATCTGTCCTTGGCAGTGTAAAATTTCAGTATATAATAAGTTTTATTATTTTCTGTGTCGTACTTTATTTGGTCTTAACAAGTTTCAACAAAGTAGTTTGTAGGTCCAAAAGTCCACCTGGAAGGTGATGGGTTAGGGAAAGGATGGTATGGTCCTTGTGGTTGCCACCTCCATTGACGGCTGGTCTAAATTAGTTAGCATTGTCCCAGCAGTTCAAACAGTTACCCCTTCAAGTAAGTCTGACGATCTGGGTAAATTAAAGAAAAAGATGATCCACAGTTGCTAGTTATTGCACTGGGAATATGATTAAAACACAACTTTAGACTGTCTCACCTTCTATTTAGTTGGCTTTATGACTATAAAAAAATATCCATTAAATTCACAAAAACTTTTCTTTTTTTTTTAAATACATAATATTTTCTACTTCTTGTATACAGATCATAAAATAATAATTATATAAATCTTCCTCAGTTAAAGATCATTTTAGGTGCCAATTTTGTAGTACATTGCTGAATCTGATGTGCTCTCTCCATCTTCCAACCCTCTTCTTCTGACCATCTGTCAAAATTGCTTTTTAGGATTATTTTATTCAGATAATGAGTAAAAACTTTAGACTCACTTTAATACCTTCTACTGATAACTATAAAAAAAAAGGAGAAATGCATATTATGTTTGTCAACAAATTGAAACTGTTTATACTGCAATTGATCAGTATTATGAAGTGTTGCTTGAAGTTCAAGTTCCCTGTGATTGCCACAATTTATAAGGCTAGATCAACACTGGGTCTTTACGAAAATTTGAATTTTCTCAAACACCCTAGAATTTATGGTAACATTTCAATTCATAGACAATTGCATCAAACAAAATGCTCTCCTGTATGTAAAACAGCAGAGAAGGATGCACAGATCAGATATTGTTTTTTGATCTGAAATTTGAAAAATATATATATAAATACCACTTTAAAATATGATAACTGAAAACAGTTCAATTTTTAGAGAGTTTTGTTGAACAGGATGCTATCCTACCTTTTTATAAAAACATAAGAATAGAATCTAGAGACTATGTCATATTATATTGATGAAAAAATCAATATATAGCATTTCAGCCACACAATGGCATAGAGCAGCTAAAAATTGGCAGTTTATTTTCCTCACTGAAATGAGTTTCTTACACAGAAAAAATTAAAGTAAAATGACTTTTTCTTAAATTAGTTTTCAAAGGATAAAGTACTATCATTGTTTATTCCTTTTCTTATCTTTATCTCTTGTTGCCTCGTCTCCATTATATATCTTTACTGTTTTTATACAATAACCAATCAGCGAGCATACAATAATCAACCAGTGTGTACAAAATATAGTCAATTTAATTATAACCTCTAACAATGAATTTAGTTTTAAAAAATGCACACTTCCATGCTTGCTCATATTATAAGAGAGGAAGATAATCTGTAAAGTATAATTTGTAGATGCTACCTCAATATCAGCTACAATCATCTCAGTTTCATATGTTAAAAAATTTGCTAGCTTATGATGGTAAAATAGCTGACAGAAAAATATTTGAACAGACTACATTTTGAGACAAAGTTAAATACTATTCCCTTTATTAAAAATTCTTATATCCAAAGAATTGATCTCACACTTTGCACCAATGATTATAATTAGGGCTCTGGGGTTAGAGTCAGAAAAAATATACCATATATGACTCTCCAAAATAAAATTATTTCAAAATAATTTTTCAATATTTCTAAATAGATTTTAAGTTATAAATTAAAAAATATCAAATGCTTAGCAATTAAAATCTATTGATGTGAAAAAGCCATTTTAATAAAATATAGATTAACATAAACATATTTTAATGAGATAAAAGTTATGCTTGTCTGAAATTAGGATAGAAATAAATACTTCTGAATTCATAATTAAATTACTGTATGGAGCTTTGATCATATAATCACTATAACAAACATTCTGCAGTTGTGTCAAATTTTGCAGTTGTGTCAAGTCAACACAAAAATGCAAAATTTTGTCGCAACCACAAAAAATTCGCAGATTTCATTAATTTTTACATTGATGATATAGAACATTTCATGAGAATTTATATATTTCATGTCAATGATTGTATTGGCTCCTTTTGGACAATGAATTGTAAAATAATATTTAAATTTTGAAACAATCATTACATAGATTACAGTACAATGGTATAATGCACATGGTCCATTCAGACAAACTATATCAAACAATAGAAAAAAAAAACAAATAACAAGTAGCTAATTATGTTTATTATTCATATTTATTTACATGATCTATGTAAATAACAACAAAACACAAGTAAATAACAAATGAAGAAATAAAAAATGTTTAATATATTCATGCAAAACTCCTTTAGACATATTTGTTAAAAATAAAAAATTACAGGGCTTTGTTTTAACTTTGAGATGTAAGCAGAGTTTAAACAATGTTCTTTTTTAACATTTTCTAAAAGAAATCTTATTTATTTTGCTAAACATGCTATTGTAGGTAAAATGCTAAAGCTCATGAATGACATGAATCCAACTTAAGTCCTGGGATCCTGGGTAGCATGAATATTTTGAGATAAAAGAATTAAAATAGTGCATAAAAGTCAAAATTGCATATTTTATAATTAGTTAAGATTGGTTGATGGAAAAAGAGAGGATATGTATGTACTTCGAACTTAGAAGACTGCAAATTATGATTAATCATTAATGTTAAGGATAACATGCATCGGGTAATTTCTGAAGGGAATCTGTACATTTTTCTAAAGCTTTTGGCTTACTGGGACATTAAATTAGTCTATGCTTTTATAACGAACACCTATTATTCATGACTGAAAAGATATTCCCACATTATAGTATGACTTTACATTTGAGATTTTAGTACGATTTGCATTTTAAATAGAATAGAAAATTTGCAAATTATAGTAATTGTAATAAATTTTACAGATGTATATCTTATATCTACTATTAAAAAAATTAAAACTGGCACTAAGGCTAGAGAAAATCTGAAAATGCTAAATTAATTCAAAAGATTTTAACTAAAATATTAAAGATTTTAATTTGCTAGTTTAACATGTGGAAATTTCAAATATACTCAAACAACTAAAACTAAATTTTGTCAGTTTTACCTGAACCTGATTTCTCAAATGGTTTAGAAACAATAAACACATATTATTAAAGCATACAAAATATTAACGAGCAGGTACTGAAATTTACTTACCCAAGAGAAATATAAAAATAAAACTTTTAAATTGAATATAAAAATAAAACTTGCAAATTGAATATATTCGCTTCTTGGCACAAACTTTTAAATATACAAATATATTTAAAACTTTTTAAATATACAAATGTTTAAAGTTTTGCTGGCCATTAAATCTCATAAAACGCGCATATACACTGTTTATGCTGCTGAAAAGATTCCGGAAGTGAAAAAGCATTGCTGCAAATTGAATACATTCGCTTCTTGGCACAAAGTCAGATCTCGTCAAACCTGCGATATTCAGAGCCATCTGTCGAAAAAAGGTAACTTTTTGGATCGGTTTATCTCCGTCTTAACAGATAGCTAAATGGAAACTGCTCATTTTTATGCTACAGAAAAAAATTGAAGGCTGTTTACCACTTCTGATTGTACGTGAAGTCCAAGAAAGCCTATTCCCAACATTTTACTTCAGTACAAGTGTGAAACTCACCAATCCAATAATGTGGTGGAAATGTATTTCGAAGTATAAAAGTTTTCAGGTTGAAAACAGTGCAGCTTTTAAATTAGCTGAACTAGCAATAATGCTGATATCCCAATCTGCTAGTTTGGTTTCTATAGAAAGAATATTTTCAAATTTTGAAATCATCCATTCTAAACTGTGAAATCATTTAGGACTAGAGAAAAAAAACTACTAAACTCCTTATGTGTTATCGAAAGCTAAGTGGGTGTAATGAACCCGAATATTAAAATTGTGCTATCTCTAAAATGTTAAAATAATAAAAGTTATAAATATTGTTTTGGTACTTTTCCATTTCGCCAAGCAGACTTTATTGGTGACAACACACAGTATACACATAAGAAAATGTTAATAAATGTTAGTTCTAAGAATTTTTTACTTTGGAGGCATAAACATTTTAATATCCTTTGAAATTTTTTCAAATGGGTTTTTCGTTTCTTTTCTCCACATAAATTCCACAAGATAATTTTCTAGATGATGATGTGCCGTTCCTCTGTGTTTCTTATTTGGCCATTTGGCGCTACCCCATAGTCTTTCTATTTTTTGTGTGTGCGTTCCAGTGTCTGGATCGACAAAATTGTATTTATGGTTCACTTTGAAATGTTGGAAACGTTCCTCTTCCAGTTTTTCAATGCAATATGATTTCCACGAATCAGAATATATTATAGTTCCTTTTTCGATATTTTTCTTAATTGCTTCCCATATAATGCTCATGGATCGGTTTGGCACCTTCACAAGGAAACATTCGTTTGTTTCACGGCAAACTCCACCAAAGATCCACTGTTGTGATAGAATCCGTCCTGCATTGTTTTTGTGCTTTGTGAACATACTTTCATCCACTTCGACGATCATATCAGGTCCTCCTATTTTCCATTGTTGATGTTTAAGCAAAGAATCCACACAAACCTCGCGCATGTAGTCATTCCATTCCACAACTGTTCAGTGACTGATTTCCAACTGCTTTTCACACCATTTAACTAAAGTTAATTCTTCGCTCCAACTATATATAAACCTAACACACTTTAAGAAACTCAATTTCGATGACTCAAACTATGTGCCTTTCCAGATACTTCTTTTACTGCGACAAGTTGAAAGGTTGCAGCGCCATTGAATTTCGTTTCCGAAATACAATTTTATTTCATGATTATTATCACAAGTACCAATTTTAGACAAAATGCCTTTCGCTTGAAAGAATCTGACAGATTCTTCCTCTTTTCTGGGCAAATTCCAAATTTTCATTGGTTTTTCATCCATTTTTGACATATTAGGAAAAAGATGCGACTTATAAGAAATGGCCGCGACTTGTTTTGAAAATGTGGCGGTAAAAGGTTACCAGCGGGGATATTCCGTTTGGCATTGGTTGTAGTATTTTTGGTGACTTTATCGCCTGCGCCGACGAAATGGAAAAGTACCATTGCTTTTAATTTAAAACAAAATCAGAATACCTTGATATTTAAATTCAAATAAATGAAAAATTATTTTTAATTGTTGCTAGTATTTCAATATTTTAAAGGTATTTATGTACTTGTATTGTTGTAAGGATAATGTTTTAAAATTCCTTTTTTTTATAATGTTCAAATTTATATGGGTGATCGAAATTATAATGATTGACATGGTGGTTTTATTGTTTTTAAATCAAATTTCCCTTTTGTTTACAGCTTTTGACGATTTTATCCGGTTTAAACCAATGTTACGTCCAAAATCCAACCCTGAAATTAAAGGATACAGGACTTAATCTTTTAATTTGAATGCACACATAAAAAGGGAGGAATACATATAATGAACATACATGCCATTGATAATTACATTTACTGTTATGACTCAGCTACTTTAATGAATTAAAAATATGTGCATTTGAATTTTCAATCAAATAGCAAACATTTTCAATGCTCATTAAGTGGATTTAGGGTCAATAAAAAAAGAAGTGAAATTGTAAAGATCATGTCCTGCCAAGCTTTCATCTTGTCCTGTATGTTCCATTAGCATTGACACAGAGATACTGGAAGGAAGTGGTCAATACTCTTTTGAGTCAAGATAAGTAGAAGTGATTTTTTTCATAAAATTATGTTTAAGTATTCAGTTTTTAGAATTTTGTTTGTTGTACACTATATTATCAAAGGAATAAAAGACATATAGTATATAAAGTAGCTCGACAAATGTGCAAGAACATATAAGTTAGATACAAGCATCCATATTTAAAGTGTTAAAATTTCAAATATACTCCAACAACAATAAATACGTTTTACATGAATTTATTTGCTCGTTTTCTTTAATAGTTAAGAATTAAACATAAAAGAATAAATATATCATATTATGAATACATACAAAATATTAACAATTCAGGTACTGGAATTTACCAACCCATGAGCAATAGAAAGAGTTTAAAATATAGTGAGTGATGGGCACAACAAGCAAACTTATTTAAAGTGTTAAAATTTCAAATACACTTTAACAGCAGTCAATAAGTCAGCATGTCAATTTCCCATCAACAGTTATATAACATAAGACTTTCATTACATTACGAACACGCATTCTACGAATTTTATTAACATTTTGAATACGTATAATATATGATTTAAATTTTATGCTTATCAGCATGAGCACGCAATAAAATCATGAATTTTATTATCAATTTGAAAAAGTTTCTACATACCTTTATGATAGTCCACATTTCGAATTTAACAGCCGATAAAACCAAATTCTAATTGAATGCATTTCATAACATCCGGTTTCAGGATTAATCCGGAAGTGAGACTGTGGCTACCACACATTGAACATAATTGCTGTTTGGCGCAAGGTCGGATCTCGCCAAACCTGCGATATTCAGAGCCATCTATCGGAAAAAGGTAACTTTTCGGATCGATTTATTTCCGCCTTAAAAGGGATCTAGTCCGTTACAGTCTTGTAGTTTCTTGTATAATAGTTGGGATTCACTGCGAGCAAATTGCATACACAAAACATTTCATTAGATAATAAAATCGTTCAGCACTAAAAGTAAGTACATCAAAAATATATTCTATGCTAATACAATATAAACCAATCTGCAAACTACAATAATCCCTTTATATTTTCTCGACCATAAGATCTCATAATTTAACTTTGTAAAGTGGATTTTGTCTTTCTAGTTAGCCTTGGGGACGTTTGTATTTAGTTTTTTGTTTGTACTCTAGTTTGTACTCTAGGTTTGTACTCTAGGAAGCTGAATTTGCGTCGGCCGTTGCTACAGCGATGTGACGTCTAATGCATCCCATAAAAACTTTTCAACTAGAATTTTCATGAAATTGAGAATACATATTGCTTAATGCACTTTTCATAATTTTTAATTCAATAATACCTTTGATTCCTTCAATTCACAGTTCTATCGTCGCCATGTTTGCTAATCGCTGGCAGCAAATCCCAGATTAGAAATTATTACTATAGAAGCATTCGGGTAATGACTGGTAACATCATGAGTGGTCATGGGTAAGGTTTTTTTTTTAAAGCACTAAAGAATTTATATATTGTGGTTTGGCATCACCTCTGCTTTCTAGCGGTGGTCAGCAAGGTCGTGAAAATTAATCTAATTTTTGAAGTAGATCATAATTAAAATCATTTATTAACAATGTTTTCAGCAGTTGCAAAATCTGCAACATTTGCGCCAATATGGTATGTTTATACGTAATCGATAATTTTTGCTCAATCGCTTTTTAAAATGTTTTCGGAACTAGTATCATGAGATAATCAAACATTGTTTTTCATGTTAAGTAATAATAATATAGGCATAATTCTGTGTTATTTATATTTGTATCTAAAAGTTTACCGGTATTTCCTAAACTGGTGTTAAAGTTTACTTCATTCGTATGTGCTGTAAAAATTGATTAGACAATTACAAATTACCAATCACAAAGATAATATATAAACACTCGCTTCAATCTTCTTTAAAAGTTAAATCTAAAATATTTTGTACTGGTTACTGAATCATTCATTTCTGTTCAATTGCTTTATTGTTTGCTTTAATCAAATTTAAAACTTGTTTAATAATTTTACATTTTACAGTATCCAATCTCGTGGAATGGCGACTTTAAAAGACAGTAAGTTTTTAATAATTTATTTTATTCTTGAGTTTATTAATTTTTATTTGATATTAAATATTTTTTTTCAAATTATTGCCAATTCATTTTTAAAAAATTATATATATTTAAAAATGAATAGGGCTCAGTTTATGCTAGATAATCTTGCCCCTCCTAAGAGGGACAATGTCACGAATACAAAAATTGTATCGCAGCTATTTTTCACTGCAATGATTTAACTATTAAGTTCCGTGATCAATGAGCCATAAATAACCAATTTTATTCATAATTATGTTAAATTTTGTCCTGTGCTACCTTGTTAAGGAAATATAAAATTTCCAAGTTTTCATTCAAATTTTTTCTGGTTCTAGATTTTTCACTAATAAAATCGAATATAAAGTTTTGTGAAAATCCATTAATCTTTGTGGCAGCTATCATGTACACAAATCAATCACAGACAGACAAATGTCACTCCAAAAATAGTCAATATTCAGGAAGTCATAAAACATATATTGGCTTCAAAATCTTAAAAATGAAAATTTTCGTAAGAACTATGATTTCGCAATACTGCGTGTGGGAAAGTAAATATATCAATTAGCTTTGAAAGCAAAAAATGAATTTGAAACATCTGATAAAGACCTAATTATACCAATAAAATCAGAAACCAACTATCTGGCACTTCCAAAACAGTTGACATGTTATTAATGTTTAATTAATGAATTTCAAATCATAGGTTCACATTTCTCAATCATATGCAGAATTTTTTTTTTTTTTTTTTAAGTTTTATTAATGTCTATTAATATATTGAAGTGTAACAATTAAAATAAACTCAAATATAAAAAGTGATAGTTTTTGGAACTTTAAACCAGAAACTTGGCTGTGTCTTCAGAAGATGAAATGGTTTTATGTAAATAATGTTTTGTAAAATAAAACTCAACTTTTGTAATATCAAGAGGAAAAAAAAACTCTATCCGAAATTTGATTATATGCCTAGGATTTTCAAAGAACTATAAATGCTTGCTTATTGTCTATCATTTTTAGTTTTTATGATACATTACAAATTTAAAAAACGTAAAATTTTCAAACCATATGAACTCGGCAAAACAATTTCACGAAAACTATAGGAACTGTTTTTTTTTCCTTTTTAAATAGATTTAGAAACTAAATTATAGTTTTAAAGATATTTCAAGTAAAAATATGAAAAATGAAAAAAAAAACTCATTCAGCTACCTACTGTTTTAATATTTTTTTCAAAAAATAGATCTAAAATTTAATTATATATACATGTAGGGCTTTCAAAGAGCTACAAATTCTTGCTTATTATTCGTTCAAAACTAGTTCTTTTAGTTTTTGAGGTATAAGCATTACAAACTGGAAAAATGGAAAATCTTCACCTTAACCAAATTACTATGTGAAAACTATAAGACCTTTTTTAATAATAAATATAGATTTTATTACATAAATAATAAATTCTCTAAAACACATTTTTGTTGTTTACTATTTATATCTGTCTTTTTTAGTATTACTATATATTTTGAGTGGAAATTAGAAAAATAAAAAAAAACTCTCTCAAAGAGCTATTTTTTAAAAGATTTTTCAAAAGAAAAATGTTTAAAATATTGAAATTATTTTTATATATTTGTAATCTAGACCCTATTTCCAGCAAAACAAGAAAAATTTTTTACATTTTTATCTATTAGATTTGGGGATATAAGTGTCCAAAATGTTGGCATTTAATACTCCATTTTTCTACTAGAGAAACCCCAACCATAGATGTTACTCACAGCAAAATTTATTTTACCAGTGATCTTCCACAAACATGCAAGTTGATCATATTACACCAAATTCTGTTTTTACGTGATAGATAGATTCCTAAAGAGTGTGTATAAGATAAATATAATGCATCTATGGAAAATCAGAAGATTGTTCACTAAAGTCCAAAAATAATACAATAAACCATATGAAAATTCTTGTTAGAAATCTTATCATTTTTACATGCTGCACATTTTATTTTATAAAGATTGCACATGTAATAGAAATACATTGTATAAAGTAAATTTCATTTAAAAAGAAGAAAAAAATGTCACTAATTCAAGAACACAAAAATTGTGCAAAATTATCTGAGTTACACATAGCAAAATTTTATTCTTTGTTACTTTCTTACAATAAAAGCATACATTTGCTTAAGACTGTAATATCACTGCTATTACTAGAAATATCTTGGTCATTGTCTTCTGCCATTGGTAAAATTCTTTCTATAATCTCTTGAACTAAAATTAGCACTAGTCTCCTGTGGTGCTGATGTTTCAGTGGGTTTAAGAAGGAATTCAGTTGTTAATCATTGTGTTCCTGTTATGGCTAGGCCTTTATAATTATCTGTAAAAGGATTTGGGTGTTCCAAGACTGGATGACCGGTTGCATTGCCTAGAATCAAAAGAACTGTAAATTCGAGACCTTTGAATTTTATATAGTGTCTAACTTCTGGGACGAAATATTTGTTGAAACATTCAGTAAAGATATCAGTGGTCACCTACACATTTTTGTTTGCCATCCAATGAACTGGCAATTTATTCAAATCTACACCTTTCATTGAACATGGTTTTAGGGCTCGATTTACAAGCAGTGGTTTCAGCTTTCGATCTTCTGAAGCATTAAAGCAAAATAGCAAAGTCACACGATCCTTAGCTATTTTCAAACCATCAGCAGTTTTCATTGATTTTGATATATATATCTTATATGCCATTCTTTTCCAAAAAAGACCACTTTCATCTGCATTCCATACTTGATCAGGCATTGTATCCTCCATCAGGCATGTATCAATCCTCCATCAGGCATGTATCTATCCTCCATCAGGCATGTATCCTCCTAATTTTAGACAATTTCTGCAAAAATTATTTAGCAGCCGATTTGTCTGCAGATGCAGTTTCACATTTAATTTTTATATTATGAAGAGTATGTCTTTTACGAAACCCTGTCATCCAACTTATGCTTGCAGAAAATTCATACTCTCTGTTTAACTGAAATGAAGTACCTGGCTCCATTTCTTTAATTTGTCTAAATTCTTAGTACTGTTTGCTTGAGAACATTTCCATCTACTGGTACTCTTTTTTGTGACTTTTCTTCTATCCATATTACCAGAGCTTTTTTCCATTTTCTCTTTGACAATATCTCTTGTGTATGATGATGACTTAGCACTTAGTTTCATTCCAGAACATACCAACTTTGTAATAGCAGCTTCATTTTTCTTAATGGTTCTTACAGTAGCTTCATGTAAACCTAAATGCTTTCCTATAGACTTTGCACCTTGTCCAGTTGCAACCTGATCTAAAATTTGAATTTTAATATCCAAAGAGATTGCTTTCCTTTTCGTTTTTGTTACAAGTGAATTATGTGACGTGTAAGGGCTACCAAAAAATGTTTCAGTTGTAATTAATAAAACAAAAGTTAATGTTAATTTTTATCAACATCAAACATCAGGAAAGTACTTTTTACTTTTAACACCAAACTCAAAATGTAGACAAACCTGGGAATTCCCCACAAATAGAAATTGCAAATTTTAAGGACCACAATCAGTAAAAATTCCGAGCAATTGTGAAGTGAGAAGTGTAATATGGAAAGGTTTTTTCTTAGAATTTGGGCCAATCATGTTAAATCCAAATAACTTGTGTAAAAAGATAATGATTTTTTTTTAATTCATGTTAAATCAAAATCGTATAAAAACAGAATTGGGTGTATTTACAAGTTCTACATAATTTAAATTAGGATTTTCACATGTCTAAAAATTTCATCTTCCTAATTTACCTAAGCCAAAATTGAGTTTGAATACCAAAATATTATTTAATTTTCACTCACTTAAACTCTTCAAATGCCAGTTTATTACAGATTCTATCTTTTGCAAAAATTACCTATAATTAGCTAATTTTCCATAGAACATTGGCAGTTTTACAAATATGCCTGAAGCCATAATTCATATATTTCTTCCTTAATTAAGAGTAGTCGAAAATTTATTAAATTTATAGAATTATACTTTGTCGAGAGATTGATCTGTGCATAAAGTGTTGAGTCTATGCTATTTGGAAAGTGTATATATTTATTTATTTGACATTTGCCAGGCTCTTGATACATTCAATCATTCGCCTATACATCGGCCAGAATCGTGACCCATTTAGTTGCCACAATACGTTGTTCTTGCATACCAGTGGGAGCGGAATACACTACTCCCAAAACACAACATCCGTGCACACAGGTGGGACTCGATCCCACAACCTGACAGCCGAGCTAGCATTTGAAGACACTCACCATGAGTGCTTAGCCACTGTGTCGGTTAAAGTGTGTATATAAGACTTAACAAATGTCCAACAAGTATTTTATAGACTAGTTGATGGTCCACTGATCATCAATGGTGTCATTATAATGGAAAAACCTTGTCAATTAAATATTTAGAGTGTTCTGCTTTATATGATTCATTACGCATATTTTAATTTGATTTACAGAAGAAAAAAACTTACTAAAATTGTGCTTCCAGGTAATCAGTCCAGTAGCAACTAGTTTTGATAATTTTGAAAGAGAGTATTTGAACTCAGATTCTGTTGAAAATTTTAACATTAATTGTTTTAAATTTAGATTTTTGTATAACTGTTCTTTGACAAATTTGATACAAGCACCCATTCTAGATTACTATATATACTCATAAGTTACAAATTATAACCAGGTGGTGTACCCATTAAAAAAGTCTGGGGAGAATATAGCATGTATTTTTGCTTTGTTTTTTAAAAGAAAGCAACCAATATAAGTGTTAGAATATCATTATTATAAATTTTATGAAATTTTTAACTTCAGTCTTGCAAATCATAGGTTATAAAAGATATAAATCCTACTTTATAACTAAATCACTTAGAAAGTAATATTCAGGAATTTAGCTAATACATTATTTTCAGAATATTAAGCAAAACTGTTAGTAATTTTATATTTGATGCAGCTAAGAATTTTTATAAATTAATTTCAGTTCGCATGAGGTTAAAGTCTGTGAAAAACATCCAAAAGATCACCCAGAGTATGAAGATGGTTTCTGCAGCAAAATATGCAAGAGCTGAGAGAGAATTGAAGAAAGCTCGACCATTTGGAGAAGGAGCTCAGTGTAAATATTTATTTATTACATCATTAGTTTGTATTTGTTTTATTTTTTTATGCTTAACTTTAACACGAATGAATTTATATTACTGAATTACTGTGCTTTTTATTTCTAGTAATTGTTTTTCAATTTTTTAAGTTTTATATATATAGGTATATATATATATATATATATATATATATATATATATATATATATATATATATATATATATATATACAGTGAAATTTCTCTAAGACGGCCACCATCGGTTCTCCTGGGAAAATGGCTGTGGAGTAGGGGTGCTTACATAAAACTTTTGAATATTTAAATAAATATGATCATATCATTATCTCCAATACATTAAAAACGAAATATGTATATTAAAAAATATTAAACATTTCTATGCATATTTCATCATCCTATGAAAAACAAAAAATTAAAAAAGCTTACATATTTTAATACTACTAATACATCATTTGAAATATTCATTGATTGTCTTTTGCTTTAATACAGATACTTTTTCTTTACTAGTTCATTTTCTACATTATGTAGAAGTCTCTCAAGTAGCTGTGTATTATCAGAGCCAGATGCACCATCCATGGTTGAAAATAAATATTTCATCTTATTTAGTGCACAATACCCTTCTTCCAATGACATAGTGTCAATTTCTTCATCTGATTCATCCGATGAAACACATTCTGGACTGGAATTTAGTCCTAGAACAATGAAAATCTTTTTTAATACATATTTCAGAGTATGCAGCTAAGCACATTCAGCAATTTAGCTCCCCCCCCCCCCCCCCTAAATTGAAAAAGTTCTTCCCGGCCATCGATAAAATAAAAAACTTACATAGGTTCTGCTGCAAATGATTCTTCCATCCATCATCTAAATCTTCATAGCATGGTGGTGCACTGAGTATGGCATCACTCATATCTATTTTGCAGGCATCTGCTAACATCTCAACTTCCTCCTTTGTAGTATTGGTTTCATCGTTGCATAGTATCAGCTCAACATCGTCTTCATCTTTATAAGTGCGCCACAAGAAGCAAAATATTTTTTGACGATTGAAGCTTTCAATTCCTTCCAAGCCTGTTTTGACCATGAAATGACTTCACTAACTGTAAATTTTTTTGTAAATGTTTAAATGTTTGGATGGTGCCTTGGTCAAGTGGCTACAACTTGAAGGTCGTATTTGGTTACAGGAAGCACAGTTTCACATTTGAGAACTTTTTGGTTTTTGATATGTGGCAAGGGGCGTTGACCAAGATCAACAAAACATTTCGCTTTTGTCATTACATTCTTTTTATTGAAATTGTCTAGCCAGTGTGTTATATTCCCACTGGATTCCAAGATTTAGTAAGTTCTTGTTTCTGAAGCACCTTGGTCGTTTTGATTTACCAATAATTGAAAGTGGTTCTTTTTCCCCAGTCATGCTGCAGCAGAACATTAAAGTGAGTTTGTCTTTGGCTAATTTTCCTCCTCAACAGTCTTCGTTTTTAAATGACAAGGACTTTTTGGTAGCAATAAAAAAAAGGTCCATTTTCATCCATATTAAAAATGTTATCCAATGAATATTCTTTTATAATTGAAGCCAATCTTGGTTTCCACTCTTCCAAAGCTATATTGTCAACATCACCACTTCTGCCATTTATAACCTTGAAGGCAATATTGTTTCGCGAACGAAACCTATCCACCCAGCCGTTACTTGCACAGAATTCATTCACTCCCAATTTCTATGAAAATTCCAAAACCTTTTCTTTTATCATTGGACCACTTACAGGAAGACCTTTAGCTCTTATGCCCTTAAACCACTCATAAACATACTTGTTTATTTCAGGTTATATTTCTTCTCGTTTCCATTTCAAACCAGTACTCAGATTTTCTTCCCACGTTTTTAATAAAATTTCAGCATTAGTTAAAGCCTGGTTTATCTGAGTTTTTCCACAAGCATATTTTTCTGCCAGTTTCCTAGATTATAAGCCACCTTGCCTGTTGTTGTCTATAACAGAAATTCTTTCCTCCAGAGATAGAACATTTAGTCAGTGTTTTTTACTTTCGATATCTGTAATACAGTAGACAAAGCACAGTATCAACACTGATAATGTTTACTGTGCGATCAAAAATAAATGCTAAAACTAACCAAAGAGTGGATAATGTCATAAAGCCAAAGCAATCACGTGACAGCTTTTTAAGTGAAAGCCAGCTGTGTTGGATCCAGGAAAAGGAACAAAACAACAAAACTGTGAGTGTTAGCTGTGGGAGAGTTAAGCTGTAATGTGGACAAAAGTAGCACCTGCTTACCCTTCTGGTCATTAGGCAAAGAAGAAACTGTCAATCAAACTTGGAGGAGTGAAAATATCTTTGTAATGTGGTAGGGGGTGGGGGGAGAAAATTTGGTTTTTCTATTGATAAATATGTAACACAGTCTAGGGAACTTCTTTAACAAAACTGGCCGCCTAGACCATTATATTTTTGAGGCTTTGATGCTGTCCCTTAGCAAGACATTAAAAAAATCACATAAAGGTGATAACGGATATCTATGAAAGGGACCCATGATAAATGTTTGTAGGGGGTGTTTAATTTGTATTGGCAATACTGCCCCAGGCTATTTTAGAAGAGCACAGTACCCTGGCTGCCATTTTATTATCAGAGCAGTGCCCTTCTTGCCCTTTTGTGATGAGAAAAACACCCTTCTGGGCCATTTGTTAAGAGAGCAACATTTTCCACTGCCCGTTATCTCCCAACAATAAATAAATAAAAATAATATGATTAAGTCTTGATCTAGAAGTAAAAAAACATCCCCCATTATACTTTCTTTCATCAAAAGAAACAAAATAGAAATAGCAGAGAGGGGAAGATTGTTATGTCAATACATTTACCTTTTCACATGATTAAAACTCACATTTTGTTGAATTATTCCATTATTGGTATGCATTTGGAGTAAAAAATTCTAAAAATTCAAACTCTGTAAACATTTTAGCCCTAAAACCAATATTTAAAAATATAGCTTTCCGGATTAGGGTTCTTTTGTATCATTTGCAGGAGCTCCTGTTTGTTTGAGTCAAAGTCAAAACACAAGAAGTAGGGTTGCACCGAATACCATCTTTTGCCGAATACCGAATATTCGGTTAAAATTCTTACCGAATATTCGGCCGAATACCGAATATTCGGTTAAATTTTTTTAAAGGTAATATTTCTATTTTATGCCAATTTAAAATAGAAAATGTTTCTATTTTGTGCCTTTTTTAAATGCATTTACATTTAACATCCTAAATTTATTTGCATTTACATTAAGTATAATTATTAATTTAAAATAAATAAAAAATGAAATAAATCATTTCAAAAGCAAATAAATATAGTACTTAATTTGTTTTATGTTTATCTGCATAAATTGATAATTGATTTCTGATATGTGATAATCATGGCTTCGTGTTATGTTATAGAGAATCTTGCATTTACCTTACATACAAACACAAACCCAAGTTGCTTAAAATGTCATTACAAATTAGAATTACAATTTATTCAAGTGAATTTTTGCTATCTTAGTCTCTTCTATAATGTAACTAATAAATAACTTTATCAAAATTGAAACTGAGCAGTCAAATTCAAACATTCTCAAATCATTTTTCTTTTTAAAGTGCAACGGATACTTCGCCAGAATGCGTAGCCATTCTTTTTACTTTCCTTATATACATAATGTATAAGGAATGTATTGTGACGGGGTCGAAAATTCGAATTCGAGTTTTCAACGGGAGAGCACGTTTCAAGCATCCCTGATCACGAATCAAACATTTTTGAAGTGATGTCTGTGTGTGTGTGTGTGTGAAAGTATGTGTGTGTGTGTGTCAGTGGGTCTGTGGAGACGATAACTGACGAACGAATGGACCGATTCGAACCAAATTTGGTACAAAAATCACAATCTGTAAACACTGGAAGCCTATTGTTTTTATAGCAATCGAATGTTCAGAAGCCCCCTAAATTTTCGAATGAAATTTTGAAAAAATCGTCAAAAAATCAAAACCAATAATAAATTTACGTAAATAGACATTTCTTATGTAATTTTTCATTAGAAAACGATTGACATAAATTTTAGAACGCTAACATGAACCGTTCTCGAGATATTGCACATTTTTCAAAAAAATTATCAAAAAGTCATATAAAATAGAAAAAAAAAATTTCCTGTTGAGAAACATGTTCACTTTTCATATATAATATCATGCGATAAATTGGGTGACATCATTCTCGTGGATCTAGCTCGTTCCATTCATGAAAAAAGATACTTTGAGTAATACTTTTGCATTTGAACGCCAATTTATCTGCTGTAAGAATAACTTATTTCTTCGTCCATAACGCTTGGCGAAATTTTGGCGACGAAATTGGCGGAATGTCGCCAACTTGGCGACTTTTTGAAATGTTGCCAAATTAACGAAAATCTCGCCAAATGGATAAAAATGACGCTAAATCAATGAAAATGACGACTAATTGTGGAAAATTCAATATTTAATAAGTTATATAATATATAAATATATAATAATAGCTATATAATATATGTCGAAAATTCAATATCTAATAAGTTATATATATATATATATATATATATATATAACTTATTTCTTCGTCCATAACGCTTGGTGAGATTTTGACGACGAAATTGGCGGAATGTCGCCAACTTGGCGACTTTTTGAAATGTTGCCAAATTAACGAAAATCTCGCCAAATGTATAAAAATGACGATAAATCAATGAAAATGACGACTAATTGTCGAAAATTCAATATCTTGGAAAGGATATTAGTATCTACTAGAAGAAAAACCTATTTATTTTACTGTAAAAGTAGTAAATTCATTTCATTATATAAGGAAAGTCATGTGTTGCCCACATCAGATTTTTTAAGTTGTTGTCACAACAAACTACAACAGAGTAGATACTGATAGATAACTAAACAGTTACACCCTGTGACAAAAGACTCAACATAGTAATCTTCTCTTCAGAAATCATGAAAGAAATTAGAAGGGTTGACTACACACACAGAGAGAAATTCTTTGGCTATCTTACTTGACACATTTTAATGGATACAAAGGAACACCTATGGCACCCTCAGTATCTTCTCTATCTCTATCGAAATTAAAATACTGCAAAATTGAATATTCACCAAAGTCTTTTTTTTATATATTAATGACCTTCACCTTTTTTTAATATTGGTGAAATGATAATTGATTTTTTTAGCTGCATATTTTATAAAAAATTAACAGTTATATTTTTAAACAAGTAATATTATGAGTTTTATTTTCTGGTTACTGCTTCATATTTAAACGAGTTAGTAAGGTTAAGGTGTGATAAGATTTAAGAAAAATTGAAAAAACAACAAAATTTAATATCAGATTGTTTACTTTTACATTAAAATTATTTTAAATACGATAATATTGGTAAGTAACAATTTGAATTAATTTTGCACTATGATACTATAACTTTCATTGCATAAAAAAATGTGCTTTACCAATTATCGAATATTTAAAATTTTTCTTACTATTCGGTTCGGCCGAATATTAAAGTATTCGGCCGAACCGAATATTCGGTTTGACTGCCGAATAGGCAGTATACCGAATACCAACCGAATATTCGGTGCAATCCTAACAAGAAGATAGGAAGGTAATAATAAGTTGTGTCTAGATGAGCATGTTGCAGTAACTTCAGACTTTCGCCATATGTAGTGAAATATGAGAAAATGCTTTTCCTGATATTACTAAGTAACTGCTTTCGGCGATCAGCACAGTTGTTGTTTGAAAAAGCTTATAACTTGCAATAGCTTTCATGCAGTAACTGTCGGCCGTATACCTATGCTGCACGCGTATACCTGCAACAATTCATGCAGTAGTTTTTTACCGTGTACCCAACCACTACGCGGGCTCATGCAATCCACTTAAGTTATATACAATAATGATAACCCCACTTAATGAAAAGTGAAATACACACTGCTCGATGTAAATGTTTTATTAAAAATTCATGATGTATATTCTGTATTAAAAATGTTTTAATTAGAATATTTCATTCTGTATTAACAGATTCCTTAAATTTTGCAGAAATTCCAATTTACATTGTTAATGCTTTATTAAGAGCATATTTTAATTAAAATATTTCATTCTGTATTAAAAAAATTTCTTAATTTCACAGAAATTCCGATTTGTGATGATCCTGTTAGCGAAAACTACAGAAAAATCTTTAAAAGAAAATAAATCCTACGATCATTTCAAAGCTGAATCGTCCATTCGTCATTCCACGTAACATAAATCATTCTATTCACATAACACAGTTGATGTTTGCTTATATTTTTATTCTATACATATTTTTATTCTGCAATAAAATTTACATCATGCAAAATACACTTTTATATGTTAACAAAAGACATATTACATTCAAATTTTCATCCATATTAACAATAATTAAATGTGTGACACAGTTAAAGGATAATGAATATATGCATAAAAAATTAATAATAAAATTGTTTTTCACTTTCCTTAATTTTTGTAAAGTGGTAAAACTTTAAACAAATATAAAATGAAATTCTAGAATTTCATGCCGCTGCTGTCACCATCTAGTGGGAGAAAAAGATGATTTTCGAACATCGTATTATCACCGATTCTTGGGGACAAACATGTATAAGCAATTTCGCAAAAAATTATCGTTAAAATTTTTAAGAAAATGATATTTTTTACGAGTTAAAGTTGTAATTTCTTAAACTTCGATCACTTATTTCCATTATTTACGTTTTTTACTTATGAAATTAAGAGATGAAAACTCAACTCATCACTGGGGGACAGTGACACAAATGACAAATGTGCTGTTTTATGATGTAAAAACTATATTTAATATTATTGAAAAATATTTTATTCTTGAAAAATATATAGAACAGACTATATTCTAAACAAATACAGTAAAAAATATATGTTTTATTTATAATTTTTTTTAAGTACAAGGGACCCAAAATTGACGATTATCATAAATTCAGCCATTCATATTGTACTGATGGGTGAAAAAAGTTTTTGGCGAATAAACTATGAGCTGAAATTTCTTTACCTGGTGTTGAGTTTTCATTGCATAATATCAAATTTGTTATTGTCTCACTTATAGTTTTCTCATTTACACTTATTAAAAATCATTTACATTGTATTCTAATACTGGTTCTCACATTGAAGTTTATTCATTGTATAATGACTTTCAGCTTTCTATGAAAGTGCTCAGGTAAAGGGGGATGATGCAAAACCAGGCACCATGATCATTGCTATGACATCTGATCGAGGTCTTTGTGGTGCTGTTCATTCTGGTGTAGCAAAGAAAATTCGAGGAATGCTGGGGGAAGTTGCTGATAATTCTGATATGAAAGTCCTATGTATCGGTGATAAGTCTAGAGCCATGCTTCAGAGGTAATTTTTCTTTGGTAAAGTAAAAATCTGTTAAACAGTGTTCAAGAGTATCAGTTCTACAAGGTACATATGGGTACATGAAAATCTGAAAAATACTTGAATTTTAGATGGCTATTTTTAAGCTCTAAAAAGTACTTGAAAATTCTCATTTTTATAGTTTAGTGCTTGAGAAAGGTATATATGAAATTGTTCATTGGATCTGCAGTGTTTGTTTTCTCTGAGAAGTTCTGTTTTTCATAAAAATTTGCTCAGCAGGTCCGCCAAAGCACCATTTCATTCTTCATTAGATATAGACAAGTCACAAGTTCCTAGTACCTGCAATATCATAAGTGCTTGTGGGGGAGGGCAGCAATCAATTTATTTAAAAAATAAAGATCACTTTCAAATCATGGCGATATTTTTTAGTTTTATATTACTTCTGCTAAGTTTGTTAATATAATATCTGAGGAAGTTTGTCATCTCATTGATTTTGCAACTGTCAACAGATTATTTTTAATAATTTACTGATAATGAAGTTAGTTAATCTGATGTAGATATTTCATAAGTGCTCATAAAGCTAGCTTTTAACATATTTTGGTATTGATAAGTTTTAACTTATTTTGCTTAATAAACAACATTAGTTTGCTATGATTTTTACTCTCATAAACTCTTACAACTTTATAATGAGGGGTATGATTAGAAATTAGGAGTAGAAGGTTAGGTCTCAATGGCACCTAACCATTTTTTCCCAGTTGCTAAAATGTTCTACTTGAGTGTAATTTCAACATTATTTTGTTTACAATATTCGGCTTACAAAATAAATCACCTTTTAGTGGACCTGCGTACAGGCACATGTAATCCATGACATAATAGTAAATTGTTAAAAAGAATAAATGGATCAGTCAGAATTTGTGTTACATGTAAAAAAGAAGCAGAAAAGCAGTAATATAAGTGTCAAAAATGAAGGTTGACCTAAAATTCCGATCATCAAACAACATTTATAAGTGTAAAGCTACTAATGGCCACTTATTTGAAACTCTGATGAGGGGTTGATTAACGTCCCTGGAAAAAAATTGCATAGCACTTAAAAACCCTTGGAAACTAAGTGCTTAAAATTTTATTTAGGGAAAGTGTTGTTACTCATCCTGGTTCTTGTGCATATGTACTAAGTTTACTGTGAGGCTTATGCTACTTACATACACTTGATTTTAAAAGTTTTTGTAATTTTCTACCATGTGCAAATAAATGTTTTGAGTTAAAATAAAAACATTAGTTAAGTCAGGGACTTGACAAATTTCTCCTCAATCTAGGGACTATCTTTTAATTTTACTGTATTTTGCATTATGACTCTTTGTTATAAAGAACTTATGGTAAATAGTTCCACTGGTATAATTACACATAGAAGTTAACACTAGTCTTTAAAATATTTTAATTCAATTATTTTAAATTTTAAGGAAAATAAGGAAATATATTTTAACATAATATAAAATATTCAAATTTTAAACATTATTTTTACAATTGTGCTCATATGAAATCATATTACACCTTATCTGCACTGATCATGTACATTTTGGTACACAAGTACTTCAGGACCCGAGACGATATAGTTATATATTTTAAATTCGAATTTGTTTTTTTGTTATTTTATGTTTTAGTACGATTTTCACACAAATGCATTCCTTTGCAACCAAAAATATTGTTTGAGTTTCTATCTTAACACCAATGAAAAGATCAAAAAATTCTTTTTCAAACTGACATTGAATGGAATCCATACAATTAATAGTTGAATTTTAATGAATCTTAAAAAATGTATATACTTTTTGCTTGTTGAACGTATCAGGCACTGGGATATTATAGTATAGTTTCTATCTTAACACCATTGGCTCAACTTTTTTTGTTGTTGTTGTTATTATTATAAGCGGACAAAAATGTCAAAGTACTCATTGATTTTCAGGAATCCTTTGTGAGTTCTCATGTAATTGTAATCAAAAGATTGCATCTTAAATACTGGATAATGCTGAGTACATTTTCTAAAATGTTCCCTCGATTTAAAATGCAAATCTCTCATAAAAACTACACTAGAACTCATAGCAAATTCACAAAAATGAAAGAACGATTTAACAATACATTTACTTATAACAAAAATACAATAAAACAGCTGGTGTGTTGATGCACATATTGCTATGCCACAATGAACGCTTATCTTAAATCCTGGGTACATTTTCGAGTTAATAATAATAATCCTATAATAAGAAATCTTTTTTTATTGCTTAGAGTTAAAAGTTCATGCAATTAATGTTATTTTCATCATTTCTGTCCAATGTAAGTAGAACAAAGAAACTCGTTAAACGTGACTGCTTTGTTACTTTATCAGTTTTATCTGGCAAATTTCATTTGAATTTTAATACATTTAATATACAAAGAAAGACACATTTATAGATACTACGATTGGTAAATAAGCGTGCTTTAAAACACATGAAAATGACTGGCAATGCTTGCAGTCTTTTTGCGATTGCGAAAGCCTCTCTCTCCAGATACCTTTCTTCCGTACTTAGTGCATATAACAGGACTCACTCACGGTCTTGACCAGTTTTGGATGCTGGATGGGGGGATAACTGTTCATTATTTCCCACATGAAATCTGGCATTGTGAAGCTGATTGCCACTGCAGATTGGGTAGAGCAACTACAGGTGGGGTAGAGCAAAAAATTTATATTTTCTCTAATCAATGATTTTTTAGGTACCACAGCACTCTAGTACCCAGTATTTGTTAAGCCCTGAGTTAAGATAATGCCTGAATCATTTACAATATCATTTTTGTCCGTGTAAGAACTAATACATGCTTGATACATCTTTAAAATGTTGTTCTATAATAGCAGTAACTTGAGGTTGGATTTTTATGATTTTAAAAGTGGTAGAAATGCTCTATAATAAAAGTATTTGTAACCTCAAAAACTAAAACAAATGCCCTAAAATGATTGAAAAACCTGAAAAAATGCATTAATGTGTTAAAATAGCAAAAAATGCTGTAACAAAGTTTCTTAAATCAGCTTAATTTAAAGGAAACACATTTGAACAACGTTCCAGTATTGTAAAAAATAATAATAATAAATAAAATAAAAGCAAAATCACAAAAATCCTATCCCTAATGTTCATTATTTTAGACCATATATTTTACTTTACATTTTGTACATAAATTTAAATTAAATTTCTAGTTCTAAACCTCTATCATTATTCATATTTTAAATACTTTGCCATAAAATGTCCATTTCAGACATCCCTTTCACAAGACATTTTTCAATAATTGATTTCTCTTTGTATTAAAAGTGAAAGCAAAAAATATTTATATAAATAAAATGCTAGATTATTTTAGAAATCACAAGTAAAATTTTTAAAATGTTAACAATGATAATTATTTACAACATTTAAGAGTGATTATATAAATAATTTTATCTAGCATAAACAACAGGTGAACTTAACATAAGTTAAAATAAAATATTTATTATTAGACTTCGACAATAATCACCTATCTTTCCCAATCAATAGAAAGGCTTAGCAACACTTACTTGCAATGGTATCATCAGCTTAAGATATATGTCTTACATTTTAAAGTACTGCATGCAATATGATGCATAAAATAGAGTGCAATTTCTGAAACTAAAACACATTTAATTGTAATACTTATGTTTATAATGAAGTTTTACTGCATAGAAATAAATCCACCAGATTCAACGATCATACTCTCAAGCATATGCTGGTACTACATTCAGCGCTATTTTTCGATTTTTGCTTGCCTAGCAGAAGCGACATCATAAACTAGCTGGGTAGCTTTTTCTCTTGGTGGCAACGTATAGATTCACATACCTGTGTGCTCAATACTGTGCATTATCAATATTTTATGTTGAATCAATTCATTTGTAATTCAGCAAAATTTATTATCCATTTTGTCAACAGTTATAAGATCTAAAGTTATTAATTTTTTTTCAGTATGTTATAAGTTAATAATATGTTTGTTTTTAGGGCATTTAGTAAAAATATATTCGCTGTATATTCTGATTATGGTAAAAAACCTCCTACATTTGATGATGCCACCACTATTGCTGATTTCATTATTAACTGCGGATTTAAATTTGAAAGAGGTCTGATTATCTATAATAAGTTCAAGTAAGTTATGAATAATTAGATATTTAATATGTGATATTAATGTATAATTTATAATATAAACACCTTGGCATTAATGTAAATTTTTTAGATGCTCATTTAATATTTCAATTTTTATGTGATTTTTATGTGGTTATCTTTTAATGTCAATGAAATGCCTTTAATATGTTATTGATAATCTTGATATTGTAAAAATTATTGGAGCAGTTCTACTTTATATTGGTGATATTTTTGCTGTTATACACATTGCTAGAGGGCTCTGTAGCCCAGTGGGTAGCACGCGGGATTTGCACTCGGTAGGCCCGGGTTCAATTCCCTCCGCTGCCAAAACTGCTTCCATGTTCACGCAGAGTACAATCACGTTAAACATGTGGATCCGTAAGTCCTTTCGAGAGGTTGGTGGTAGGGGAAAGAGGGTACAGTCCCTGTAGATACCTCTCCCACTGGGTTCCGGTCTAAATTGGGTGGCTCTTCCCGGCCATCCAAACAGTTACCTTACACCTTTCTGGTAGGTCGGACGGTCTGGGTCTTAACAACAACACATATTCCTAAGTAAAGCTGTCAAAAATTCATAAGTATAAAGGTTGAGGGAAAATTATACACACCTCAGTTCAATATGTTAAATTTATTAATAACATGGTATTAAAAGTTTGAAGTAAAAAAATCTATTTAGCATAGTCAAAAATACATAAAAGCATGTCACATAAACTAATTAAACAAATATTATATAATTAGCTTATTCACTGAAGTGGCAATGTGAAATTAAATATATATAAGTTTTCAGATGTGAAAGCCCACCTTTTACCCGTAAAGATATTTATATAGTTTAAGAAAACTTTTTCCACATCACAAGAGGTAATGGGTGCATATTTAAATACGGTCAACTTCCTTGGATTCATAGCAATCTCCCCAATAGCAGCATCTCTGCTTAGAACCTTTCAGGGTTCTACTGGAACACATAAATAAGCTTGTTTTTAAAAGCTACTCCAACTGTGCCAGTTACTTTTTCAAGTTCTTTCTGTGTACCTAACAGAATTGAAACAACTTTAGTTAGAGGCAACCCTGTCTTCTCCCAGTTTGTAATCACTCCATGAATATTCCCAAAATAAAATTTAATGAAAGTGAGTATGACTTTCCCAGTTTTGGATACTATTGCCACTTATGCATTACCAATACAAACTTACATTTTCAGCATCAAAACTGCTTACCTAAAATAAAATAATAAGGTATATGTAAGGTTTGATAGTATAAATAAGTTCATTTTAATTCGAAAATTTGGATAAATAAAATCAAGTTGTTTCAATAATATTTCTGTAGTATATATAATTCCTGAATAAGCTACTTACTTCGTTGATCAGCAAAGTTATCTGCATTATAAATTGCAACCAGTACCCCCAGCTTGGCTAAATTATTATGTCTGCATAATAATCCAGCACACACAGACCTCTCCAATGTATTGAACAGACACCCTCTGTCAATCCAATGTCCAGGTTTACTTCTGAGAACACGAGTTCCTATTCAAAAATTGCACCCTTCCGACCTCTCTATAACTACTTAAGTTTGTCAATAACCTTTTGAATCACCCTTTAAAGCTTGCTTATTTTCAAATAAGCATTACAGTAAAAAACTTGATCATACATAATAAGATTGGACCAATTATTTCAACAGTACAATAGACACGTTTTAAGCATTTTTCAATATATGGAAGAAAGGACACATTAAGGAACACCCATAAGTGTTGTTGATGCATGTAAACAAAAAAACACAGCTCAGTGACTTACTAAAGTTAACAGCTCTAACTTATTTTGTGTGTGTGTTAAAAGCCCAGACCACACGGCCAATCCGAAGGCTTATGGCAGCTTAATGTGTGGCCAGTGTGTGTGTGTGTTGATGTTGATGACCCAGACCGTCCGACCTACCAGAAAGGTGTAAGGTAACTGTATGGACGGCCGGGAAGTGCCACCCAATTTAGACCGGAACCCAGTGGGGGAGGCATCCACAGGGACCGTACCCTCCTTCCCCTACCACCAACCTCTCGGAAGGACTTACGGACCCACATGTTTAACGTGATCGTACTCCGCATGAACACGGCGGCATATGTGGCAGCATGCAAATCTAGCGCGCAAACCACGGGGATACCGCACCCGAGGTGGTCACCCACCAAGTACTAACCGCGCCTGATGCTGCTTGACTTCGGTGATCTAACGAGAACCGGTGTTTTCAGCACGGTACGGCCGTTGGCCCTAGTGTGTGTGTGTGTGTAAGTGATCTAAAAATCATTACTTTTTTTATGCTTGCACACTTTTCTTTTACTTTCCTTTTAAATTTGGAGTTTTCTGTTGTAAGCTTTAGTGAGAAAAGAAGCAGAACTTGCTCTTAAGGAAATAAGAATCTGCTAATATTTTCTAAATATCACATTATGCATATTTTAAAGTACTCAAAAGCTTTATGATGTCCAATCTGATATCTATAGCATGGTTAGTGTTTATTAAAACACCAAAACATGTCAAGTATTTAAAGCATTTAGTGTTTGAATTTTCGTGAGTAAAACAAAAATATAACTAAAAAGGCTTTTAAATGAAGAGGGGAAAAAAAGAATGAAATAACTTACTTTATTAGTGTCAACAGGATCCCCTCACCTTTACTACTAGCTGCACAAATTCTGTCCCCCACTCCCACCCAACATACACAATTACCTTGCAAACCCATCATTTAAAACAATTAAGAGTATAGAAGCACTGATAGGCATAATTCATCCTAAATAGGTATCTTTGGTATAGTCGCCCAAGAACATACCAAACATCCCTCTAATCAATGGCTTGGACGGAATTGTCTAAACTGTGATGATTGTATTCAACATCTGCAACCTCGTAATATTACTGTTATGACATATCCTCCAGAATCATGGGTATGTATGCAGGATACATGAATGAATCCAAGTTTCTGGATAACTAATGTTTATTCACAAGCACAACGTAAACAGAAACAATACACAGACAAACAGCACTTAAATGTCCATTAATTTAACAAAATATCTTATATTAATCTCGGAACATTGACAAAAATCACAGTTCAATGTAGCTCATATAACGTCAACTGAACTCTAATGGAGTGATTATTCCTTTTCTAGTCCCTATATAGAAGCGCCTAAAATTTTCCATATCTCCTAGACTAATCGTTATTTCTCAGTCCTTCGGGAAGTCGCCAAAATGGCGATAAATCACAAAATCTGACAACCCTTTTTAAACTTCGAAATTCTAGCAACCTCATATTCACGTCGTGCTCACATCAGGTCTTCAAAGGAGACAAAAGAAAAGACACCAGTTAAGGAATGTTACACGTTCACAACATTACCCGTGAAGTGTAAAGGCGTGAAGCATAGCCATAGCAAAACTCTAAACATGATTGGATGGGTGAAAAATTAGTGCTTTTTCTATCATATTGTAGCAAAAAACTGCATTATATTGATTTGTTAATGTAATTATAAAAAATAACCAAATTCAGTCACAAACACTAATTTTAGATTTTTCGAGAAATATGGAGTCCAGTTTCATGCTAACAAATTTTTTAGACCGTAACTCAAATAGGCTATGTAAGACATCAATTTTAAATTGAAAATATCAGAAAATTCAATATTTTTTTTAAATACTCCTATTTAAAAATATTTATAAAACACTATTGACTTTTTTAGAAATCAGATTTTTGAGATATAAGTGCGATATCTTTGGTTTCAGTTTTTAAAAAAAATTTGGAAAAGTAATTAAAAAATTTATTAAATTTGTCAGTTTTGAGCAATTCTCTAGATTGTTAACTATATTTTAAAAAAAAATGTGAGCTTCTGGACAAAGTAGGGGCTTCAGAATCAAGGAGACATATATACATGCAAACAAACAAACATAGTTTTTCATCATATTATAGATGTTTTTTCCAAAGTTTCCAATTACAAACAAATTTCTTTTCAATAGTATAAAATATTTTATTAAGTAAAGGTAAAAAAAAAAATTGCCTAAAACATTATCTTATAGTGTTTATAACCTCATGTCATGCAAGCCTCTATTAAATGTGTAACCCCCCCACCCCACCCACCCACCACCACCACCAAAAAAAAAATAATAATAATAATACTGTTCCTTAGCAGATTTCTATACATGGTTGTTACAGTTTTAATTATTTTTATTAAATCACCCAGGCCATCCAGCTCACCCAAAGGGTGGAGCAGCCACAATGGACGGCCAGTGAGATCATAACTCATTGACATTAATAAATGTAAATAGTCTTAAATTTTAAGTTGTTACAGTTTAAATTTGCTAAAAATGAAATTTAAATCTATATAAATAAAATTGAAAATCCCTTTGTGTGTTTGTCTGTCCTATCATCACAGGAGAACAACTGCACTAAATTTCATGAAATTTTGTGGATAGCCATGAAATAGTCCCACATAAAATTTAGTCCATGTTTAGCATTACATAGCACCAAGCATTACATAGACAGACAGATGGAACTATTTATATTTTCGTAGATTAGAAGATTATATCCATGTATTAGAAGATATACCCGTGCTACTTATATTTTCATACATTACAAGATTATACCCATGTATTAGAAGATTTACCTGTACTATGATATATAAATTTTAAAAATGTTTCCCCAAAATAAAACAGATTGTGTAAGAATTTGAAAATTTCAATAATCTCTGTACTCGTTAAACTCAAAGGCCGTAACAGATATAATACAATCAAAAATACACTTCCAATAAAATTTATTTATATATATTTCTTTATTATTTAAATAGAAAAAGATTTACTGCTATAGTAACTCATTGAGTTTAACTCTATTTCTTAGCAACGTGATATTTTTTTTTTTTTCAAATATAAACTCACTGGGTTTAATTCCGTTCCTTAGCAACATTATATCATTTTTTTTTTTTTTTTCCAAATAATTTTCATAGCAAATATTGTTTGCATAATACTATCTCAATGAGAGGTTTAATAGTGTTTTGTTTTTTTTATAATATCTCGATAACCCCTGATCTTGACTCAAAACATAGACTAAATTTTAAGTGGGGCTATTCCAAGCGTACCCCAAAAATTTTATCCAATTCGGTGCAGCCATGATGATGAGACAAACACACAGGCAGATTTTCAATTTTATGTATATAGATATTCCAAACTCTAAAGCAAAATAATTTTACATGAAAAGAATTCTTCAATTCATATACAACTCATCTAACAATTGCTTGATTTGTTTGTTTACATTCTATATACATTAAAATTAGGCTTCCATGTAGATATAATCAAAGTTCAATGATCATTTAAAATCAAAATATTGTAATTGCATAGGCACAGAATTTAGATACAGAGCTAATATACAATAATAAAGTGGTTTTAGGACGGATGCAACACTAAATATAACTATAAACGTTCCTTAAAAATCACGATTCTGATACAGCAAGAAAAAAATGGATGCCATATTTTATTTTGCAATGAGTTACATGATCTCTTCATATAACATGGGTGTAACTATTATTTCAATTTATATTTAAAAAATTACTTAACATATTTTGATGAAACTTTTTTACACATTTTATATGATAATTTAAATATTTCCTAAAATTTATGAAGCAATTTGTGAATTTTAACTCATCTTAAAAAATGTATGAAAAATTAGGTCCCATAGGGTTCAATGTATTTCATTTTTTCATCCCACGTTAAATCCAAAATTAATTGGGTGATATCATTCTGTTACATTCTCATATGTCCCACACACCGTCTCAACAACATACTAAAATTTCATTTTGATAAAGTCATTTTTATGGCAGTTATTGTGTGAACGGACAAACAGACAGCCGACAGAATAAATGAACAAAGTCATTGAACACTTTACAACTATGTTGGAAAGTTTTAAAAAATGAACCTCACATAGAGATGCAATTATGCAGATGATATTTTTATTGCCAATTTATTTGAAGAAAAACATATGTTTCTTAACAACAGAGTTAAATCTAATGTATTTGTATTTATTCAGCAGATTATTGTATTGAATATTTTCCGATTTAAATAATAAAAAGATTTATACAAATATAAATTTTTATCGAATTGCATTTAGACTTTATCAATTAAGGCCTTCAGGTTTAAAGATTACGGGGGAATTGCTAGTATTTTCAATTTCTTACGTCATCTGTTTTATTTTGACAAAGATTTTATATGCCCATATATTTGTGTTTAACTGATTGTTGAAACAATAAAAATAGTACTGGTATATCTTCAAATACTATTTTAGCACTTTCATTTTGGCATATTGATCTAATTTCATATTTTTTATAAATTTGTTTACCAATAGAACCATGACATTTTATTCTTCAGATGTGCACATAAAGATTATTTTGCATAGTGAGAACAGATATTCTTATACTTTTAAGGAGAATTAAATTAAAGATTTTATACAATGTTTTGAATAACTATATAATTTAGAATAATATAGAGGGTGTTTGTTCACACATTTATATAACGATTTTGAAAAAATATATATATAAACTAAGATAAGAATTTTATTTTCTAATATGTTCAATCTGATAGCCCTTTTGTTGAACTATCATATTACATCTTGATTTCCAAGATAAAAGAGCTTTTCGTAAAATATCTCAAGGTTGATTTTGTTCCACTCCCCCACCACAATCTTCCAGAGTCCATCCAATGTTTTGGGATGCCGCTTATAAAGAACTTGTTTTAAAAGTCCAAATGCATGGTAATCCATAGGAGACAGATCGGGGGACTTGGGTGGGATGCATTTAAATGGAATAGCCTCAATTCCGGTTTCATTTATCATTTTTTCAAGAAATACAGCAGTAGATTTTAAGGTATGGCTGGTAGCCTTATCCTGATAGAACTTAACATAGTGAAGATTGTTTGTGTAATGTGATGGAATGTCTTTTTTGAAAACAGGTGTTAAAACATTTCTGATAGTAATCCGAGTTAATTTTAACATTTTTTTTTTACTTTCCTTATTTTAAGTTTTCCGTTATAATCCAGAAATAACCATAAAACCTTTAGCAAAACTTTCCTTGTTTTCTCTGAACCAACCTTTGTTGGGTATTCATTTTTTTACCTTTTTCCCAGTCAAATGTAAACTTTGACGTTTTTTTCCTTTTATATTATATATAAAATTATGTCACTTAATTTATGTGTAGAAATATTAAACCCATGCTTTTCACATCTTTTTTTAATAATCGAATAAGAGTATTATAATTTAATAAGAGTATTTCTCTTCGGAAAGCACAAAAATATATCCTTTGATCCATTGTTTATTTTCCAGCGACATTTTAAAGCAAAGAATATTTTTAATGATTCAGACGATAATCAAACCCTATTCAGACTTATGCCAGTCAGGTTTCTTTTTTTATTATTTAAATTTAATTCATGGAGAAAGTCAAAATCGTTACAAAAATGTGTGAACACCCTCTGTATAAGAAATTACACATAAAAGTCCAAAATAACTTTTTTCAGAGGACTGTATTTTATTGAAGTTGTATATATATGTATTTGCAGAAAATTTGATGATTCACTGTGATACATCTGATTTTGTATCAAATGATTGAGGAATAGCACAGTTCTTCAATACATACAATCCAGATTTAAAATTTATTTTTTTTCATCAAGATTTTAAAATTGTAATATTATTACTGAATCAATGTCCAGTGCAGATGAAACAATTAATCTGGTGCCCAGTTAAACAGATACTCAGTTAACTAAATTTTGAAAAATAATAATATTTAAATATTAAACTGTAAAGTAAAATTAAATGTATTATTTTTTTGCCAGGTCTGTTGTATCCTATAGTACTTCTGAAATCCCAGTTTTTAGTGCTGAAGCTATTTCTAATGCTGAAAAAATTAGCACCTATGACAGCTTGGATGCTGATGTCATCCGATGCTACCAAGAATATTCTTTAGCAAGCATGATATTCTATGCCATGAAAGAAAATGCCTGCAGTGAGCAGAGCTCGAGGATGACTGCTATGGATGGCGCCAGCAAGAATGCCGGTAATGTTTCCTGTTTTGTTTATTATATTCAGTGCTTCAAAACAGTTCTTAATTTTAGAAATCATTTGTAAGTGCCTTTAAAACCATTTTTGTATATAGCGTTCTCAACCTGGGCTGTACTATCCTCCCCCCCCCCCCCTCTAATAGGAGAGGGATGTAACATATGAAAGACATAGTTGGAATATGTCTGTGGGAATGATATGGATCACTTTGTTATAGTCTGGATATATATTATTACTGAATATACTTATAAAAATACAAAAATTTAAAGTTCTGGTACAGTGAGAGTTGAAAAGAATCGGTCAAAAAATAAAATTCATTTGAACAAATGAAGTGAGATACCAAACCAAACAAAAGGTTGCATCAAGACTTGAAAAAAAAAATACCAAATAATTTAATTTTAAATTCACGAAAGTTAAAAAGAGATGTAAAAAATCAAGTTTTTGTTTTCAAAGATTTGTAAAAAATTGTGAAAAAAATTTATTAATTTCAGAGGTACATCATCCTGGCCTAAATATGGGGAAAATAACATGGGTACTTTGAGTTACTTAAAATAAAGGAGGGTCCATAAAAGGTTTCCAGTTTAACATTTTTTTAATTTGTTATGCAATCAGAGTTGAAAAATTCCTCCTTAATCTAGAAACTAACTTTTTATTTACATTACTAACTTACTGCAATTTGATGACATGTGTTAGAAAAAGCATATGAAAAATAATTACAGTGGTTTGGTTTAATACATAGGGGTTATTACTAACACGCTTAAGTATAAGAAAGGCAAAAATATGCATATTCATTTCTTTAGCATAATATAAAAATATCCAAATTTTAAGCATTCTTTTTATATTGGCTGTTTTACTGTGTATAGTAAAACAGCCAATGTAAAAAGAATAAATTATACTACATTTTGTCTGCACTGACCATTATACATAGAGACACCTGGATTTAGGGTTTTATAAGTGCCCTTAAAAACTTCATATTTTATTCGTTTTAACCAGAAAATTAAAAAATGCTCCTAGGATATTACTAGTAATTACCTCAGGATCTTTTATTTTAAATATGATCAATGGGTAGCACTACTGAATAAACAAAAGTAGACTTTCTTTTCTTTTCTTTTCATGTAACGTCAAAAAAAGTTAAAATAATATGTTTTGTGCAAAATGTGTGATTTTAATGCACATTGTCAAAAATTGCTTATTTTAAGCACTTTTTCTTGTTCGAATTTCAGGAGCAGAGTTTTTTCCATAAAGATCGGTAATTTTAACTTAACATTCTTTCATAAAAGTTATTGCTTTTAGTATCCTCTTATAAAAATCACAAGTTTTAGTGTTCTTTCATAAAATTGTGAATTAGGATTCAAATATATAATGCATTTTAATAAAATCACGAATTTTAGCACTTTTTTATAAAAATTATAAAATTTAATGTGTTTTTGTAAAAGGTGCAAATTTTAATGTTTTCTTTTTGTAAAAAGCACAAATTTAATGCTTTTATGTAAAATTGCAAATTTTAATTCTTTTTTGTAATTTTGCAAATTTTAATACTCATTTGTGAAAATTGTTTAATTTTTTATGTCATTTCTTAAAAATCTCAAATTGTAGTGTTCATTCACAAAAATTGCTAACTTAAGCATCTCTCATGAAATATTTTGAATTTTAACAATTTTTCAGCTGTTTAAAATGAAAATATTGCACAATTGTTTCCAGTAAATAAAATTAATTATTTTTTCTAAGTTTTAATGCTTTAAACATTTCTGATATTTAATAAATTATGGAGTGGAAATTGATAAACATTTTCTATCTTTTATTTCTATGATCTTAAAAATTATTTTTGCCATTTCTGCATAAGTTCCTTTGTGGAATAACAAAGATGTAGCATAATTGTCTAGCAAATTACTCTTCATTTTTAATATATTTTATGAATAACCAAAATCAGGAACTTATAACATGCTTCTACGGGCAGATATACGGAATGCAAATTGTAGTTTAACATATCTACCTGCGAAAGTCAAAGCACATGCAATCACTTTTTTAGCGAATTATGAGTCTCTTTTGAGCTCATGCAATTCTCTTTCCTCCAACGGTGCAGCCTACACAGTTGGCTCTCACGAATTCAGGCGACTAGTGTATTTGTTCAGATGGGGAAAATAAAGTTTTCTTTCCCACATCAAATGAAGCATAGTGAAGTGTATTCCCACTGTAGGTGGGGCAGAACTAAGTAGTCGCATGTTTCTCCTTGCCTAATCACAGCGTAGTGAATTGCTTATTCTCTTCCCTTAAAATTTCAGCTCTGGCTTGTTACTCAGCTCAAGAGGTAAAAGTTTTTTTTTATCTACAATTTTCTTTCGCCAATCTGCCAAATTTCCAGTCTCCGCCATTAATTTTTTAGGTGCCACAGTAACCTCGCGCTCTGGATTTATCCAGCCGTGACTCAGTAGTTGATTTTTATTATTTTACTTATTATACTTTATTTAGCTGTATTAAAAAAAGTTTCAAATATCAAGGTCAACTATTTGGAAGCATGTATGATTTGTTTATTTAAAGATCATATGTATTTAAAAAGAGATCATTTAGAATATCCTATAGCAAATATTATTCTTTGAAGATTTAAAAATGCAAGAAATATATTTTTTAATTAGATTTTAAACAATATAGAAGGAAAATAATTATTCACTTTAATAGTTTGGTTTAAATTTTTAATATCATTTTTCCAAATGGGAACATTCGTCAGTAAGCAATTAAAAATAAAAACAAAGGATAACTATAAAAACAAAAACAAAAAAAAGATAGCTGAAACAAAAGCAAGAACTAAATACTTAATTTATTTAGGACTTCAAAGGCAAAGAAAAGTAGAAGCATTGAATAAACTATACTTGAAAGGGTTCGTCATAAACTTGGGGATTGGAAAATGAATAAATCTTTAATGTACAGAATTTATATTTTTATTTCATACATTTCAAAAAAATTTCTGAAAAAATATCTTTGGTGTTTACGAACCCTTGAAATTTTTTTTTTTTTTTTTTTTTAGTAAAAGATTAGGAACCCTAAAGAGGATATGCTGATAAGATCAATGTCTTAAAAGTGATATGCAAATAGTGAAAGTTTGGTAAACACTGGCACAGATAATGCACTTAAATTAATCCATTTGCTCTGTTTAAAGGTGTTTAGCTTGTTCGTCAGTAGAGCTTTAAATAACCACTTTAAAAACACCCTTATAGGTGAACTCTCCTAAGGTGTAAAATTAACTCTTGCATATACTTAATAGTGTATTATTCATAGCTTTGTGTCCATTGTAATTTTGAATTTTTCACAAAAATTTGTGAACTAGAATTGTTTATTACGATGCATATTTTGAACATAAATAGCTTTCAACTACTGTACTAGGTACACTTAAAGAATGTGCATAAGTTGTGTAACTTATGTTCTTGATGTGTAGCTGGCACAGGACTTGAAAGCTATTTGTCTGATTGAGATCAAAATTGCATCTCTGAGTGCTGTCGTTTTCATGTTTGCAGCTTCATTTGATACTTAGGCAGGCTTTATATGCCTAAAGGAAAACCTAGAATCCTTCAGGAACTTAAATTTAGCTCAAAATTTCAGAGAACTGATAGAAAATTGTATTTTAAAATTGATATTTTCAATGTTTGATAAAAAAAATTATCCAAATAAAATCGCATTGCAGGAATTACACATTTTATGTTATATATATAAATAAAATTGAAAATCTGTCTGTCTGTTTGCTTGTCTCAACATCACAGGAGAGTGGCTGATGTCCAGTAGAAAAATGCATGATATGTTATAAACTCATTCTAAAATCCCGGAACTTGTTAAGTACCTAAAAGTCATCTGAAAACAAACTAAAAGTTTTCTAAAATTTGTAAAGTTCTTAAAATCCTATAATCTAAAATAAACTGAAGTGTGCCTATTGTCCAGTTATTCCTAAATGCATAAATACGTGCTAACCTGTAAAACATTAAAATGAAACTTTCCTAAAAATAGAATGCATTAAAAAAAAAGGAGAGACATGATATCATGTCCCTTAGCAAATTTAAATCTGATGTGTTTATGTTGCAGATGATTTTTATTAAATCTTTTCCGATTTGAATAATAAAGATATGTATATAAAATAAATTTCATTGGCATTGCATTTTTGACTGGATAATATCAATTACGGTTTGCCGATTTAAGCATTATTATTATTAATATTTTCAGGGATTATTGATTCAGAGATCATTGATATTTTCAAGTTATTATGCCATTGTTTTATTTTGGCAAAAATTGTTGAAACTCATATATTGTATGTTGTACGAGTAATATTCTACAAATGCACGAGTGTATCTTCTAATCTACAAGAATATAAGTAGTACAGGCATATTGGCATATGTTTTGATATATATTAGAATCAATTACTGCCTTCTGGTATAAAGATTATGGAGATTATTGATATTTTCAATTTATTATGTCATCTGTTTTATTTTGGCAAAGATTTTTGAGACTCATATTATAATATGAGTAATCTACTAACACATGGACATATCTTCTAATCTACGACGTTGTAATTAGTACGGGTATATCTTCTCATATAATTTTAGCACTTTCATTTTGGCACATATTGGAATCAATTACTGCCTTCAGGTTTAAAGATTATGCGTTTATAAATAATTTCAATTATTTATACATGTAATCTACTAATACAGGTTATATCTTCTAATATTCGTGCATATAAGTAATTTCAATTATTTATACATGTAATCTACTAATACAGGTTATATCTTCTAATATTCGTGTATATAAGTAGTACGGGTCCCATACAATTTTAACCCTTTTATTTTGCATATATTGATTCAATTCCATATTTTTTTGTAAATTTGCTTACAAAAAGGGCCAGGATGTTTTATTCTTCAGATCTGCCCATGAAGATAATTTTGTATAGCAAGAACAGAGATTCTTAAACTTCTTTTTAAGAGCATTAAATATTTTATCAAAGATTAACAATGTCATTTAGTATACTATAGGAATTTGCACATGATTGTGAATTTTAAGTTTCTTTATATTATATACTCCATATGAAGAACATTTATGCTGTTAGTCTCCAATAAATATGGTGTGAACTATAGTGTGAACCCTATTGCAGGGAATTTTCAGTTTGCAACAAACTTTTAGATTTTATTTTGGTTCAGAAAGCATTGGACGCAGCTATTGAATCTGACTGGTAAGAAGCAAGTCCAACATAATTGAGAGATGCTATACAGATGCAATAATCAGATTACCCATTTAGAGATTTATTTCAAATTTGACAACTTTTTAAAAAGCATATTTCATACTGACAATCCTTCCAATTTAAATGGCCAGTTAAATGGATTTCTTGGTCACACTGGCAGATTGTTGGTGCTGACAAAATAATTTTTTATGAAAAATTCATGATTTTGCAGGTCTGGTATTGTATCTATTATATTTTGTTTAATTATGTTTCAGAATTTTATGAAGATAGCATAGAACCAGTCCACTCTAAATCATTTTTTCATTTCAGGTGAAGTGATTGATAAGTTAACGATGACATTTAACCGCACAAGACAGGCTGTCATTACTAAGGAGTTGATTGAAATCATTTCTGGAGCAGCTGCTTTATAATTTAAAAGAAGGATTTAGAATAATCATAAAAAGTAATTGTTTTAATAGTACATCCATTGTAGCTATCTGACTTTTGGGTGACTGGAGGATTAAATTTTGTATTTTGCCTATCTGTAAAATATCCTGCAACTCGTGAGAAATTATTAGATTCAAAATAAAAGTTATCCATTGATTTACAATTATCTTGCTTAACTATCATACTTTTGTGTATTTATGCCTTTTCTCCACTTCTAAAATATGAGATTTATCTACATGTAAATGAATCAATGCTTTACTACTCTACACTAGTGACTCTCCTAGTTTTGATCAATGTGTACTGATTTATTGTGAATAGGAGTAGCATTTATCTTGTTTATGTTAATAAGGCTTGCCTTTTTAAGTTTTTTCTTAAAATATTAACTGCCAAGGATCCCAATATTTAAGTACATACATGGCTTTTCATTTGCAGGCTTTGTATTTAACTAGTGATGATAAAATTTATGTGATTTGTATTCTTGTCTTCATATTTTGATGACATTCTATGCACTCTTATATGTGATTTAATATCTTTATGCCCCAAAAAAATCTTTACATAAAATCTACTAACACTAAAAATTTTCTTTTTATATTTTTATAATTTCAGAGTAGAGATTTTAAAGGGAAACAGTAAAATCAGTGGTGAAAAATAATTATTGAAATTTCACGGTAACAAAACAAGAAATATTAATTATGTATAAAGCATTGATTATACACTTTCCAACTGAAATACAATTTTATTTAAACATCTCTAAAATGCGATACATCTAGCACTGATATTTTTTAAATTATATAAAACTACTCTAATTTATTAAACTTAGAAACTTAACTTCATCAAAAAAGGCAATGCTATAAAATTGCCTGCTCATCTGTAAAATCAATGAATATTTCATTCATACCACTTATATTCCAGACTCCAGAGCTAAATAATTTTGCATTAAAAAATTCAGCAATTCTTATACAACTCATTTTACAATCGCTTGATTTTTTTTTTTTACATTCTGCATATGTTAAAATTAGGCTTCACTGTAGAAATAATCAAAGTTTAGTGATCATTTAAAATAAAAAATATTGTAATTGCGTAGGCACAGAATTTAGATACACAGATAATATGCAAAAATTAAGCTGTTTTAGGACGGATGCAATACTAAATATGAATGTAAACATTGCTTAAAAATCACTATTTTTGCACAGCGAAAATAAAATGGATGCCATATTTTATTTTTCACTGAGTCACGTGATCTTTTCATATAATATGAGTGTAATAATTATTTTAATATTTATTTAAAAACTACACATATTTTGATGAAATTTTTTTTACACATTTTACATGATAATTTGAATATTTTCTATCATTTTCGAAGCAATTTGTGCATTTTAACTCCATTTAAAAATTGTTTGAAAAATTAGGTTCCATGTGGTTCAATGTGTTTCATTTTTTTAAACCCGGGTTAAATGCAAAATTAATTGTGTGATATTATTCTTTTACATTCCCATACAGGGCGGCTACAGAACCTGAAATTCCGGGAAATCAGGTAATATCAACATTCTTGGAAAATCAGGGAAATATGGAATTCCTAAAAAAAATTGTAAAATCAGGGAAACTGACATTTTTTTGGTAATCACAGCTTTCCACATGTTAGAATTCCTTATTCACATTTCATGTGATAGGAGGCAGCCTATTGGACATCTGAATAAAAAGATAATAGTTTTAAAATTTAAATGTTTCTCAGTGATTCTTCTCATCTTAATTGTTTTGAAAGGTGTCAAGATATTTCATATGATGAAAAGCAGATTAAAAAAAAAAAAATACTCTTTCTATTTATACATCATTTTATTGCAATAAGTAATATTTAACTATATGAATTCTTAAATGGATTTTACAGAACACTGAGTTTACAGCTAAGTTTTATAGTTTATATAGAATTTTAATACTTGAAGGATTAATATTCTTGTAATAATACTGTCTTATACAACTAACTCTTTTATAAATACTATACTTTGATTATTATACTTTTCAATGCTAAAAGTAATTAATTTTAATTATTTATTCTTAGTTGTCACTTTCAATTTTATTAATTGGCATTTTTTATACTTATTAAACTGATCAGTAAAAGTAGATAGTGATACCTATCAGGAAATTTTTGAAGATATTATCTGGAAATCCTGGAAATATCAGGGAATTTTTTTATCTGAGATCCTATAACCACCCTGCCATATGTCCCACAGACTGTTTCAACAACATACTAAAATTTTGTTTTGATAAAGTCATTTTTACAGCAATTATCGTGCAGACAAACAGAATAAACAAAGTCATAAACACTTTACAACTATGTCAAAAAGTGTTAAAAAACACTTTCATCACAAAATAATAAAAAACATGGTATTATTAATATTATTACAGATATGCAAACTGTTAGGAATTTTCTATAACAGTTACTAATTTCTCCTGTTTGCTACAGAGTTATGAAGATCCCTTAAAATGTTGAGGGAAACAGCTCCGTTTTTCATTTATGGTAGTATTTAGCAAAAATCTGTCATACTTCAACTCTGTAATGCATTTCAGGAACAGTCATTGACCCTTCTATGTGCATATTGTTCATTAGACCAGGTTTTATGCCCTGCTTTCATTTCTAACTAGAAAAGTCAGTTATCGAATCTCGAGAATTGAAAGCATTAGATTTGTCAATGGCAAAATTTTGGATCAATATGGCAAAATGTAAAGGGGATTCATTCCAGAGGAAATTTTACTAGTTTGGTTCTCCCATGAAAATTCCTTGTTTATTCTCCCAAATTTCCTGGGTTTTTTATAACTCTATCCATTGGCTGACATAAAATGAATTCCACAAATAAATTGTAATTTAATTTTAAATATTTTTAAAATAAAAACACCCCCTGACAATGAAATACTTATTACAAAGTCATTAATTCATTCATATTCATTTATTATTGAACGATAATAAAAAATCTATATTAGTTCCAATAATATTTTAATAGTTTTGTAATTAGTAAAATTTGCAAATTTTTAACAAAAATTTTGTCATTTCAAATTTAAAAAAAAAAATGACTTTTTTTTTTACTTTTAAACTAATACAAAGATTTAGAAAATTTATTTAAATGGTGATGGATCATTAAGGTTTACATTGCATAATATGCCGTATTAACCAGAATATACAAAATGCATAAATGAGTTTCTTCCCATCAAAGTTTCTAAGATTTCCTGTTTATTCCCCCCAAATTCCCGGGGGGGGGGATGCAGTAGCAAAGATAACCTGTGATCCAATCCCAATATAAAGATCAGTCAAACCTTGCTGATTTATTCTTGTAATGTTATAGGGAGCAGCATAAGGTTGTTCCATAAGCCAAAGAATTATTTCCATCACTTTAAAAAATGAAAATTGCTTTAAATTTAATAGATCCTAATTATGTAATAATGCATTTCAATCTGTATGTAGTTTGTGAATAAAAATCTTTAGCAGCAAACTGCTTTTGCTGCTACTTAATCCCTTGTTGTGATGAAGAGGCTTGTTTAGATTCTGTAAACAATGGAATTCAATTACTGCAGCGAAAACTGAGTTTCCTGCTTTTGCTAAATTAACTGCTGTCTCACTTATCCTGAAGGAAGTTTGTTTAAACTCTGAAAACTATAGATAGCCTAACATGTTTTGCTTCTTTATATATAACATGAAGTCTGTCTTCCATATACAAAACCACAGTTTTTGACCGATTTTTTTTTTCAAATTTGGCATAGTTATTCTCTAATTTACTTGTGGTAACCCTATCCATGTTTCCAGTTTTTAGAACCAAGGGCTGTTGGGATGTTAATAAAAAATGCAAAATTAAATTTTAATTGAAATAGCATTATTCAGACGATTATTTTCTAAACTTTATTTGAAGACTAGAAAATGTTCCAAACATTGCCAGGGATTTAAGACGAGCGGCCGTTATAAGCAATCATGTTGTTTAAATGTTCTTTGGTTTTCAAGAATTGCTGCAAGTTCCTATGTAGTTTTTAGCACACATCATATGTTGCTAAAGTATTCAATCTTGTTATTAAACCTAATGTGATCTACATTGCTCACAGTGTACCTACCTGTGATAGAAGCAAACCTGGAAATGTCATTTTTCAATTTGTCTCTTGTAAAATAAGAGATGACATTCTATGTGCCTCAAGACTGAAGAGGAAATCAGGAATATTTGCCAATGATCTTGATAGAGCCCTTCCATAATGCATAAACATAAATGAGCATGTTTAGACTCCGAAAACTATAGATAGCCTAACATGTTTTGCTTCTTTATAGGTAAAATGAAGTCCGTCTTCCATATACAAAACCACAGTTTTGTATATGGAAGACCATATATCATTCCAGTGACCAAAAACCTTCTAAAAGCTACTAAAGAATTTGCTAAATCACCAAACTTTGCATTTGCCTGCATTAATATACTTACCTGGATAAAATATACTTACATGGCAAGGCGAAAAGGCATACTGGATAACTTTCTCAAAGGACTTTGAGCAAATCTGCTAACTTTCAATCTTTTGCTAAAAAATCAGCTTAAGATTTATCTGTTTCTTAGATTTGTATACTTACTTTCTGTTTTAAATAGTATTTATTTATTTTATATTTTTTATGAACTAGTGTTCTAATACTTATTATACTTTAAGCGATTTAAATAAGATCCCTAGCCATAAAATCATCTGCGCATCCTACTTATCAATGCATGCAGTTTTACCAATAACTTATCTTACTTGATTGTCTACATCATCAGATTCATCTAATTTGTATGACTGAGAGTTTTATGATAATAATGTCATTGATTTACCCTCTTATATCATGGTCACAAAGGGTCGCTCATTCAGACAGGTTGGTGTAGCCATTTATGTTGCAAATTACCTAAAGTTTGATATCATTTAATTGATCTCTTGCATAAATAATGATTATAAAAGTGTATCCATTGACATACTTGACCATATTATAAATCTCGATCTACAGACCACATTAGGGTAATGATAACACATTTACAAATTATGAATTAAGTGTTCTTGATCATGCTTTTTTAAAAACTGTTATTTTACCTGATTGATCCAAGTGTATCCTCACATGTCTCTAATTTATTCAACGATATTGTTTCTTCTTCCTGTTTGAATACCATTTTTTTACTAACTCTAATTTACCGCTCACTAACCCCATGAATCTAGAGTGACCCATTCTCCATATATATATATATACTAAGTAGGGTCAGAAAATTCGGAGACTGCCTTACTTGATGGATATGATTTATTGATATCATGTGTTACACAGCTATGTTAGCTTCTTCAACCTCAGATGCACTCTTGAAACTACGTCCTTTGAGATCTTTCTTGAGATGGGGGTACAGGTAAAAATCACATGGGGCGAGGTCGGGTGAGTAGGGAGTTGAACGTTGAAGGCCCAGACCACACGACCAACCCAAGGGTTTCCGGTAACAATGTGTGTGGCCGGGTAGTGAGTAGGGAGTTGTTGTTGTTGAAACCCAGACCGTCCGACCTACCAGAAAGGTATAAGGTAACTGTTTGGACGGTCGGGAAGTGCCACCCAATTTAGACCGGAACCCAGTGGGGGGAGGCATCCACAGGGACCGTACCCTCCTTCCCCTACCACCAACCTCTCGGAAGGACTTTCGGACCCACATGTTTAACGTGATCGTACTCCGCATGAACACGGTGGCAGTTTTGGCAGTGGCTGGAATCGAACCCGGGCCTACCGAGTGCAACTCCAGCGCGCTAACCAATGGGCTACCGCGCCCAGTGAGTAGGGAGTGTAGAAGGTTTGAAGGGTGAGTAGGGAGTTGTTGTTGTTGAGACCCAGACCGTCTGACCTACCAGAAAGGTGTAAGGTAACTGAATGGACGGCCGGGAAGTGCCACCCAATTTAGACCGGAACCCAGTGGGGGAGGCATCCACAGGGACCGTACCCTCCTTCCCCTACCACCAACCTCTCGGAAGGACTTACGGACCCACATGTTTAACGTGATCGTACTCCGCATGAACACGGCGGCATTTGTGGCAGCGTGCAAATCTTAGCGCGCAAACCACGGGGATACCGCACCCGAGATGGCCAACAGCACGGGTGAGTAGGGAGTGTAGAAGGTTTGACGTTCCGTGCTTAGCCAGTGCAGACTGCACCATGAAAGACCGATAAGTGGGGACAATCCTTGCTTTTCCAGAGTTCTGGGCATTTTCAGTGGATAGCATCATGGAGACAAGCCAGGATCTGTGTCTACCTCTATGTGTGTTCACTGTTGCCTCTTCCGGTATGAACTCGTAATGCACCAAGCTCTTCTGGTCAAAAAGCACCTCCAGCATTACCTTCCCCTTTAAACAGTTCAAATGGAACATGATGGTGACTTCCACTGTGAGGACTACCATTTCATTTGTTGATCGTACAAGAAACACCACGTCTCATCACCGGAGATAATTTTTTAAAGGAATGTCAGATCTTTGTCAGGAATGTCAATCAGTTCTCTACAGATCCGCATACGCTCATCACACTGATCTTCGGTTAACATTTTTGGTACAATGTGTTAACACACATGATGCATGTTCAGTTTGTCCATCAGGGTAGCTTGGCAGCTCCTGTACGAAATTCCTGCTTTTTCAGTAATAATATTGATGGTTTGATGTTGACGGCCATCCAGTCCGTGCATTGTCTTCAACGGATTCACTGCCTCCCGTGAATCAGGAGTGCCATGAAACCACCTTCACAACACATTGCTCTCTCACTGTACACCTGCTGCAACATGTGCAATGTTTCTGTCGGTCATTTCCCCAAATGCTGGCAGAATTTGATACTTGCATGTCGTTCTTCAAACGCCATTTCTGTTTTCGATGAAAGCGAACAACAGTTCACTGACACGCATTATCTGGAAAAACCCTGCACTACGGACCTACTTCTTCCTTTACACATCTCTCATCACATGTGCTTCAATGCCACGGTAAAATAGTTCCCCTCTCCTCCAATCAGGGTTGGAGATATCAGCACAGTCTCTGAACTTTTTGATCCTACGAAGAAGTTTTAAAATCCATTAAGTTGCCAAATGAAACAAAGATGCATTAAAAATGCAAATTGGATGTAATATCAGAAAAGTATCCATATTACATTCAGCAATTAAACTCAGTTTAATGCATTATGAAGTGAAAAGTAAGAAAATAAATTTGAAACTGTAGCAAAAGTCATGTGCTGCCCACATCACATTTTTAACACTTTTCAACATAGTTGAAAATGTTTGACTTTGGTCATTCTGTCTGTCTGTCTGTCCGTTTGCTTCATTAAAAATGACTTTATCGAAGTGACATTTTAGTATGTTGAGATAGTCTATGGGATGTTTGGGAATGAAAATTATTAATATCACGTAATAAGTTTCGGATTTTACCCAGGTTGAAAAAATGAAATATATTGAACCCTATGGGACTTAATTTTCAAACATTTTTTAAATGGAGTTAAAATTCACAAATTGCTACGAAAATGTTTGGAAATGTTCAAATTGTCACATAAAATATGTAAAAAAAAATTTCAGCAAAATGTGTTGGGTAGTTTTTTAAATAAAAATTGAAATAATAATTACACCCATATTATATGAAAATATCACGTGACTCATTGCAAAATAAAACATAGCTTCCATTTTTTTTATGCTGTGTATACCGTCGAAGACCCAGACCACTCAGCTGACCCTAGGGTTTACAGCCGCTATTTGAGTGGCTGGAAGCTGTGTATACTGTAAATGTTTAAAGATCTTTTTAAGATCTTTAAACTTTTTAAGATCTTAAGATGCTGTGTATACCGTAAATGTTTAAAAATCTTTTTAATTTATATATAGTGTTGCATCCATTATAAAACTGCTTATTTTTGCATATTATCTGTGTCAATACATTTACAATACTTTTAATTTTAAATCATCACTAAACTTTATTCCTACAATGAAGCCTCATTACAATTTTAAACTATAGCATACACAGAGATCCCAACAGGTCCCTAAATGTTCCTAAAAGTCGCTTTTTTTTTCAAAACATCTCCCTAAATGTCTTTTTTTATGAGTCTGTCATTATATATGTTCCTAGTTTTGGCAAATCATACGTTACTCCTAGTTTTGTTACAAATATAAGTTATTTATATTTTGTTAAATCGTCATTTACAATGTCATAGTGGTAAAAAATTCAAGGTGAGTGATTTAACTTTAGGGTCATTCCATGTCAAATCAACACAGCCCACTACCCGACCCCTCTGGATTTTGTTTAAATTTGGCTTTTTTGTTGTCCACTCATATATAAGATACTATGTAAATTCTTAGACCTCTATTTGCATTAGTTTTTTATTTATAAAAAATTTGAAGTTTGAAAATCTGGTAAGTTTTTCACAATTCTAGGCATGTTCAAAAGCTTATATCTGCTGATCTGACCTAACCTTTCTTATGATATATGTTCATAACCCTGTCAATGATGTTTTTTATATCAAGGTGATCCAATTTGATCTTGACCTTAAATGGCAGTAAAAGAATATATATATATATATTTACATACTTGATTGCTGTACATATCCTATAAATTTCATAATGAGATCACAATGGAATTGAAAAAAAATAATTTTAAGTAAGACAGTATCAGATCATTCCATATCAAATCCTGACTTTTATGGAATTCTTTGAAGTTTTGTGAGTTCTTAGTAGAGATATTCAACCAAACAAAATATTAGCTCTATGTTAGCAATTGTTTTTTATTTATAGCCCTCCAAAAACTGTAAAATTTACATAATTTTTACCAAAACATGGAACTCTTTTAACTTCAACGAAAGGCTTCTAATGCTCAAACAAGTGTCATTAAAAAAGATTTTCTATGTCTTGCATATGATATGGATTGTTCATAAAACCTTCTTTTTTAATTTTTTGACTTAAAACTGGGACAAACTATGGCTTGTGAAAAAAAAAAGTTAAATAATAAATACCAAAATCTTTATATAATTTTCAGTTACCCCTTTTTAACACTTTCCAACATAATTGAAAAGTGTTTATGACTTTTATCATTTTGTCTGTCTGTGTCCATTCGAACGATAACTTCCATGTAAATGACTTTATCAAAATGGTATTTTAGTATGTTATTAAGATGGTCTGTGGGATATTTGGGAATGAAAATAAATAATATCACTCAATTAGTTTCAGATTTAACCCATGTTGAAAAAAATGAAATATGTTCAACCCTATAGGACATTTCCTATGGAACATTTTTTTATCCTATGGAACATTATTTTAAACCGAATTAAAATTCACAAATTGCTTTAGAAATTTTAAGAAATATTCAAATTAAATGTTCAATATTTTCAGCAAAATATGTTGGGTAGTTTTGTAAATGAAAATTCGAATAATAATTGCGCCCATATTTTATGAAGAAATCACATGGCTCATTGCAAAATAAAATATAGCTTCCATTTTTTTTTTTGTTTGTTTCTTTTTGTGATGTGTGTCTTTCAAAAGCATTTAAATTTATAATTTATATATAATGTTGCACCCATCAGAAAACCACTGCATTTATGTATTATTTGTGTATCTAAATTCTGTGCCAACACAATTACAATATTTTTTATTTTAAATGATCACTAAACTTTCTTTATTCCTACAACAAAGCCTAATTTTAATGCTAAACTATGCAGAATGTAAACAAATCAAGCAATTGTGAGGTGAGTTTTATCAGAATTGCTGAATTTTTTTTCATGCAAAATTATTTAGCTCTAAGGTCTGGAATATAAGTGATATGAATGAAACATTCATTGATTTAACATAGACAGGCAGATGATTTATAAAATGAAATGATTTGTGATAGTTACAACAATTTCGAAGAACTAATTTAATATAAGCAAGTTTCTATAATAATGAAATATTTATGTGACATAATATTAACTGCAAAATCATAGCACTGCAATCATAAACACTTCACAAATTATACTTTCAATGAAGTTTTAAGATTAATTTTGATGATGACAATTTTTTAAGCAACTTAAAATGTATATAAAATTACAGTTCAGTTGTAAAGTGTTTCATCCATGATTGATCTTTCTTGTTTATAATCTTCAATTAATATAGTCCCTTTTTGTCATAACCTCAATCTCCTTGGCCTCAACACCTCATGTTTGTAATAAAACACTGTCACTAAGAGAACAGTCATTTATTGTGACATATATATCACACAAAAATAAAATTAATAACATTAAATGCTTATTATAATGAACATTTTATTTTCATCCTTCAAAATGATATTTTAAACTTTTAATTACAATCCTTTTTATTTATTTCCAAACACTTCTATTCAAGAAAACCACAAAGCATCTGAGAAGTGTTGTGAAAAACATGTGTCCATTTGTTGGTTAACTTTACAGAGTGCAGTCTGACATGTTCTGCAACAATGACCAACTTTTTTAGAGTACATTTTGAACCTTATTCATCTCCATGTATCAAACCTAATGAAAAGTTTTGCATATAAAAAAATTGTACAGTTGCTGGAAGAAGTAAACCATGAAATGTGAATTGCTTTTTGTTGTATTCAATGCAGATTTGTTTGTCAAATTCACCAAGAAATTCCAGAAAGAAGAACCACTTATTCAAGATGTGCACACTGAACTGTGGGAGCTGTTTACATTGATTGTTGGAAAAGTATGAAGGCATTTTTGAATCTTCAAAGCTTTTATCCTTGAAGGACATAATTTTTCATCATGATCTGCAAAGAGAATTCTTGGAATTGCCAGAAGATGAAAGAAAACGATTTCTTACAAATGTTCAAAAGCATTATAAAGCTTCAAGGATTTACTTGCTTGACAAGGAGGTTTTAAAAAACAAAGTTTTGAAGTATGCAAGCTGTCTAAAACCTAGCCTTAAGGGGAAAACGCCACAGTAAAAAAATGTTTTAAAACTTGCTCACAGCCTGCCGATTGAAATGAAAATTGATGCACTTGCTGATGAATGGAAACTGATCCAGTTGGAGGGATGTCCTCCGACCTCTTCAACACATAGTGTTGATTCTTTCTGGGGCCATTAGTTCTCAATGAAAAATGATTCTAGCGAAGTTTCCTCTGTTTGCCCAATTCCCTGAAGCTGCATTGTTTGTCAACCATGGTAGTGCAGATGTGGAGAGAAGCTTCTCACTTTTAAAGCAGATTGTGTCAGAAGATAGACTGAGAATGAAAAATAGCTCAATTCCCATCTTATTGTTCATAATGTCTTAAGATACTTTGATAACAAACATGAGAATGTGCTTATAACCCCAAAGTTACTGAGGCTAGCTAATATTGCCTACAAAAATTATCAGGCATACCTTGAATATGAAAGAGAGAGAGAAAAAAAGAAACAAGAGAAGCTTCACTTTTGCAAGCGCAGCTAAAGAAGGAGATCGAATAAAAGAGAGTGCAAGAAGAAAGGAATGAAGTAAAACAATTAAAAGTGAAACTGGAAGGTGCCAAGGAGGAAGCAAAATTACAATCAGAGATCACTGACAAACTTTTGATGAAACTAATGGTCGTCTTAAAAAAGCCCTACAGAAAAATGAATTTAAAAAGGCAAAAGTGACACAGTTTATAATTGATGCAGCTATGTCTAGCGAAGGAGATTTAAAGGGAAAAGAAAAAGAGTTTGATTGTTTACAGAAAAAGGTGGAAAGAGGAAAGACATTCTACTTGATCGTTTTTTAGTATCTAACAAGAAGCTTAGGAAAAACTAGTTCCTAATGGTGCTAAGAGTTTTAAAATGTGCAATATAATTCCAAAATATTAAAGATATGTAATGGCCATACATGCATAAATGCAGCATACATACAAAAAAGTAGTTAACTAGATTCAAGGGCAAATGACAGCCTTTTTCTTCAGCAATGACAAGAAGGGTGATCTCACTTAAATCAATTGTTGACTACTTGAGTAAGTGAGCTCACATTTCTTGTTGGTCCTAAAGAAGAAAGTTGGCATTTTTTTTAAACTAGTAGACAACTTTTTTGTATGTGTGCTGTATTTATGAAGTTTTTATTTTAGTTACATAACATATACATGCATACATAATTCTTCATCTTTTCTCACCACTCTCAAGTATTCTTTTATTATTGAGGGAACTGGAAGAGAGTTGATACTGTGAAATATAATTCTATTTTTCTGGAGGACATCTCTCACTGCACAACGGCTGAAATGTAGAAGAGATCTTGAGGTGGTGGGCTTCATGCTCTCGGGAAAGTATTTTTCATAACTCTCAATTATTTCATCCACAAGGTTGCTTGGCACAAGTCTCTTGATTAGAATTTCCAGGGAAGTACGTACCTCTTGACTTGAAATCTTGGGGGCTGGGATAGATTGAAAGATCAGCCTGAAACATGAGACATACTTCTCTGCTATGCCTGGAACCCTAGTTCTGCGAATTCTGGCTAGAACTTCCACTGCTCTCATCACCAAGAAAAGTCTCGCCCTGGATTCGCTAGATTTAAACATATAAATCATTCTTTCATCAAAACAGTTGTCTCTGACATTTTTCACAGGTCTGTACCGTGGACTAAAATGTAAAGCAGAATCAATGAGTAAAAGTTTTAAATAATTCCAATGTTTGCATGCTAAACCTAACACTGAAATTAAATGTACAAATTTTTTTAAAACATCTGTTTTAGGAATTTACTTTGAATCAGATACAGTATGGCATGAATAAAATCAGATTCTAGCCAACTACCAATATTCGATTGACATCAATTTTGATATACTACGGAACTTTACAAGAAAGATTTTGTATAGATTTGGTATTTGTCGTGACAATATATATTGTCAAACATGTATGACAAATGTTAACTTTGGGTATCTTATTTTTGTCATTAGGACTTTAATGCACACACAGATATATCCATATAAAAATATTAAGACAAATCAAAAAATTAAGTAAAAAATTGATTAACTTTTTGCTTTAAAATATTTTTCAATAGCTTTGCTTTAAAATATTTTTCAATCGTAAATCATTTTTACTTAATGTACAGGGACAATATTGGAATTGTGTCGAAAATCAAATTTTGCATGGAACCTCTGGAACACAAAACATCTATTTTTAGTATGACATCAGTGTGTGTGTGTCTGTGTAATTATATAATATCCACTCTAACTCAAGAACTAATTGACCACATTTGATAGAAAATTTATAGATAAATCACTTGTGGGGTACACTGGTGCTGATTAGACTTTGGTACAATTCAGGATTTAAAAACCTACCGTTTTTTGCGAAATGGCCTGCAAATCTACAATAAAAGTAAAAAAATCTACAATTAAAGATTACATATGCTCAAATGTATCCATTAAATGCTTATTTTATACATAGTTTTTGACAGAAAAAATAAGACCAACCCCATTACTCTAAAACAAGCCATTTTCGAGATATTTTAGTGTTATCACATTTTGTCACTATGTTGCCTTTTAAAATACATCTAATTACCAAATAAAAACTGAAATTGAATTAAAAGTGCAAATTCGATGTAATTTCAAAATAATTATGCATTTTATTTTATGCAAAACTGAATTATTAAAGAATAAAGAGAAAATGAATTTGAGTCTGTAGGGTCATGTGCTACCCACATTAGATTTTTACTTTCATTCCAATATATAGTGATGCATAGAGGGAGTTTTGGAATTATCGGTTGAAAGCCGCAACTCGAGTTTTCAATGATCTACACATTTTGAGAACTCTAGAACCTCCAAAACACTATTTTTAGTTTAATGTATATGAATGGGATTTGTGTATGCAAGAGAAGTGGGGTTTACCTCCAGTTCCTCCCAAAGTAAGCTTTTGAATGCTGAAAACCATAACAGTTCAGCTGCGGTCAATTGCGTGCATCTGTATCTCTTTGTACAATGCATCAAAAAACTGATGGATGAAATTTCACAAAATTTGGTAGATAAGTCACTTGTTACTCTGAGTGCTAATTAGATTTTCGTACAATTTGAAGAAAAAAGAATGTGCTTTTTTTTTGTAAAATGGCTCTCAAAAATCATATGTATCCACTCTAATTAAAAAACGAATTGACCAAATTTCTCAAAATTTGGTAGATAAGTCACTTGTAGATTACCTGGATGCTGATTAGATTTGGGCACGATTTGGAAAAAAATGTACCTGCTGTTTTTTGAAATGATCCGCAAAAATTATCAAAATCTAAACTAAAGACTACATATGGTCAACTGTATTAGTTAAACGCCTGTTTGCATTGAAAAAAATAATTTTTGATAACAAAAAGGGTAAGACCAACTGCCATCCGTATTACTATAGGACTAGCCGTTCCGGCGATATTTTAGTTTTTTCATATTTTTGCCACATCACCTTTGAAAATCCAGTCTCCAAATGAAAACAAAAATTAAATTAAACCTGCAAATTGAGTCTGTAAGGGAAAATCACATGCTGTCCACATCAGATTTTTTATTTTTAATTCAAAAAACGAATCATAAAGAGGACTTTTTTCCCCCCCACAAAATGCTAGGAATGTTATTTACAAATTACTTACTTAAAATAAATGCAAAATATTTTTAGACAAACTAAAACCTACATAAAGAAATGTAATGGCCATACCCCATCCAAGCCAAACTCCAATTCTTTATTATTACACTTTACATTTATCTACTGATTTCTCTATATATTTCTTAAATTTTAACTTCTGTTAATTTGACAGTTATCTTTATAGTATATATAGATATACTATAAAGATAACTGTCAAATTATATATTTATTATTTAAAAGTAAGTTTGGGTTTGGCTCAACTGGTCTTTGGTTGGGAGATTAAAACATAATAATTGTTATTGTTGTTTATTCATAAAAATCTGACTGTTCCTGTAAAAGTCTATTTTTTTAGGGTTTGATCCCTAAAATTATCTCTATTAACAAAATTTTCAAAATGGTAAAATATTAATATTTTGAATAAAAATGTAAATGAGTTTTCTTGTTCTGTTGGAAATAATGTTAAATTTGGGATTATATAACAATAATTTTATTTAAACCTTTTATGTTAAAAAAATTAAAATATCTATGAGTAAGTTTTCGCTCACTTTCACTCGAAATATTTTCGAAACTTATAATTAGATTAAGCTCTTTTTACTTTGAAAAACTTTCTACATATCCACACATAACCAGTCTGTTCAATATCACTTATAGAAAATATAGATTATATTTTGCATCACACAAAAATTGTATGCTTTTTCAGAAATGATAACATACCAATTTTTCGGGTCGTCCCTAGCAAATGCTGTACAGTCTTTGGGTGAGCTGGATGGCCTAGGTAATAAATAATAACTCACGAATTGCCTGTCGCACAAGAAAAACAGTTTTACAAAGTATCGGTGGCCTAAACAAAAATAAATTTTAAAGGGGCTCACTGACATTGGGAGGAACTAAGTTCTATACCTGGCCTAATTGAATCAAACTTACTCTTACAAGCATAATGATCTTAAAAAAAAATATGTGCCTAGGAGCAGACTCTTTTTTTTTTTCTTGAAACTCCTTGCATATGCAACTGCATAATACACATCTCAATTTAATATCATAAATAAAATATAATGTAACTATAGCTGACACTTAGATAATTTAAAATGTTTTGATGGTAATACACAGGGAAAATAACAGGAGTGTAGCTCAACTCGACTCTCATACCAGAATCAATTTTTTTCCAAATTTTACAAAAAACATTGAAAAATCGGTATTGTGGGTCCAAATGATTACAACTATAATGTGTTACCCTTCACTTTGAAGGCTTTGAAAAAATCTTTGGATTGATACCATACTTGTTAGTGTATCGGGGTAACTTGTCTCCCAATGGGGGGGGTCTAATAACGTCACAAACAAAAAAAAATGTATCTCGGATATTTTTCACAATGGTTGAAACTAGTAAGTGTCTCATAATCATTGAGCCATAAATAACCCTTTTTATGCATGATTATGTTAAATTTTGCTTTATGCTACCATGTTAAAAAAATATATAATGTGGAAGTTTTCATTCGAATTTAAAAAAAAAAATGCTATCTAGTTGTAGATTTTTTGATAACAAAACTGAAGGTAAAGTTTTGTGAAAATCCATAATATTTATGGCCGCTATCATGTTCACAAGAAATCAACTACAGAAATCATTCCAAAAATAGCCAAAATCGTGTTCAGGAGGTCTTAAAACATATTGGCTTGAAAATCTTGAATTCGAAAATTTTTGTGAAAACAATACTTTCTCTATATTATATTACATAGTATGAGAAAGTAAAAATTGCAAGTAGCAAAATGTCAGGTTTTTAGAATTTATAAAATGGAATGAAATAATCTTAATATTTAGTGGTGTAAGCTGTCAGACACAGAAATATTTGATAAGGAAATGGAAGTACTCTATATGTAATTAAATATTTTCGGATGAAGATGAATAGAAAAATGCTTTTTGGACTCTATTGCCTAGAAAATAAGAGAATAAAAATTCAATTGCACAATCATTCGTTTTGACTACAGTTTAAAGAGGAAAAGAAATCATTTATTTTTATGTAAACTTATGAAAGTTCTGTTTATCTTGTTTGATATTCTATTAAAAATAAGATGAACAAAAAAAGTTGTTTTAACATTACACGGGAATTTAATCTATGCAACTGAAATCGCACATTAATAATCAAGATAAAAAAAACATATCACTTAATAATGAAACATTCTGCAAAGAAATAAATGTTCTGCATTTTTTAACACTTTACAATATAGTTGAAAAGTGTTCATGACTTTGTTCATTCTGTCTGTCTGTCCGTTAGCACGATAACTGCCGTAAATATGACTTTATCAAAACGAAATTTTAGTATGTTGTTCAGAGGGTCTGTGGGACCTATGGAAATATAAATGAATAATATCACCCAATTAGTTTTGGATTGAACCCGGGTTGAAAAAATAAAATACATTGAACCCTATGGGACCTAAGTTTTCAAACATTTTTTAAGCGGATTTAAAATTCACAAATTGCTTCGAAAGTTTTATGAAATATTCAAATTATCCCATAAAATATATAAAAAAAAATTCAGCAAAATATATTCAGTAGTTTTTTAAATAAAAATTAAAATAATAATTGCACGCTTTATATGGAAAAATCACGTGACCCACTTCAAAATAAAATATGGCATCCATCTTTTCTCTGAAAATCATGATTTTGATATTCATATTTAGTGTTGTATCTGTCCTAAAACTGCTTTACTTTTGCTTAAATTCTGTGCATCTACATATTGAAACAACGCAATTACAATATAGTTGAGTTTAAATCTTCATCTAACTTTGATTATTTCTTCAACGGAGCCTACTTTTCACCTATGGAGAATGTAAATATGAAAAGATGTAGAATGAGTTGTATAAGAATTGCTGCATTTCTTTAACGCAAAATTATTTAGCTCATGGAGTCTGCAATATAGCTGATATGAATGAAACATTCATTGATTTTACACAGAGAAGGAAACAGTTTTTTTTTATGAAATTTTAAGCATAGAGTTAAATTACTTGTACCTCCATGGTTTTAAGTTTTTAAATAAAATAAATTATTATAGTATTGTGATGAAATAAATGAATGGAAAAATGTTTATGAATGAAATGCTGCTTCTATAGAGAGAGCTAGACGTGTTATATTTCGATGACGTCATTTGATTAAATTTCATTTGTTTACGATGAAGTTTTCAAATATAATAAATTATTGTAATATTATGATAATTTAAAAAATATTATCCAGGATTGTATTGCATTTTAGAGATGTTTAAACAAAGCAATTCCTATTTCAATGCCGTCATTTGAATGAAGTTCATTTTTTTCGATGAAGTTTTAAGTTTTCAAATATAATAAATTAATGTAGTATTGTCATAATTTAAAAAATATTACCGAGGAATGTATTGCATTTTAGAGATATTTGAATAAAATTGCATTGAAGTTGGAAAGTGTTTCATAATCAATGCTTTATGCATGATTGATCTTTCTTGTTTATTAATTCATATAATTTGAAACCAAACATGAATTAAAACGGGTGTTTTAACATTACATGGGAATTTAATCTATGCATAAATCGCACTTAAAAGTAATCAGTATTAAAAAATGTCTATTAATTAATAATGAAACATACTGCAAAAAAAAAAAATGCCCGTTGTGTATTTTTTAATTCGAACAGTTGGAAATAATTGGATATTTTGTCAAGTCTATTATCGGATTATTCAGATGTATACTGGGCGAAAACTAACAAGAAAAATCAATCATGCATAAAGCATAGATCATGAAACACTTTCCAACTTCAATGCAATTTTATTTAAACATCTCTAAAATGCGATACATTCCTCGGTAATATTTTAAAAATTATCACAATACTATATTAATTTATTATATTTGAAAACTTGAAACTTCATCAAAAAAATTAACTTTATTCAAATGACGGCATTGAAATAGAAATTGCTTTGTTTAAACATCTCTAAAATGCGATACATTCCTGGGTAATATTTTTAAAATTATCATAATACTACAATAATTTATTATATTTGAAAACTTCATCGAAAACAAATGAAATTTAATCAAATGATGTCATCGAAATATAACACGTCTAGCTCTTTCTATAGAAGCAGCATTTCATTCATAAACATTTTTCCATTCATTTATTTCATCAAATACTATAATAATTTATTTTATTTAAAAACTTAAAATCATGGAGGTACAAGTAATTTAACTCAATGCTGAAAATTTCATCAAAAAAATCATTTGCTTCTCTGCGTAAAATCAATGAATGTTTCATTCTTATCAACTATATTGCAGACTCCATGAGCTAAATAATTTTGCGTTAAAGAAATGCAGCAATTCTTGTACAACTCATTCTACATATTTTGTTGTTTATATTTTACATAAGTGAAAAATAGGCTTCATTGTAGAAATAATCAAATTTGGATGATCATTTAAACTCAGATATATTGTAATTGCGTTGTTTCAGTATGTAGATGCACAGAATTTAAGCATTCAGAACATAAAACGGTTTTAGGACGGATACAACACTCAATATGAATTAAAAAGAACTTTAAAAATCACGATTTTGAGACAAGATGGATGCCATATTTCATTTTGAAATGGGTCATGTGATCTCTTCATATATTATGGTCACGTGGTCGCTTCATATAAGAGGTGTAATTATTATTTTAATTTTTATTTAAAATACTGAATATATTTGCTGAAATTTTTTTTATATATTTTATGGGATAATTTGAATATTACGTAAAATTTTCGAAGCAATTTGTGAATTTTAAATCCGCTTAAAACATGTTTGAAACATTAGGTTCCATAGGGTTCAATGTATTTCATTTTTTCAACCCAGTTTCAATCCAAAATCAAATAAATTGAGTGGTATTATTCATTAATATTCCCATAGGTCCTACAGACCGTCTAAACAACATACTAAAATATCATTTTGATTAAGTCATTTTTACGGCAGTTATCATACTAACGGACAGACAGACAGACAGAGTGAACAAAGTCATAAACACTTTTCAACTTTGTTGTAAAGTGTTAATAAAAGACAACTTATGCTCAAATATATCAATTAAATGCTTACTTTATACTTCATTTTTGACTATAAAAAGAATAATACCTACTCCATTACTCTAGAGCTAGCCATTCTCGAGATATTTTAGTTTTTCGCATTTTTGCTATCCCTGTTTTGAAAATAAGACCAGTTACCAAATGAAAATGAAAGCTGAATTAAAAGTGTAATTTCAATTAATTATGCGTGTTATTTAGTGCAATTAAACTCTATGAATTATTAATGAAATGAAGAGAAAATCAATTTGAGTCTGCAGCAAAAGTCACATGCTGCTCACATCAGATTTTTACTTTCCCAGCAATGTATAGGGAAACTATTGGAATCATACCAAAAATCGCAACTCGAGTTTTCGACGAATCTACATGTTTTGAGACCTCTAGAACACGGAAAAACTATTTTTAACGTGACGCTTGTGTGTGTGTCTGTCTGTCTGCCTGTGCGGATTTTGTATCCACGTTTTTTTTTTTTTTTTTACTTTCTCTGCAATACATGGGAATGTGTTGGAATCATGCCGAAAATCGCAACTCGAGTTTTCGACGGATCTACACCCTCTACACGTTTTGAGACCTCTAGAATACGAAAAAACTATTTTTAGCGTGACGTCTGTGTGTGTGTCTTGTCTGTCTGTGCAGATTTTGTATCCACTCTAACTAAAAAACTAATGGACCGAATTTCACAAAATTTGGTAGGTAAGTGGGCGAATCTGGTGCTGATTAGTTTTGGGTACGATTCGGGATAAAAGAACCCGCCTTTTTTTACGAAATGGCCATCAAAAACTTGTTTCCACTCTAGCTAAAAACTAATGGACCGAATTTCACAAAATTCGGTAGATAAGTCACTTGTGGGTCACCCTGGTGCTGATTAGATTTTGGTAAGATTCAGAAAAAAATCAAAATCTTTAATAAAGTTACGCAAATAGACATTTCTTATGTAATTTTTTCTTAGAAAACGATTGACATAAACTTTAGAACGCTAGAATGAACCGTTCTTGAGATATTGCACATTTTTCAAATAAATTTAAAAAATCCCATAAATTAAAAAAAAATATTAACTGTTGGAAAACATGTTCACTTTTCATCATGCGATAAATTTAGTGACATCATTATCGTGGATCTAGCTCGTTCCATTCACGAGAAAAATTACTTTGCACTTCAAATACAAAAGTATAACTCAATCTATATAAATAAAATTGAAAATCTGTCTGTTTGTCCCGTCATCACGGGAGAACGGCTGAACCGAATTTGATGAAATTTTGTGGGTAGCCTGGAAATAGTCCCACTTAAAATTTAGTCCATGTTTGGAGTTTCTACGATCAGTGGTTCTCGAGATATTAGTAGACAAGAAAGATCAATCATGCTTAAAGCATTGATTATGAAACACTTTCCAACTTCAATGCTATTTTATTTAAACAAGTCTAAAATGCAATACTTTCCTCGGTAATATTTTGAAACTTATCACAATACTGCATTAATTTATTATATTTGAAAACTTAAACCTTCATCGAAAAAAATGAACTTCATTCAAATGACGGCATTGAAATATAAATTGCCTGGTTTAAACATCTCTAAAATGTTATACATTCCTCGGTAATAGTTTTAGAATTATCATAATACTACGATAATTTATTATATTTGAAAACTTCATCGAAAACAACTGAAATTAATTCAAATGACGTCATAGAAAAAATAACACGCCTGGATCTCTACAAAAACAGGATTTCATTCATAACTTTCTCCCATTCATTTCATTCATCACAATACTATAATAATTTATTTTATTTAAACATTTTGTTTAAGACCATGGAGCTACAAAAAATTAAACTTTATGCTTGAAATTTCATCGAAAAAAATCTCCCTTCTCTTTATGAAATCAATTAATATTTCATTCATATCAGCCATGCAGACTCCATGGACTAAATTATTTTGTGTTAAAAAATTATATATATTAAAATTATTAATATATATAAAATTATTAATATATATTTTGCTGTTTACATTTTACGTAGGTGAAAAATAAGCTTAGTTGTAGAAATAATCAAATTTAGATGAGCATTTAAACTCAAATATATTGTCATTGCGTTGTTTCAGTATGTAGATGCACAGAATTTAAGCAAAAATAAAGTAGTTTTAGGACGGATACAACACTCAATATGAATTAAAAAGAACTTAAAAAAATCACGATTTTGAAACAAGATGGATGCCATATATCATTTTGAAGTGGGTCATGTGATCGTTTCATATCATGGTCACGTGATCGTTTCATATAAGAGGTGTAATTATTATTTTAATTTTTATTTAAAAAACTACTAAATATATTTCGCTGAATTTTTTTTTATATATTTTATGGAACAATTTGAATATTACCTAAAATTTTCGATGCAATTTGTCAATTTTAAATCCGCTTAAAAAATGTTTGAAAAATTAGGTCCCATAGGGCTCAATGTATTTCATTTTTTCGACCCGGGTTCAATCCAAAACTAATTGGGTGATATTATTCATTTATATTTCCATAGGTTCTACAGACCGTCTGAACAACATACTAAAATTTCATTTTGATTAAGTCATTTTTACGGCAGTTATCGTGCTAACGGACAGACAGACAGACAGAATGAACAAAGTCATAAACACTTTTCAACTTTGTGGTAAAGTGTTAATAAAAGGATATAAAAATATATTTTAGAAAAGAACAATTTGATTTTTCTTATAGCATTTTTGACTCGATAATATCAATTACGGTCTTCAGGTAAAACGTTAACGTTACTTGGAAGTTAAACGTTATTATTATTGATATTTTCGGGGATTATTAATATGGCTTTTTTGACTGGATAATATCAATTACGGTCTTCAGGTTTAAACGTTATTATTATTGATATTTTCGGGGATTATTGATATTTTCAAGTTATTATGCAATTATTTTATTATGACAAAAATTGTTACGTCGTACGAGTATAATCTTCTACAAATACACTGGTATATCTACGAGAATATAAGTAGTACAGGTGTATTGGTATATATGTTTTGATATATATTGGCACATATTGGAATCAATTACGACCTTCTGGTATAAAGTGTACGGGGATTATTGATATTTTCAATATATTACGTCATCTCTTTTATTTTGGCAAAGATTTTTTAGACTCATATTGTAATACGGGTAATCTTCTACTAACACACTGGCATATTTTCTAATCTGCGACAATGTATGTAGTACGGGGTTACATATATTGATTCAATTTCTTTTGTTTTGTAAATTTGCTTACAAAAAGGGCCAGGATGTTTTATTCTTCAGATCTGCACGTGAAGATAATTTTGCATAGTGAGAACAGATATTCTTAAACTTCTCTTTAGGAGCAATAAATTTAATATTTTAACAGAATTTACACATGATTGCGAATTATAAGTTTCTTTATATTATATACTCTGTACGAAGAACGGGCGTGCTACTAGTCTGCTATAAAAATAACTTATTTCTCCGTCCATAACACTTGACGAGATTTTGACGACGAGTTTGGCAAAATGTCACTAACTTGGCGACTTTTTAAATGTTGTCAAATTAATAAAAATGTCGCCAAATGGATAAGAAAATGACGCTAAATTAATGAAAATGACAACTTATTGACGAAATGTCAATATCTTGGAAAGAATATAAGTATCCACTATAAGAATAACCTATTACTTTCCTTATATACAATAATATATAAGGAAAGTATTGTGACGGGGTCGAAAATTCGAATTCGAGTTTTCGACGGGAGAGCACGTTTCAAGCATCCCTGTTCACGAATCGAACATTTTTGAAGTGATGTCTGTGTGTGTGTATCAGTCTGTGGAGACGATAGCTGACGAACGAATGGACCGATTCGAATGAAATTCGGTACAAAAATTACAATCCGTAAACACTGGAAGCCTATTGTTTTTATACGCAATCGAATGTTCAGAACCCTCCTAAATTTTCGAGTGAAATTTTGAAAAAATCAAAATCTCTAATAAAGTTACGTAAATAGACACTTCTTATATAATTTTTCATTAGAAAACGATTGACATAAATTTTAGAACGCTAACATGAACCGTTCTCGAGATATTGCACATTTTTCAAAAAAATTATCAAAAAATCATATAAAATTAAAAAAAAATATTTCCTATTGAGAAACATGTTCAGGTTTCATATGTAATATCATACAATAAATTTGTGACATGATTCTCGTGGATCTAGCTCGTTCCATTCATGAAAAAATATACTTTGAGTATTACTTTTATATTTGAACGCCAATAGTCATTTATCTGCTGTAAGAATAACTTATTTCTCCGTCCATAACGCTTGGCGAGATTTTGGCGACGAATTTGGTGGGATGTCGCCAATTTGGCAACTTTCTTCAATATTGCTAAATTAACGAAAAACTCTCCAAATGGATAAAAATGACGCTAAATCAATGAAAATGACGACTCATTTACAAAAATTCAATATCTTGGAAAGAATATAAATATCTATTACAATAATAATCTTTTTTTCACTGTAAAAGTAGTAAATTCATTGCATTATATAAGGTTGTGCTACCCACATCAGATTTTTACTCTTATTTTGACGTTTAAAGAGTTAGAAAAGGGGCCACCCCCATTCTGGAAATCTGCGTTTTTATATATCTTAATGCCCAATTTTGATGCAATTTTCACTATTAATTATGTGATATCATGGCCACTGCACTTGGTTTGGGATGTCCGCCACCCCCCCTTTTTGCAACCCCATAATTGTTGCTCTTATTTTTCTTTCTTTTTTTTTTTTTTTTTGCTTAAAAAAGTGATTGCTTTACAAAAATGTTGCGATATTTACTGTGGCTAGCTAGCTACGGGCACCGCAAGTAGTTAGTAATTAACAATTAACAGCTAAAATAATTGAAATTATTGCAATTGATAATTAAATTCAGTTGCAATTGAAGTTATTATTTTTAATTGATTAATGAATTGTAATTGATTTTAATTGATTAATACCCAAAACTACCAAACACTATGTATTATGGAGAAGGACGCCCTGAAACCATTTGCTCCAAGCCGCCAAAAGTCTAGTTACACCCACTGGCTGTAAACCTGTTACTTTAATTAACCGGAAGGATTTAGCTACCGTTCAAATGTCCGATCGCTAATCCAAATATCCTGTAAGTAAATAATTCGGCGTGTATTTTGGTATCCAAGTGGATATTGCAACAGGAAGTTCCCGTTTCATGGACGTCACTGTGGGCCTGCTGATGGAAGTGGTGAAATCAGTGACCTCTTAAAAGGCAAAGCCTGCACGATAAATCACTGATTGAAATAAAAATACCTAAAAAAAGTTTGAACTCTGATCTGAAACTTACCTTTAGAATTTTAACTTGTTGAACCACCATTTGACAAACGTCTGTTATAGAGGACTATTATATTAGTTCTCTACTTAGCTATTACTTCCCATGCATACATACACTGTAAAAAATTTGCAAGCATGTTACTGAAAGTTTCTTGGGAATCAACTGTTTGTAATGGGGAGTAAGGTTCCTGATAGTTATGATAATATATATATATATAAATGTGATGTGGGCAGCACATGACTTTCCCTGCAGACTCATATTCACGTTCTCTTTATTTCTTCAATTATTCATTATATTGAGTTTAATTGCACAAAATAACGTCCATAATTATTTAAAATGACACTGAATTTGCACTTTCAATTCAAGTTTCGTTCCCAGTTGGTAACTGGACTTTCTTTCAACGGTGGCGTAGCGGAAGTGCGAAAAAACTGAAATATCTCGAGAACAGCTAGCCCTAGTGTAATGAGGTTGGTCTTATTCTTTTCATCGCTAAAAATTACGTATAACACAAGAATTTAATTGATATATTTGAGCATATGTAATTTTTTTTTATTTTTGATTTTGACGATTATTCGGAACATTTTTCATAAAAAGGCAAGTTATTTTTTCCGAATCGTACCAAAATCTAATCAGGACCAGGGTAACCTACAAGTAACTTATCTACCAAATTTTGTAAAATTTTATCTATTAGTTTTTCAGCTGAAGTGGATACAGGCAATTTTTGCGGGACATTTCGCAAGAAAAGGCGGGTTGTTTTTTCCCAAATCGTACCAAAACTAATCAGCACCAGAGTCACACACAAATGACTTATCTACCAAATTTTATGAAATTCGGTCCATTAGTTTTTGAGTTAGAGTGGATGCATGCATTGCACAGACAGACAGACACACACACAGACGTCACGCTAAAAATAGTGTTTTCGTGGGTGGGCAGCACATGACTTTCCCTGCAGACTTATATTCACATTCTCTTTATTTTAATTAAATTTAATTCATTTTCATTCATTCGTTCTTATTTGGTAACTGGACTTATTTTCAAAGGTGGCGTAAAGATAAAAACTAAAATATCTCGAGAACGGCTAGTCCTAGTGTAATGGGGTTGGTCTTATTCTTTTCTTCGTTAAATATTACGTATAAAGCAAGCATTTAATGGATATATTTGACCATACGTAGTTTTTCATTTTAGATTTTGACAATTTTCGAGGGCCATTTTGCAATAAAAGGCAGGTTATTTTTTTCCGAATCATACCAAAGTCTAATCAGCACCAGAGTAACCCACAAGCGACTTATCTACCGAATTTTGTGAAATTCGGTCCATTAGTTTTTCAGCTAGAGTGGATACAGGTAATTTTTGCGGGCCATTTCGCAAAAAAAGGCGGGTTCTTTTATCCCGAATTGTACCCAAAACTAAGCAGCACCAGAGTCACAAGTGACTTACTTACCTACCAAATTTTATGAAATTCGGTCAATTAGTTTTTTAGAGTGGATACAAGATCTGCACAGACACACACGCAAACGTCACGCTAAAAATAGTTTTATCGTATTCTAGAAGTGTTAAAACGTGTAGATCCGTCGAAAACTCAAGTTGCGATTTTCGGCATGATTCCAATACTTTCCCTATACATTACCATATATCGCAGGGAGAGCAATACAAAAATAACGCTTTGCCAGACGATAATTAGTTGAATATTTCATAAATGAAGCTGGAATCTTCATGAACGCCTATAATCGCGGCTTTTCTGATAGTTTGGCGAAATTAGCAACAAAGAAGCTGAAAAAATGAGCAAAGGTTGCAAAATGTTTTACAATGTAGTACTACCAAACGCGGAGTTTCAATGTACTCTCCCGTATGAAGTAGGCGAGCTGTAAAAGATTTAAACTTTCAACAAATAAATTGTGAAATTAGAAATATAAAAAGATTAATTTCAATATTTGCGAGAAATCTAATACAAAGAGCATATAAGTTTTTAGAATTTGAATTGTAAGTTAAAAAAAATTAAAATACAAGAAAGCAACGGAATCAAAGTTACACATTTAAAGCATCAAACCGTATTTTCATAGATTTGCGTTTTATATCATGAAGTTAAAGGGTAACTCTCTAACTCTATGGTATGTATTTTGTTTCGGCATGTTCTTCTAGCAACCGCGTAAAACAATAGAGTTAATATTAGATGTTTATTTAATTCCAACATGGATCTTGTACATTATTATTTCGTTGGGGCCAGCAGCCATACCGTGCTGAAAACACTGGTTCTCGTTAGATCACCGAAGTCAGGCAGCATCGGGCGCGGTTAGTACTTGGGTGGGTGACCACCTGAGAACACCGCGTGCTGTTGGCACTTTTCGGACGCGCTGGATTTGCACGCTGCCACAACCGCCCCCGTGTTTATGCGGAGTACGATCACGTTAAACATGTGGGTCCGTAAGTCCTTCCGAGAGGTTGGTGGTAGGGGAGGGAGGGTACGGTTTGTGTGGATGCCTCCCCCACTGGGTTCTGGTCTAAATTGGGTGGCACTTCCCGGCCGTCCAAACAGTTACCTTACACCTTTCTGGTAGGTCGGACGGTCTGGGTCTCAACAACAACTATTATTTCGTTGTAAACAGAGACGAACTGGTAGTAGAAAAAAAAGGAGAATTCTTGTACGGTACGGGATGTTTTCTACATGGATCATGTTACATTAGATCATATCACAGAAGAGGTTAGAGCTAAATGAATGATTTACAGTATTTACAAAATACCATATTCACTATTACCATATTTACTGTTTATATTTACAAATTATCATATTCACTATCAGTTTTGTCATATTACAAACCTTCATTTGTATTTATTTTTTACAAAGAAATATAGGCAGTATGGTGTACCATCCAGATTTTAAAAAACTGACCGGGATATTTTGTTCGAATTTTAAGTTATATTTCGTTTGAAACCGTGACTGTGTTATGAAAGTTATTTTTAAAAAGTAATAACTTAAAATCCAAATTTCCAGAAAATAATTGCAAATAAAAATATTAATTAATAACAATTATCATGTTTTGCATAAGAAATAGGAATTGTTTGAAAAAAAAAAATGTACGATGATTTTGTTATATAAAAACTTGTTGCCCAAAATTTTTATTATAAATTTTCCATAAAGTTAATATATTTAAGTTTTGCCGATTATAATTACCTGAAATTTCATTTGAATCGCTCATATTGTTCGACAGATATCATGATCAGACACATATGCATCTTTAACAGGTAAACTACCCACTTTTATTGTTTGTATGTAACTTACAGCTGTGAAAATGTATTCAATAAAATATATGAAACACAATTACAAATCAAATTTAGACCTTATTGCTGCTCTGGCTTTCGAGTTATTTCCAAACTATTGAACGAACTATGGCGAGACCAGGATGAGCTAGGCCGGTAATATTTAAAATCCGAAATATAGAAATATACCACGAAAAAATGTACCAGAGAATAAGGTTCGAAATATACAATAAAAGACAACAACATGGAAAAATTGAACTTTAGAGCTAGCTGCTTCGGTTCTCGAGATAATCACAAAAAATCTGATGTGGGCAGCACATGACTTTCCCTGCAGACTACGTTCTCTTTCACGTTCTCTAATTAAATCTAATTCACTTTTAATTCAATTTTCGTTCTCATTTGATAACTGGACTTATTTTCAAAGGTGGAGTAGAGAAAATACTAAAAAACTAAAATATCTCGAGAACGGCTAGTCCTAATGTAATGGGGTTGGTCTTATTCTTTTCTTCGTTAAAAAGTACGTATTAAACAAGCATTTAATGGATATATTTGAGCATACGTAGTTTTTTAGTTTAGATTTTTGCGGGCCATTTTGCAAAAAAAGGCAGATTATTTTTTTTCGAATCGTACCAAAATCTAATCAGCACCATGACGTCCCATAAGTGATTTATCTACCGAATTTTGTGGAATTCGGTCCATTAGTTTTTCAGCTAGAGTGGATATAAGCTTTTGCGGGCCATTTCGCAAAAGAAGGCGGGTTCTTTTATCCCGAACCGTACCCAAAACTAATTAGCACCAGATTCGCCCACAAGTGACTTACCTATCATATTTTATGAAATTCGGTCAATAGAGTGGATACAAAATCTGCACAGACACACACACACAGACGTCACGCTAAAAATGGTTTTTTCGTATTCTAGAGGTCTTGAAACGTGTAGATCCGTCGAAAACTCGAGTTGCGATTTTCGACATGATTCCAATACTTTCCCTATACATTACCATGTATTGCAGGGAAAGTAAAATTGAATACAGTCATATGGCGAGCCCAATAAGGTTCAAAATCAAAAGAACTTGAATATACCACTGTAATCAATGGATCCTGGTTAATTAGGACCTCAAAGGTTTGAAATATACTGCCAAACAAACACCAGATCAAGTTAAATAAACGGTTGTTGTAAAAATATAGTAATAAAAAGATTTTTTTCCCATTCACGGATGATCAACATATGTAAATCCATTCATATTCGAATCTATGATTTTTGACCTCACAGTATACTTTACATATACTAGGTATTGTAAGGATTTTAGTCATTAGCCTTTGTCATCCATGTCAATGTAAATGACTATTTTTTCATAGAATAATTTTTTTTTATTTGTTTTCCACATTCATAAACTAGCAATTCTAACATACGTAAAACATCATCTATTTTTAGTGGCATAACCAGACATTTTCATGTCCTAAGTATTTTAATAAATATCCTTTATTATGAATCATTATATTATTCATACTGATACCTAATACTCATGTATAGGCAAATTAGATAAACGGGCAATTAAAAGAGTTAATGAAATAAGTTAGAAATTATATCAATGATCATTTAAAATTATTTCCAATAGAAATTCAGAACAATTTCTGTACATTTCTTTTTATTTCAAAACTTTCATATTATTTATAGTTCCATGGTATTCAGCAAAATACAAACATATATATCAAAATATTATTATATTTATTAAAATCTTGCGAAATTAATGCTGTGAATGCGCAAATTTAAGAATAAAATATCTGAGTTATGTGTGTGTGGGGGGGGGGGGGGGATAAATAAAAAGGCATTTCCTTGATGACGCCAACGTATCAAGCTTAAGAAAATTAATAAGCAGACATAAAATTAAAAATTTTTAAAAAATAGATCATTTTTGGTTAGAAATAATCGTCAACATTTAAAAGCAAAATATTGTATATATAATAGTATTAGTAATTAAAAATAAACTTAAAATTGGGGGGATGCATTTGCACACACACATACACCTCCACTGGCATATAACTGCCTGTTTTAATTCTAGTACGCGAATTTAAACTCAAGCATTTCCATTTCCTGTTTAGTACCAAGCGTCGCAAAACGCTTTTCTGCAAGCAGAGTCACGTTGCAGAGGAAATAGTTTTACAGGCAAATATGCTCCACGCAAAGCCGTCATGGTGCATTTACTTCGGTTCGTCTTTTTGGTAAGGAAGAACTCATTTAAAAATCCGGGGCTTTGGAGGTAATTGAATATATTCAATATCGTCCGGAAAGTATCAGCTATCAAACAGAAAATTAATTTTGAAAATCGGTTCGAGAGATTCTCAGAAATTGAATAACGAAAAAGTCTTGTGCTTTAAATATAGATTCTAATTTTGATTCAAATCAGATAATGAGTGAGTTTTTCCAGTGCGAATATTGCTCATCATTAAAGGGGGGGGGGGGGATGAGACAGGAAGTCCTTGAATGCAAGTTAGAATTTTCAATGTAAGAAGTTAAAATCTGATGTAATTTTCAATTCTCTATTATAAAAAACAATAGAAATTAGATATAACATCTGATTTTATCCTCTTTATGCAATTCTAAACTAAAATATAGCATTCAAGGGCTTTCTGGCTCTTTTTTTTATATTTTTTTCATAATGAAAACTTAAATAGTTTCTAGTTTTGGTTTCTCTCGTGATTCAAATGGTATAGTGGTTAAAGAGTTGGGAAGTCAACACTCGGGTCTGTTGATAACGAGTTCTGTCCTCACGTCGATTACAATAAATAAACGATCTTGTCAGAGTAATACATTTTGTGGGTTCTGCCCCAGATTTATTCTAATTGCCAATCTAATAAAAGCATTACATAGTGAAAATAAAATAAAATTGCAACAATATTCGCAGCGCAGCAGTAACAGCGTGAAGCGATCGTTTTTGTCGAGAATTCTGACCTCGGCAATTTCAGCAGCATTTTTTACCATATTGTTTAAAACATGTTAAAAATTTAAAGTTAAATACACAAAATCGAATCTTCGGTCGTCGTCCTCTTGGCCATGAGGCTTGGGGCGTCAAGTTGCGGGGGTATAGGCTCTGGGTTCGACTCCCGCTTGGGTACGAAGGGTTAGATTGTAGTGTTAGAGCGTAGCGGGTATTAAAGCGTTCCGGCGTGGTAGAAGAGGGACCGGGGGTTCTTGATTAGGTTTAGGTCGTCCCATTTCTTTCCTCTCTTAACTTTCTTATATTTCTTACTAAATTATCTGCACGAGATGGAAGACGAGCGGTGTGCGTGCTCCACCGTAGCTGGTGGGGTTTCTCTTCGGGCCTGCTGGCTTCGGTGTTGAGCGCACCACTCGTCCGAAGTTCGTTCAGGGTTTGTTTTGAAGCAGGTGACTCTTGCTAAGGAAATCATAAAATTTTATGCATTTGTGAAACCGGCTCATCTCTTTTTGTAACCATTTTCAGTGGTTCGAACAGGAAATGACATCACTTCCGGTATGTCACTTCCAGTACGTAATTTCCTGCAACGCCATTTCCGGTTAAGTAATATTAATAGTGAAATTACATTTTAAACAAGTAAAGAAATTCATAAAAAAAATGTGTAGTTGAGAAAATCTCTAACGTCTCGATGCAGGTATATGGGCTCGAACCCACAGACTCTGGAATTGGAAGCTGACAATATGACCACCGAGCCAGTCCGCTCACAGACCGAAGATCCTAATTAGTCTATTTAAATTTAATGGATTAGACTAGCCAGAAAAACCAAAGGCACCAAAACGACTCAACTCGCTATCCTTCATGCGAGTTGATGGACTCGAACCCACAACCTCTGGAATTGGCAATAGACTACGTGACCACTGAGCCATGCAGTTCACAAACAATAGATCCTAATTAATTCATTCAAATTCAACTTATAAACTTATCTGAAAAAGTAAAGATGCCAACACGACTCAATGAACTCGAACCCACATCCTCTGGAATTGGAGATAGACAACATGACCACTGAATCAAGCCGTTCACATCACGACGATTTTCATTAATCTATTTAAACTTAAAGTCAAGACAAGACTAATCAGTAAAAGCACAGAAACCACATGACTAGCTATACTTAATACGAGTGAACAGACTCGAACCCACAGATTCTGGAATAGGGAACAGTCAACATAACCACTGAGCTAGCCAGTTCACGCATCGACGATCCAGTTAATATATTTATATTTAACCGAGAAACTGATAAAAAAAGGCACGGATACCAAAATGACTCGAACCCACAGCCTTTGGAATTGGGAACACATAACACGACCACTGTCCTACCAATTCACACACTGAAGGTCCTCTTTAGTCTATTTAAAATTAAAGGAAAGACTGATTAGAAAAAGTACAAAATGACTCAACTCACTATGCTCAATGCAAATGGCTGGACTCGAACCCACAACCTCTAAAATTGGAAGCAAACGGCATGACCACTGAGCCAGCCAGCTAACGGACCAGGGAATCTATTTAGAGACTGATCAGAAGAAGTACAGATACTAAAATGACTCAAAGTACTTGAACCTATAGCCTCCGGAATTGGAGGAAGCCAACATGACCACTAAGCCAGCCGGTTCACGCACCGAAGGCCCTAATGAATGTATTTAAAGTTAATGTTGAGATTGATAAAAGGAAAAGCACACGTGATAATGGAGTGAGGGCAGAACTCGCTATTAACAAATCTGTGTATTCACTGCCCACCAGTTTAACCAATAAGCCGCTCGACCAACGAGTAAAGCAAAAATTAAGAACTATTTGACTTTTTATTATAAAAAAATTGAAGAAAAAAAAACAACCAAGATGTCCTTAGATGCTATATTTTAGTTTAAAATTATATATAAAGAGGATAAAATCATATGTAATATGTATTTCAAATTTTTATTATAATTTATAAGAGAAAATTGAAAATATTACACTTGACTTTCTCCTCTTATATATAGACTCTAAATTGAAATGTAGCATTTAAGGGCCCCCAAAAATCGTTAAATATAAAAATAAAAGACTACGTGTGCTCAATTATATCAATTAAATTCCTATTTTATACGTGATTTTTGACAACTAAAAAAATAAGACTAACCCAATTACTCTAGGACTAGCCATTCTTGAGATATTCTAGTTTTTTCGCGTTTTCGTTACGCTATCTTTGACAATAAGTCCAGCTATCAAATGAGAACCAAATTGAAGTTTAACGTGCAAATTCAATGTCATTTAAAATACTTATGGCTGTTATTTTGTGCAGATAAACTCAAATTATTATTGAAAAAATAAAGAGAACGTGAATATGAGTCTGCATGGAAAGACATGTGCTGCCCACATCAGAATTTTTAACAATATTAAAACAATGATTTATAGAAGTGAACGGGGATTATTTGCAGGCCATTTCGAAAAAAATGTATGATCTATATTTAAAGATCCACCAATTTTTTGTAGAATAAAATGTTCAACAAATTTAAGCTGTGTACCAAATTTTAACTCTTTAGGACGTAGGAAAGTGCATTAAAAATGCCATCAAATAAGTATATCATGAAGAGTTATATAAAATAAAAAAAAAATTTGAAAAATTGTTATCTACCAAATTTATTTTAAAATGTGAAGCCTCTCTCATGTACAAAATGGTTAAATGCTTGGAAAGATATTTATTATATAATATATCTCTTTTTTCTTTCTGGAGGATATCCCAAAAGTCAGAATTTAATTCAATTTGTTTTTTTTCCCTATATTAAATAATTTTTAATAACATATTTTACTAAAAAAAATTTTATATATTTTATGGGATAATGTGAATATTTCCTAAAAATTTCGAAGCAATTTGTGAATTTTAAATTTGCTTAAAAAATGTTTGAAAAATTAAGTCCCATAGGGTTCAATGTATTTCATTTTTTCAACCCGGGTTCAATAAAAAACTAATTGGGCGATATTATTTATTTATATTCCCATAGGTCTTACAGACCGTCTGAAAAACATACTAAAATTTCATTTTGATAAAGTCATTTTTACACAGTTATCGTGCTAACGGACAGACAAACAGAATGAACAAAGTCATAAACACTTTTCAACTATGTTGTATGTGTTAAAAATTGGAGCTAGTGTTATGGATATTTTCAAAAAACTGCTCTGCTTAATTTTTCTAATTTGTACCCAATTTAGTAGATAAAGATAATTATACTATAGGTATTCGAATATAAAGTTCGATTTATTTTCTTCGCTTAGCTACACTTTGAACAAAAGGGAATTTAAATCATTTGTGAAAACCTCGCAAACATTTTTTACGAATTTTAATTTCGGGCAATACGCAAAACAGTTATTAAACTTTTAATGAAACACGGTGATTCTTTTCAGGGAATGCTTATGAAAACGTTACAATCCTATATTTAAAAAAATCAAATCTCTATATGTTAAACTCGTGAATTTAGATTTCTGAATTTTTAACTCCCCCTACCTCGACGGATGCTGCTTCTGAAGAGGCAAAGGTTTTTGCATTCGCAGTTCGACGAGCGAGACTCATTTTCTGAGATTCCGACACTTTGTTCTCAGTACATTTTACTGTGTCTTTCGAGATTTCTAAATATCTTTAAAAAAAACTATCGACTTCATCAAAATTCCGGCTTCTAGAGGGTTTTCAAAATGTATCTGTTTCCCGTTTAAACCATAAACCGAGATTCTGACTTTGTTTTTGTAGGAGATAGTTTTTTCCCGAACCACTTATTCTACCGTCAGTTAAAAATTTATCAAATTTTTTGAATTTTTGAAAGTTTTGGGCCCATCTCCTGTCGATAGCTACGCTTAAAAACACCGTGAACTTCTAGGCCAAGTAGGGGCTTCAGAATAGCGGTTACATACATATGCGGGTACGTTTTAGTATAGTATAGATAAAAATTTGAAAATAATTGTAAATTGTAAGTTTCTTTGTAATATACACTCCGTGTTGTATACACTCCGAAGAACGAGTATACTACAAAGATTTAATATGTGCTAATATGTAACAGTGTTAAAAATTTAACTTTAGTATTTTGATAGATTTACACGTTTTAAGCTTCTCAGAATACGAATCAGTCACGTTTCAATGATGTATGTGTTACGATGTACCATCTTCTGGAATCGTGAGTGTATTCTCAAGATACAAAAAGAGTCCAAAAATTCTGGATAAATAACACGTTTATTTACAATCGCAGCGTAAACAAGAACAATATACAGCAAATAACTCGCTAACTATCTCACAGGATGACTGAACAACTGTCAGGTATACAGTAAATCAGCTATTAAATGCTCCATTAATTTCACAAAACAGCGGATACTATTCTCAAAACATTGACGTATCTGACAGTTCAATGTAGATCCTATCACGTCATTTGCTCTCCAAATAGCGATGACTCCTTTTATATCCTCTCTGTAGAATTTTCCAGAAGGGTCTCGTATCTCCTAGAATATTCAATATTTTGAGAAAGATCTAGTACATTCGAAAAGGCGCCAAGTTGGCGATAAATCGCTAAATCTGGGAGCTCCGCTCCGAAAGGTATCATATGGCAGCCCTAAACTGACGTGGTAGAAAGGCTGCCTGTAAGGGTGTTTTCCCTTCTGATTCTCTAAACAATGAATGAATTTTACATGTCCGTAACAATATATAAAAGAAAATAAATTTAACACGTGACAATGCAAAATGATTATTGTATTAACCATTGTTGTAAAATAGTTTAAAAGGAGTCCGTTATCCAGCTTCGCACGTGACAACACAAAATGATATATTTAGGGGTGTTTGACCCTTATACCTTTTGTTCAGACAAATGAAACCTGGTGGAATCCATTTGTCTGATCATTCTCGTGCGTGCTAGTATAAGTTATATGAGCCAGAACCATTGCGAACATGGGGTATTGCTTATTTCTATAACTAACTACTTATTTTTGTAGATATTTATTGCAATTTATTTGCAAAGAGCAGAGTTCTCGAATTTTATGTAGCGTGTGACATCACGTACTGAAAGTGAGGCCATGATGTGGACAGCCTGTTCCCTCTGTAATGCAATGAGTATAATTCTTTCCATGGAGGTAAAAGGAGTCAAAACTTCATATTAAGAAAAGCCAATATCGTTTGAGACAATAATTCAGGTGGCACTGGAATAAAATAAGTAGTCCTTCACTGTATGAATTTCTATGATGAAAGACTTAAAATATGAATTTAAACTGTCAATTTTGTAAAAATAAATTATTAGCGCATTGCAAAGTAGTACTGAAGTAATAAAGAATGTATACTTACGTATTCAAAATTATTTTACTTTTCAATTTATTTTTTCTTTCCATATATTCGGTTTTCTATCCTACAACTATGAAAAAATACTGGTTAATTATACTCATAATTAGAGAACCCTTAATTTAAAAATAATCAAAAATACATACACTAAATACTACGCTTTTCTATTGTATCAACTAACTCCGTGCTTCTTTCAGAGATAAATTATGGTGTAACCATGGTGCTTTACGTAGAGTACGAGATCAGATGCTAAAAGTGTGAGACCATAGTGTTATTTTATCTTTTACCAATTTATACATTTTTATTTGAGATACCACGCAACTCGGAATGGCACGCTTATTTAGTTAGCATATTTAACATTTACGGTATTGCAAGCTTCTTCCAACAAAAGTAGGAAATATTTTTGCATTTATTTTGCTAAAGCAATATATCCACGGATTCACTAGTATATACAAGATAGGATCAAAAAGTTCGGAGACTGTGCTGATATCTCCAACCCTGATTGGAGAAGAGGGGAACTATTTTACCGTGGCGTAGAGGCACATATGACGTGAGATGTGAAAAGGAAGAAGTAGGTGTTTTTCCAAACAATGCGTGTCAGTGAACTGTAGTCGTTCGCGTTCGTCGAAAACGGAAATGGCGTTTCGAAAACAACGCGCGAATATCAAATTCTGCCAGGGTTTGGAGAAATCGCCGACAGAAACATTGCACCTGCTGCAGCAGATTTTACAGACAATACGTGTCAGTGAACTGTAGTCACCAATAGTGAAAAACATCAATTTTTTTAGTTATAAGAAAAGTAGCATTTTCTAAGCTATATCAATCCAAACCACATTTTTAAAACTTTATTATTCTCATTCGGGTATCACAATGAATATCAGCTTAAAAGATGTTATATTACAAGATAGAAACGTAAAACTCCTTAATTTGAATAAAAATGCTTTTTTTTTTTTATCTAGATCAAACATAAATTGTGCAGATTTCAGGCATGTGCAAAATTTATAAAATTAATAAATCTGACTTATAATTCCTACAATATCCCCTAAATAAATGTGTCCCCCTCCTTAAAATGTTGAGGACTTTCCATAAAAAATCCGTGTAAACCTCTCCTCTTGTCAGGGAACTTACAAGTGATTATACTTTTTAGGTAAGAATTTTTATTAATAAGATAAATTTTATTAAGAAATTAAGTGGAACTTGATTATATAATTATATAATTAAATAATTAATCAATTTATTGCAACCTCCTCATAAAAAGCCATACTGGTTTTATTTTATTCCCCAAAGAATTCTCTATATATTACCATATTTTTGCTGGATAACAGGAGTGGGCGAGTGCATTAATAGAATGAATACTACGATACTGTTATCTTTTGAGCTCTCAAATTTTTTAAACTTATTCAACATTATAATTACTTAATGTTTTTGTGCACAAAGGACACAAAACTCCTATTCCAGGTAAAAAAAGCGCACCAACTCAGCGTGCCCCCAACTCAGAGTGCTACAACTCAGAGCACTCCAACCCAGTGTATTCCAACTCAGTGTGCTCCAACTCAGAGTGCTGCAACTCAGAGTGCTACAACTCAGCGCACCCACAATCTAAATGTGCTCAACTTAAAGTGAAAAACCCAGACCACACGACTGACCCGAAGGCTTGCAGTAGATATTTGTGTGGCCGGGCTCAACTTAGTGTGCCGAAACGCAGCGAACACTAACTCAGTGTACTCTAATCCAACGCACACAAATAGAGTGGGCCTCGTGAACAAACCCAGTGTGTCCAACAATCAACGCGCTCATACTCAGTGTGCTGCAGTGTGCCAATGAACACAAGTGTGCCATACAATCAACGTACTCAAACTCAGTGTGCTCGAACACAGTGAGAAACAACTCAATGTGCACAAACACAGGAGACTATAGCACCAATGAGAAACCATGTGAATTGTGATGCACCATAAAACTTCAATCAAGAGCGGCACACACGTAGACTCGCATAAACTCTCTTCCATCTGTAACAGATCAGTGTATCCCTGCGTAGATTGATAGCCCATTTGGCCATTGTAAAATAATCCCCCATGTAAATCCTCTATATTTTATATCTTTAATAAAATTCAGGGTCGGACATCGCATCTGGATCCGCCCGCTCTGATCCAAGGCCGGGGTTTCTCTTTTAGTAGTTAGTCGCTCCATGGCGACTTAAACGCGTAAACCTCCCCGGTCGCCTCGCCATGCGAGTCTGAATTTCTTATATCAACGTTAATGATAATATGAGGGGGTGAAAATACCTCCCCCTCCTTCTTAATGACAATTTTTCGCCTCCTTACTTTCAAAAACGCCCCGACGTCCCTGTATGTTAGTGTGTGTGATCGTGAGTCTGTGGATGCAATATCTTACGAGAAAATGAAGCGTTTCGAATGAACTTTGGTACAAATATTATAATCATAGTGAATACTGGAAGCCTATTGATTTTAAACACACTGTTTTCAGTGCTGGATTAACGGAATTCCTTTGGAAAGTCATTCGTTAAGCCCTAAATAGTAGATAACAATTATCGCCCCACAAAGTATGAGATTGCTAAAAATATAAAATGAAATATTTATGCGGACCGTTAATATATACCAATAATATTTTATTGGTATATTTTATATAAAAAATGTTTTCGTAAATACAGTACGAAAATAAATCTCTATAGGTTTCGAGAAGGCTGCGCCTAACAGTTAAAGGCTGCGCAATTAGTTAAACTGAGCTAGAGTACCTTTATAGATATATTATATTATAAAGAGACTCTAAGCAAAAAAAATCATACTCGGGCTCAGTGTGGTCAGGTGTAGGGACTTCTCCTTACGCATCTGACTCATAAACGCAAATAGTTTTAGATTTCAGCATTTTAAAATGAGGAAATTCAAATTTCTTAAAATACTAAAATGCACTTTTTCTATTTTCAAAGACTTTTTTTGCAAGAAAAATTATATAATTCAAATAAGCAGTGTTGCCATATGGTTTGAAGTAAAGTAGCAGATACGATGATAGAAAGTAAAAGTAACCAACTCCCTCGAAAAGTAGCTCAATTTTTTATAATTGATATTATCCATTGACGTTATCAACACAATGATGTTATTGGATGATTTTATGATTTTCATTACTTGTAGTTATTTTCATATGAATCATACTTTTTACTTTTTTTTATATCATATATCTGTTCCCTTAACCATGTCCCTATTACAGTTCTTTTTCTATTTTAAAAATATTCTAATGCATTTTCTGATTTTCATTTAATACATTTTCTGAAAATAATTAACCGAAATTTGATATAAATGCCTGAAGTTCGAACACATCAAAATGCTTCATCATACTATATACGGGGGGGGGGGGGGGGGGAATCATGATCCTCCTTATGACCCTATTATACGACAGTAATTTGGGACAACAAACCGTTCGCAAAACAGCTTTGGGACATTTGTGACGTCACTCCACGCAGCAAATGGGGGAAACTTTAGAGTTCTCTTACTGTAAAGAGTATTCTTAACATCCCAAAGGTTCAGTTTGGATTGAATAAGTTCAATAAGATCAGCTCCCATTTCTGCATTCCAAAACAGTCTATCGGCCATCTTGGTCGCCATTAAAGTAAGAAATAAAATGACTTGAAGGCACGTGACCTGTGACGTTTTGGATTTACGCACTTCTGATTGGTCGATTTTCGCACAGCCGTTCCCTCAACAACAACATTTTCGTGTTAAACTTAACATGTTGTAGCTAAATTTGCTGTCTGAGCTGTTTTGCGAACGGTCTGTTGTCCCAAATTACTATCGTATAATAGGGGGCATAACAATTGCTTGCAAATGATAAGCTGATACGAAAACGTATTGTTCGTTGGACGTCATATTCAACACATACACGGGACGACAATCGACGAATTTGCTGACACATCAAAATAAAAAAACGTATCTATTTTTCGTGAACAGAACGTGCTAGATCCACGAGAATCATGTCAATAGATTTATCGTATAACAATATATGCTTCATACGTTTTATTAATTTTATGTAACGTTTTTGATAAATTTATTCAAAAACATACAATGTTTCCAGAACGGATCAGGGGTCGTTTTCTAATGAGCGCATTCATATTTGTAATGAAAAATTGCATATAAAATGATAATTTTGCATTTTTGGTTGCATTTTTTTATTATAAAACTTTCTCAGATTTGAGAACGCGTGTATTTCTGGAATGTAACGTCCCATCAAAACACGGACAACGCGTTTTTAAGTAGGTGTTCTACGAGGAATCGTAGATATATTGTTAAGATGATTTTATAACCACCCTGTATAGCTAGCTTTATGATATGCAAGCATTTCACGTCGCCTTTGAAAATACGTCCAGTCACCAAATGAAAATGAAAATTGAATTAAAACTGCAAATTTGGTGTCATTTCAAATGATTATCAGTGCTATTTTGTGCAATAAAACTCAATTTAATGAATTATAAAAGAAAGAGAAAATGGATTTAAGTCTGTAGGGAAAATCATATACCGTCCACGTGAAATATTTTATTTTCGTTTTTAAACTAGACTTGGGTTTTAGATGTATGCATTTAATATTCAACATATTGTTACGAACTTTCAATAATTTTGGTAATCGTCATATAGTTCTACACTCTGTTACAGCTTATGTTAAAGTCTGATAAAACGCATATAAAACTGCAGCGTGTCACTGTAGCTTTATCATTAATAAAAAGTAGAATTGCTAAAATATTCATGTCTGCAAGTCACAGCAAAGACATCTTGGAATTTGCGCCCCCGCACCTCCCGTCAAGAATATGGTGAACTGAGGCCCGTGCTCTACACTAAGTTTTTGTGCCGCCTATAAGTGTTGTTTATGGTATTATTCCTGAAGCCATTCGCCAATAACCATATTGTCTCGAATAAATGCCTTATTTGACACAATATGATGCCAAATATTATATTTTTATATCGATTCCTATAAATTAGACAATGGTCTAGAACTTTGTATTAGCTTTTTCATCATCTCGTTTTATTGCCGAGTTTGTTTACTTATTTTTCAAATTCTCTACTATGGGTGCTGCAATCACATTTATTCGTTCAAGCATGGTCACTTTACTGTAGATAGATCCAACATGTATACTCACGGATCTTTCCTTATAAAGTTATTAAGGGTAATTAGGGATTTTCCTTGAAACTCTGTATATATTTAAAAATATACGTCTTATGAAGAAAAAAAATCGCAATTTTTTTACTGATACAAACTTTATTTTTTAGTCTACACAATAGCATGTTCCTTTAAATTTAGGATATTCCCTTTCTAATCAAAGATTTAAGACAAAATTAAGGTATATCCTTCAGAAATTAAAGCCTTCGAATTTCTGATTTTTTGCTCTACTCGAACAAATTTTATATTAACCTTTTGCTTACGATGGACGCCAATGCCTGCAAAGGGGGATCGAACTGTTTAGGATAGGGTATGTCAAATACCTGTCTTTTTGGGAAGTTCTTCGTTTGGGATGGACGCTGTCCCACCCGTAAGCAAAAGGTTAATACAGTACAAACGAGCCTGCGCAGAGCAGGCAAGTTAAGGAGTGAAACTAATCCGTGCAATTATTCCCGACACCCATACAATTGACCGTTTTGATAAGAGAATAGAATTATGGATGGGGGGGGGATGTTCAACTGGCCAGTGCCTACAGGTTACACCTTTTTCCCATGTGTGCAATCTTACTGGGAATGTTAGCAGCAATACACAAGAATATACAGCCACGCATACGAACATGCATGCATATACAGTTACGCCTCAGTTCCCCTCTCTTTCACAGTGTAATCAACTATGAACTGTATTCTATACTAGTTATAGATTTCGGATTCATCATTTTCGTTTCTTGATTATTGTTGTTAGTTTGGATGACCAAACTTGTGTGGCAGAAATTCTTTTGGCTTTCCACCATTAAGACTTTATAAATATTTTCATCAAGTAGTTTACTTCTGAAAGTGTAATTCCTGCGTGATACTTAAAAGCTATTAGAGAATAGTTTGCGATTTCATTTGGGTCAATTTTTATAAATCTAAAGCATATGAAAGTAAATTTCTGGGTGGTCTTCCATACTTTGAATTTTGTTTGCTGTGGATTCATTTTGACTACAGATGATTATTGCTGGACACAAAATCTTTCGGTGGTACGCAAGATTTACGCGTGATTTATCAATTGCACCCTTTAATATTTTGAAAACTGATAATCTCTTTTAGACTCATTCTGATACATCCATAATGATTTATGACGATTTATTTTTAATTCTACGATTTTAGTGCTTAAACCATAGTGAGTCAAAGCACGAGGAATGCAAATTGGAATATGGTCAAGATTGAATGCGGTTTGAAGGGATTGTGAAACGAACTAACGAAAAGATACAAATAATTGATAGACCTGATGAGGGGGGAAATTAGTTGAAGGATCGGAAGCCATCTTTACGAAAAATGTGGTATATATAAGGAAATATTTGTAAAATAGAAATGTCGAACTACCTAATTTGATTTGATTGAATATATCACCATCACCACATTTCCTACAACACTAACACTTTGTGGGGGTCGCAGATTCCCGTTAGTGAGGAATAGCTCGAACTTGGAACCAATAGCTTGCTGATCCCTCGTTATAACCATTAGGCCAAAAGAATTCTTCGCGACCGATGATATAATCGGGGATAGCTTTCGCAGCTGTGAATGACGCAAGAACAGCCCCACACACTCCCATCCCTGGTGAGAAGTTCAGTCGAATTTCGGTGAAGAGGGGGCCACCCGGAAAATCTCAGACGCGTCTCCAGTGCCGAAACTCAGTCGGGAGCTTTAATAGCTGATGAAGCATGTCATATTTCAAGCGTAAGGCTGCATGACGTCAGTCGTAGTCATCCAGGAGAGATAGGAAGAATGGAAGTGTACGTTATCTGTAGTGCTACTATCTCGTGAGAGAGGTGAGATCGTTGGAGAGAGAAGGTTGCGTGCTCGTATGTCCATAAGTACCAAATTATAAGTTCGGATCCGAAGCTAGCTTTTGGTCTAATCTTATAATGTCGTTCTTGTACATTCCTGGTCCGAACGAACCTGGTTAGGGACCAAATATCATCAATTCCTACAACTTCCAAGCCTTAAAAAAACTCCAAATGCAGCTTTGACCATCATAGGACGAGCATTTTTGCTTGTTTTATATAGAGCTAATTAGAGATATGTGAGTGTTTAGCTATAAACTGCTAGAGCTATTGGTGTTACTAGACTGAAAGCGAGGAATACTATTGCTGGATTGGAGGGTAATCAAGCCATTCCTACCAAATACGATCAGCTAGAAGTTAGGCTAGAGGAGACATGGATAGGTTGGAAAGTGGATTGAAGGAAAACGGTGCCACTATGGAAAAGTTTTCAAATAATCTTAATGATCTAGTATCTGCCTCAACTGGACAAAACATAGGAGAACGTATTAATATTTCAGTTCCTGAACTTATTTCCGAGGGGATTTCTCCCCTGCTAAGAGCTTTGTGGAGGAATTAATTCCTTGCTCCGCGGACTGTTATAATTTGTCCTCCACAGATTGGGCGATCACAGGTCACATGGTTCGTGTTGTTGGAAGTTAGTTGGATTGTGTTTTTTAGTTGGCTGGATTGCTGGTTCCCTGGTTGGTGTTTGATTGGTACTTTTTTTATGGTTCTATGACTTTTTTTTCTGTTGTCCTCATACAGTATGTTTTGTTGGTGGTGTACTTGTTTTCTAGCTTTCTGTTCCTTTGCTCTGGTTGGTGTCCCTCATTTGGGGGCTTTTTCATTTTATTTTTTATTTTAAAGTTTTCCTATTTGTGGAGGTGTTTTTTGAGATTTTTGGTCCCCTTTTTTACTTCCCTTGTCCTGCTAGCCTGAGTTCTTTTCATTTACTAATTGATTCTTTGGGATTTCTGCTGGTGTCTGGTTGCTGAAGATGCTTTGGTTTTCGCTTTCTGGTTGTGTATTTCAGTAATTGTTTGTTGAGCGCTTCTATGGGGACTTGTTTTACTGGTTATATTGGTATTTTGAGGTTAGGTTTTATGTTGGTGGTTTGACTGGAGACTTTGAAGCTTTTGTTTTGTTTCTCTAGTTTCTTGTGGCTGGTTTTTTGAACTTGATATTTTTTGTGGCTGGTTTTGAGACTTGGTTTCTGTTCCTTCTTTCTTTTGTCTTTTCTTCTTTTGGGACGTGAGCTGTCCTCATTTGGTCTTTTGAAGTAGCTTTCATTTTGGTCGCCTTATCGTTCATGCTTCTTATTGGTTATTTTGTAGGTTACAATTATTGATTGTTCCTTTCCCTTGACCTGCGGATTGGGTTCTTTTATGTTTATGTGTAATGAATGTAGGTATTTTCCAGGTTTATTGTTCTTTGGTTTAACTACTGGTTGTTGGAAGTACCAGTCGTTTTTCTGGACTTTTGTTTGTCTTGTTGGATCCTTGATGTGAGCTGTTGTCTTTGTCTCAGATTTTTGTTGTTGTTTAGGGTTGAAAGAGTTGTTGTTCTCCTTTCTTTCCTTCCTTCCTTCCTTCTTGCTGATTGCTTTTCCTCTCTCCTGGGTTCCGTTGTTTTGTGTCTTGCGGCTTTGTCTTTTCCCTGTTGGGCGATGTTCCTTTGGGTTTATCTGCTGTTTGTTTTTGTGAGGATTGGCCTTTGATTTTCCCGATTCCTGACATCTTTACTCCTTGTCCTTTTTTACGTTTTGGGATGTTATTTTTGTGTGACTGTTTTTGTGGTTCTTATTTTGCTTTTTTTCATTTTGGAATGTTGTTTTTTGTGTGGTTGTTTGAGTTTATTTTGCTGTCCTTTTCTTATTAATACTGTGTATTCATTTTTATGTTGCTTTTGTTCTAATTTTTTGTGTGTTATTGTGTCATGTTTTTCCCGTTACGTTGCGGAAGTTCATATATTGCAATTTGGCACTTGTTTAACTAGTATTTGTTCGAGTGCGGTTGGCCTGGTTTTCTATAATCGAATGGGTGGTCCGTTAGAGCTTTTCGTCCTTTCCCTGCGTCACAAATTGGTACCCCTGTTTGAGGTCTGGTCTCCCTCTAAAGCACGGGCCTCCTCTTGAGTGGTGTCCGTCCCCCATATGGGCGGCTCTGTTCATGTGTCCCGGACTAAATTGTATGGACTAAATTTTTTACCGGCCACGTGGAAGGACAGAAATTGTCAGTTCCCATAGAATTTCGAAAACATTGTGGCTTATGGCAAGTTTTTTGGTACCATTGCAGATGTCGGCTATTTTATGTTGACCAACGCATAATAAAATGAAAACCAATCATTGGATGCTGGATCTGCAATGCGAGTTCTTTCCAAAAAAATTTTCGGAACGTCCCTTATAATAAGCGGGTTTTGCAATTATGAATTGTGCAGCTTTGTGTGACCTGAACTAAATTTAAGCTTTTACATCGTGAATTGAGATTTAAACTTCGACATGAAACTTGTGATTAGAATTTAAACTAGTCTAATCCCCATTTGACGAATGTCTGGAGGATCTAAAAGGACTTCAGAACTTATCACCCCTTTTTTGTGCGGAAGCAAAAATCGTAAAGCAACAGAATTGGGTCAAAGTTTAGTGAGATCAAGTTGAGCGAATCCTTCTAGGTAGGTCGCAGTGGGATGAAGTCTGCAGGATCTAGAAACACTTAAAAACTCGTCGCCCCCCCCCCCCCATCAGAATCGGAGCAGGTGTCGCTAAACAATAACCTTTTTAAAAAGCCCTGTTCCTTTCTTTCGACCACGTTCAGAATTCTAGGTCACCAGGGGAAAGCTAGGAGATCTAGGAAAGGCTTGAAATCGCAAATTTGGGTCAAAGTTTAGTTTGAGCAGATCGAGTGGGTCCATTACAGAGAAGAAAATGCAACGTGAAAACTCATAAGAATCGGAGCAAGCGGCGTTTAACAATTCTTTAACTTTTTAAAACCGAAGATGCGCAAAAGTCATAAAGCAACAAAATTGGGTATAAGTTTAAGGTCGACTAGGTACATAAAGATTCAGGCTTATGTACCAAGTCCATTAAAGGCGTCTAGGTCAACGTGGGGGGAAGGGTCTAGAGGATCTAAAACAGACTTCAAAACTCGCCGCCCAGTTATTAACAAGGGAAAATGTGTTTTTACAAATATTTGAAAATATTTCAAATTTTGGGATTTTCAAATGTAAAGGACCATCTTCGGTTCGATACCTACGTTTATAAAAAAGAATTGCGAGCTTATAGGTCAAGTAGGGGCTTCGGTATAGCATACACATATATTTATACGCGATCACGTTTTAAGAGTAAGATTCAAGATTCGAGTTTCAGTTTGTGAGACAGGCACGTAGCAGTGGGGGTTCAACTCGCGGCCTGCCGATTAATTTTGTTCGACCCGCCCATGAAATTTTAAGAAAATGTTTTCTTTTTCTATATCACTAATATATTTCAAGTTATACAAAAATATGTTTTTTTTTCTTCCTTCTAAAAGCGGATTTATATATGACTTCGAAAATTCGCTAAATTGTAATTTCGAATATAGAATTTACAAAATGTATAATTGAAATTGCCAAAATTTCCTAACTACTGCTGTTTGTAATGCAATATGTTATTGTAGTAAAGTACGCAGAGCTGCTTTTATAAAAAAGATGTTTCCCATAGAGAAATTTTCTAAAGTAAATAGAGTGTAATATTTAAATCACATGATAGAAGACAAAAACTTCACACACGAAATGAGTAAAAGGATCCGAGAAGATGAAAAATTCTCAATCACAGACTAGATTTCTCGTCAATGTATTCGTTGCGGTGCTAAACGTTACAACCGCTTGTCCAGACGTCCACCCTTTTTGATTCTGAAGTGAATCCAGAGTTTCATGTTCGGAGTATTCGCTCGAAGTCATTTAGTATTCGCTTTGTTAACATGCTTCCCGGATTTAAAACGAGAAACATCAAATTCTACCCTGAAATGGACGGTGTACAAAGCGAGAGACTTCAGTCATATAGTTATATGTATTACCCAGTGTTGGCTCGTGTCTTCACAAATGGGTGAAGCAGATTCAGTGGCGGGATTCTCCCCTCCTCCTCCTCCTCAACAACGAACATCAAAACGCATCGAGCTACTGGCACAAGTGTTGTCAAATAATATCTAAAAATAGCCAAACGAGTCTGAAAAATTTGCCAAATAATAATAATAATCCATTCAGCCGATAAAGTCAGGTGACGCAGGGTGAAGCACTGCTTCACCTGGCGAGCCGTCACTGGTATGACCTCCTTATAAGCTTCGCTGTTAGTGTTTTTCATTAAAGAGCCGTTGGTATTTTAGGCTGGAGTTCGAAAATATTTGAGGTAACGCTCCTTCGATAAGAGGTGTAACGATAGGTATTTGACAATCTGCATACCAATAAACAAAAATTGATAAAAAGCATGTCGAAAAAGAATTTGTTCAAACATTAGCGCAAAATGTAGTGCAATTCATTCAAATCAATAGCATCACTATTGTTCGAAGACAATTATCGGACCCCCATCAGAAAGGGAGGAGCAATTAGGCAGCTAAGGCACTTACTTAGCTGCCTTACTCTGTTATACTGGAGTTAACTTCGATTTCAGGCATTTCACTTGAATATTTAAAAGTGTAGAAGGCATTCTTTCGATGTTTATTGCTTTTTATAATACACAATTTGGGGTACAATTACGTATTCACTGACTAACATCTCAAGTTCAATTTCTTAGCAAAAGCATGATAAAATGCTTACTAACTTACATAGAAAGAAAGCCTAAAACTGTATACAGAAAAACTTTCAGCATTATCATTTCTAATGAATTCTATTTATTAATTAATTAATTAATAAAATTAGAATTGAAAATCAATTCTAATGAATCACAAAGATCGTCAAAAAGTGGCGACGTAACGGCTGCGGTTTCAGTTTATTATTTTAGACTAAAAGCGTTTTTTATTACCTTTATTTAAAAAAAAATGTGTTTTCAAATATGTGCTTTTCGAGCTAAAGCCGAAGAATATTCAAAATACCCATGAAATTCCTGATTTCATAACTTAAGAGTGAGTTTTTACTCCTCATTTATCTTGATCCCTAACCTTTCTAATGCATCAAACCTCTCGATAGCGGATGCCATGGGGATCGGCGCTTCTGTCCGTTAATGGGGAGTGCCCACTATTGGGGAGGTATCCGTAAACTAATTTTTCAGGTTTAATTATTAATACAAATGTCACGTTATGGATGTAATATATTTAAGTGAAACAATACAAAGGACCTCATAGTAGCAGGAAAGGAGCTCTGCATATTCACTTTAAATTACATTCCATTTCTTATACGTAGTATACTACATTTTACACCAAAATATTTAAATTAATTAAATTTTAAAAACTTTCCAATTGCATTAAATATTGAACAGAATAGAAATGAATTTTATTGCTATTTATTGGATCACTGAAAGAAATCTATTAAAACTGTTTGTTTCGCGTGTTTTCCAAAAATAACATTATTCTGGAAATGAATTTTCCCATTTACTGACAATGTTGAACCCTTTGTGGTCTCCAGTGTCCAGAAAGTACTTTTGTTGTATATCTGTAAGCCTCAGCGCGTCGTTACTATTTCACGCAATGTCTTTGTCAGTTTCGATTTCGTTTTCACCATCACATTCTTCATCATCATCATTGGCTCAGTCTTCTTGATTTTGTTTTATGAAACTGTTAATAGCTGTTCTGTATCTTCGGTGTATAAACCGTCGTCCACAGCAATGTATCGCTCTGCATTGACAGAAGACTCAAAACTTTTGACTAAATGGGAAACTGTTTTCTTCGTTACGGATTTCAGTTTGATCACGCCTTCTTGAAACATTTCTGAGCGCAACTGGAGCTAACACATTTGATTGCTTCAGATATTCAAATAGCCGCATCCAGAACTGTGACAGATTTTGCCACGTTCTCGCTTTTAGAACATGTAGCCATTTTGGTCAAAATAATGGATGAGAAAACACCATTGGAAGAACACCATTGAGAAGTGGATGAGAAAACACCATTGGGAATTATCCAGTCTCGTTTATCTACCCTAAGAATGACGGTTATTTCCCCGCACCTACCCTTTTGTAATTTAATTACTACAAATTAATGATCGTATTTTTCTAATTTTTAAGAAATAAAAATTTGCAACTCGTGAAATATTATTTTCATGACTAAAATTTGAACTTGTAATATGAAATAGATGCTCTTCTTAAAGGGAGCTACTAAAACACGTGAATTCGTGTAAATCTACAAGGTTTATTCTACATAATCTTAAATTTCAGAACAGACTAAAATCCTGACAAAAATAAGTTAGCCAGCCCGAACTCCGTCCGTTATCGAGAGTGTCCGCTAATGGGGAGCAAAATATATTAAAGGCCTAATATAAGGGGTTACAGATTCAGAAAGTGCTCGTAAACGGGGAGTGTCTGTTAATAGAGGTTCAACTGTAGTTAAAATTCTTTGTATCTTGCAACATCAATTTTGGACCAAAATGGCTCTATAGATTTTTCACTTGAAATTTTGTATTTTGAAACCTATTTAAATACATGTCTTGCCGAATTGCTCCTAATGTTGCTGCAAAATTTTCAGAACTCCAGATAATACGGAATTTGTTCGTACCTTGCATGTTTTATCCATTTCCCTTCTTAAAATAAGTATTCAAAAGAACAAAGGGATGTACACATCCCTTTATTGTTGCAGTTCTTTCCATCCTTATGAACTGTACAATCTGCACGCACTAAAACTAATTTGAGAATTCAAGAAAATTAAATTTATATGTTATGTGTATCTATCTGCTCAATTCGTAAGAAAGGAGACCAATTGGTATGCAGTAATTACAGATCTTAACACGCTTGTGAAATCTTCTCTATATTATATGAGAGACTGGTACACCATGTAGATAGGATTATTGGGAATTACCAGTGTGACTAATTACAGAGATCTTAACACTGCTTCTTAACATGCTTAATATGTTTTATGAAATCTTCTCAAATATTCTATGTGAAAGACTGGCACACCATGTAGATAGGGTTATTGGGAATTATCGGTGTGACTTCCAAGCGGGGAAGTCAACATTAAACCAGATGACACTAAAACAAAAAAAAAATGTCATCACTTTCACCTTTTTATAGACATTAGGGCTGCCTACGGCAGTATTTCAAGAATTAAACAATTTGAGGCAATAAGAAAACTTAGTAATCCCTCAAAATTAATCAATGTAATGAAAGCAACCCTACAAAAAGTCAGATGCAAAATAAAAATATACAAAACTATTTGCTCCCTTTATCACAGAGAGAAGTCGGAGACAGGGGGGCGGACCCCTTGCAAGTGCGCTTTTTAAAATCGCACTGTTATGGGACTGAAAAAGCAGACTGTATTCAAGAACATAGTATTCAGGGGAAATGAACAATTTTCAATAGTCATTGGAAGTGCTGGCTCATGCGGATGACCTTGACATCATGGGAGATCTAAACAGACAGTCGAAGAGGCGTATGTGTCACTGCAATTTGCAGCCAAAGATATTTTTTCTTATTTCTAATGTAGCAGGAATATCAAAATACAGAATGAAAATAACTAAAGATTGTAGGATAAACAATTCAGAGAATTGTAGAATGAACGATTACGCATAGGGAAAATTAAATCTCTAGCCTCCCAATACCGTATGCAGATAGTCCCTCCAAAGAAGTCTGGACAGACGAGAAGATAATTAGTATTCATCACTTTGCTACTAGAGCGAAGGAGATACTTCAGACTGTTTGCAATTCCAATTCTGTTAAGATTATCAGCAAGTCCTGCTGATAATCTAAAAGCCGCAACAGCCCTTTATGTAATAGATAAAATCTAAAAGCCTCTACAGTCTTTTATGTAATAGACTAGAGGACACTCCGTGGCTTTTTAAAAAAAATTTCCGCATGTTTTATATGTTAGTAGTCTTTAAATCTTTGATGGATAATAGAAGCAACCGATGTATGAACAGTTTCGCTGCAAAAGGTTTAGATGACATTTGTACCTCTTTTGTCAACACGTCTGCTGTCTCGTTTCCTGAAATACCACAAAAGGTTGACATCTGTTGAAGAGTTATTTGCTTTTGAAAATCTTTTTAAAGAAGAATTAACATTGCACGACAACTCAAGGTATCCATGAATATCCCCAAATCCTGGGTAAATGTTGGGCACAATTTTAATATTGAAAATTTGTCATTAAACTTATCGTTTTGATATAAATGTTAGTTGTTTAGAATGGAAATGCATTATTACTTGGGAGAAAAAATACATTAGTTTTTATATATCTGAATATCAGAAAAACTTTGATTTTTGTCCAATAATTACGCCAGTCCACCCAATACAATTTAATATTCACTATAATTTCATTAATTTTTTAGAATTATAATGCAATTTTGATGACTATCTGAAAATTATTAATCGAGATTTAACAAATTTAACAATCAATTTTATCATAATTTAGCAAAAATCTACTATTTCCGAAATGAAAATGCAACCTAAGGTTTAATATATTGCGTTCTCATCCGATCAACACTTTTAAATATGTATTAATTTATCAATTTGGATACTTAATATTGACATGAAAAATTAAGAATTTTGAGTTTCATTTTAAAAATCAATTGATTTGGACTTAAGCTACCTGTCATACAACAATTTTAGTTTCTAAGTAATAATGCTTAATGCAAGGACTATATGCTTAGTAAAGATTAAATTTTCCTTCTAAGTAGCCGAAATGTGACGTCAGAACTTGGTACTTGGGACACACAATGAGTTATTTTTAGCGAATTCGCGTTTCCAAAATTTGCGACTGGTGGGAAATTAAAGCGCTATTTCTATGTTTTTGTAATATCTATTAAGAATTTTGAAAAATTAAGTGGAACTCAATATATTTCTTAAATTCCTCAATATTCGGTGGTTGCAATGTACTGTGAATTCCACAGCACCGCTATTAAAACATAACATCATAACAAAATAATTTGGTTTGAAAAACTTTAAAATTGACGCAGATTTCGCAATAGCATAAGCAGTATTTGTGCCCAGCAGCCATGTTGTGACGTCACAACTTCGGAGACATATACCACTGTTGTCAAGTTAGCTTTACGCGAAGTATAGACTGAATGCGTTCACATTTTCATGATTAAATTTCTGAAATAATCTCGCAATCCACATTCCTTGAAATAAATCCTAAAGTTCAAATAAAAATAATTTATTTCTCTTTGGCAACTGAAATGGAATGGGAACAGAAGACGTCAAGCCCGGGCACTTAAAATTTGCACTTTGACAGAGGATCCCCCTCTAGAGTTCGTTTTCTGGGGCACAACGTAGCCCTGTTTCCGGTGGATTCGGACATGCTTAGCAAGATGGTCCGAGCGTCCAAAGCGCTTCCCACAAACACTGCACTGGTACGGTTTCACCCCCGAGTGAGAGCGTTTATGACGCGCCAGCTCATCCGAGCGAGAGAAACGCCACTTGCAACCAGGCCACTGGCACACAAAGGGCTTCTCTCCCGTGTGGCGTCGCAGATGCGCTCGTAAGTGCGAGTTCTTTGAATATACTCTGGCGCAGCCGGCATAGGGACAAGGAAATATCTTGTCTTCATCCTGAGCAGCCCTGCGACCACCGCCACGGCGTTGCCGTTGCTGGGGCGCCGGCGCCTTCACTACATTAGGCGGCGCGACCACTGGGAAGACATATCCGTTATTGGGCATCTGAGTCAGAGGTGTTGAGTACCATTCCTGCACACCCGTAGAGTTTCTGGTCGCACTATTGTACACTTGTTTAGCACTATTGTTCACCACCCTGCTGTAGTCCTGCTGATTATTGAATGTTTTGAAATTGTTATGTACACATGAAGGAGGGATGTTTCCGGAACAAGGGCAGGGGTTCTTGACATCGTCCGCACCGAGGACTGCAGAAGATAAAGCCTGGAGGTCCACTCCGAGGACTACGAGATCGTCACGATCCCTGTGGTCGGGGTAGAATTTGTCGAGAATGAAGTTACTCGGATCCAAAACAGGTTCTACGGTTGCCAGAAGTTCCGTCCTGGAGAAGAACATCAATAGTTAGTGCAAAATAGTTTGCGATAACAGCAAAACTAATTCCATAGAACAGAACATATTTCATGTAAATATCATATAAAATATCTAGAGTGCAAGTATCCACTAGACTATTTCATTCTTTAAATATTTTACATTGGGTAAGTCTACTGTCATAACCACCATACAAAAATGTTTATTAGCCTTTTTTTTCAAGTTTTATTTTAAAAGATTTTAATAAATATTTTTTATCTCAATGTTTCATGCTGGCGAGTGCATAATAGTAGCCAAACCAGTTTGCAGATTATATCCACAATGCGATTCTGTCAACCAATCCTATCCGGAAAAGAGAGTCCCTTCCCCTATTCCTACCATAGACCTTATATATTTTAAGATCTATGATTCCTAATTTGCGTCCTTATCCCCCTATATACTCTATGATTTTCAGTTGCATTTGGAAGAGAAGATTGATGAAATTCTACTTGTTTCTATTGGCATAAAATGGCCAGTAAACCTTCGTAATTTTTCTTCGCATTTGAAGAAGCAAATCGACTGAATTCTACGGTACGTATTGGAGGGATTTTGATAATAAGCCTACGAGTTGAGTACGCACATTTGGGTAGAAGTAAATGACTGTTTTTCTCACTTTCACTAATATAGAGAATAAATTTCACTTATTTGTTTTTTACGTTCATGAACTGGCAGGTAACTTTAATATTACATAACTTTATCTGTTATCAGTAGTATACCCAGACATTTACCAGAGACCAAGTTATTTTTCATGGGGTGGGGAGGACTGATCAGCAGTTTAATAAGTACATCCAAACTTTCATTGTCGGTAACTGTGGCGTTTGTGGTTCAATTTGAACGAAATAAACTGCATTTATCTTACTATATCAAAATTGTATAAATAAATACACATAACGCACATCGACTTTTCCCCATTCGACATATGCGAAAAGAGTTCCACATCAATCTATAACAAGTAACAGTGATATTCACCATTTTTATCTATACTTTTCAATAATCCAAGTTATTTTTGACGCAAATATAAGAACAACTCGTAGAGCGTTCCCTAAATCTATAACTTATTTGCTTGATAATAAGCAACAATGCAGATGTCCGGACTATCAACTGGGACTCTCATTCAGAGTTTGCAGCTGAATCAACAAGCAATACTGCGGCCGTTCGTGATCTACTCTGATCAATCTTCCTTGTGCTTGCGGAAGTTTGTTGATAGCAGCTCTGAAATCTATTCAGCAACATTGGACTGGTCACGAAACACAAGGGGAAAGTAATTTAAAGCATCTAAATATCCAGAGTGCTAAACTCCATTCGACTTTCTTCTCGGAAAGGTGGGGTAGAATCGAATGGGGAGTTCAAAATGTTGGATTTTGTTTTCCAATATGAACTCAAATAACCAATGTAATTTTTTTTCCGTCAACGAGGGGGGGGGGGGGGGTTCAAACCTTCTCAGACACATTAATATTTCATATATTATTTAAATTGACTTGTATCAAAATAGCCAACAGAATGAAAAAACATGTATCTTTATGAGCTTCATTTCATTCACAAGTGAGGTATTTTAGTTTCCTTTTTAAAGCTGGCAATAGCTTAGTGATGCTGATGAATTAGTAGCATTTGACGTATGAAGTTAGAGATTATATAACTCCTTGAAAAACTTGAAAATACCATAATACTTTGAGAATTATATCTGGGTATTATCGCTGGGTATATATATATATATATATATATATATATATATTTACAAACATCTGGTGTACCTCAAGGAGGCTGTAGTAGTAGTATTCTAGCTAACATATCTTTATTATTATGAATGATGATATTATTATCTTATTAGATAATATTATTATTATCTTTATAATTAAATGAGACTATGAAACAAGGTTACCCCAAAAGCTTTTTGATCAATTGGAATTCTATGATTTGACTGTAAATGCAAGTATAAGCAGATATTTGAGCGGTTGATACAGGGATATAAAAGTATATGGGAAGACAGAGGTGGTTCATGGAAAATTCGCTTAAGCGAAAGGCTTGAGATCAAGCCTTATATGGATTTGAAAAGATCAAGACAAGGTAACAAGTACTAGTTGTAAGGGTATGATAGTACATATTTTTATGTAAGATATGGTATTGATTACTAGGGAAAAGTAGAATACACTTTGTAGTATGGTGATATAAGTTAAATGAAAGTTATTTGTGTGAATAGGTAATAGGTTTTTCATGTACTTCTTTCAATGGGTTTTTTTGTTTTCAATTGGTGATTTTTGTTGGTAATAAGGCCATTCAAAGTAAAAGTATCGGCTTCGGGAGTGTTGCCATGGCATAAAGCATGCTCAACCGGAGTGTGGGGGTCACAACTCCCACCCCCTGGCCAATTGGTGGTATTTTTCATTGTTTGCATCCAATTTTTATATTCATATGTTTTTCATTTTCTATTTAGATATTATATTTGTAAACTAGGTACAAGGGCAGCATCGCACCATGTAATATTGTTTACATTAGGGTCTTTAAGTGATATCAATCTGTTTTAAATTAAAAAGCTTTTACTTCTGTATAATATATATATATATATTTGTTGTCATGTCATTGCAAGTGTCGGCTATTCCATACTGACGTTCATATAAGCACGAAACCAATCCAAGGATGCTACTATACGCAATGGAAACTATATTCTAAAATTTACTTGCTTATATTTTGAAATTCACCAAAAATCGCAACATGATCAAACTTAATAAAGTATAATAAAGACTTTTTAACGTGCAATATAAGTAGCGCACAATTTGTGCAGGAATAAAAATAAAAATATAAATTGGGCAGTACGAAACTGGAATCCGTGCAATGTGAAAAAACGGTATTTTATTAATTTTTTCAGTGTCGCTATTGGGGTTTGGAGGATATAATTTTACATAATGATTATTTTTTTTATTCAAATGACCATAAAGATTTAATTAATATTGAATAGTTCGGGTTGAAATACTTTTCTTGTAAGTTAAGACATTTTATTGAGTGAAATATTCTTTATAAATGTACCAACTTTCATTTTTTGTATGCTATAGATTTTGCGCTACGTGACTGAGAAACTTGAGAAGCGCGAAATATGAACAACAGCGGCATTGACAGCTACTTTTTAACACTTCACAACATAGCTGAAAAGTGTTTGAGACTTTGTTTATTCTGTCTGTCTGACTGTCCGTTCGCACGATAACTGCCGTAAAAATAACTTTATCAAAATGAAATTTTAGTATGTTGTCGAGACGGTCTATGTGACAAATACATTGAACCCTATGGGACCTAATTTTTCAAATATTTTTAAGAGAATTTAAAATTCACAAATTGCTTCGAAAGTTTTAGGAAATATCCAAATTATCCCATAGAATATATAAAAAAATTTCAGCAAAATGCGTTCGGTAGTTCTTTTATATAAAAATTAAAATAATAATTATGCCCATATTATATGAAAAGGTCAAGTAACCCACTTTAAAATAAAATATGGCATCCATCTTTTAGCCCAGTGTCAAAATCGTAATTTTTAAAGTTATTTTTAATTTATATTTAGTGTTGCATCTGTCCTAAAACCGCTTTATTTTTGCGTAATTTCTGTGCATCTATATTCTACGCCAACGGAATTACAATATTTAAGTTTAAATGATCATCAAATTTTGATTATTTCTACAACGAAGCCTAATTTTAACGTGTGCAGAATGTAAACACATTAAGCTGCAAGATGAGTTGTATAAGAATTATTGATTTTTTTTAACACAAAATTATTTAGCTCTGGAGTCTGGAATATAGCTGATATGAATTGATTTTACATAGAGAAGCAGACGATTTTAAAGCATTGCTTTTTTCGGTTAAGTTTTAAGCATGGAGTTACAAAGTACTTTTACCTCCATGGTTTTAAGTTTTAAGCAAAATAAATTTTTGTAGTGTTGTGATAATTTTAAAAATATCACCGCTGAATGAAAGGAATGGTTTAAAAGTGTATGAATGAAATATTCACTGATTTTACATAGAGAACCAGACGATTTATATTTCGATGACGTCATTTGAATAAAGTTCCTTTTTTTTTCGATTGAAGTTTTAAGTTTTCAAATATAATAAATTATTGTGATAATTTTAAAAATATCATCCCTGAATGTATCGCATTTTAAAGATGTTTAAATAAAATCGCATCGTAGTTGGGAAGTGTTTTTTAATCAATGCTCTATGCATGATTGATTTTTCTTCCCCGACACACACAAAATGTATATGTTGCTAAGTATTCGCTTGTGTGTATGAAATTTTTCTTATAGAAAAAACGCTGAATAAAGGTCTAAACTTAAACATTGCAGCCAGTGGCGCTGCATGCATAGGCACTGCGGGAGCGACAGTGCTCTCTCTCCCTCGCAGCCTCGCGTGCAGCTTCCTATGTGCGCAACAGTCAAACACCACGCTTCACAGTTCCAGCGACATGGTGTTTGACTGTTGTGCGCATGCGCAAGTAGGAAGTTGCACGCCAGGCTGCGAGGAATAGAGAGCACTGTCGCTCCCGCAGTGCCTATGCACTCACCGCCACTGACTGCAGCTCAATTTTATTGCCATTTTCGTGACAGAAGCGAGATGACTCAAATGATGCCTTTCTTACTTAAGCAAAGTCCATTCCGTTCAACTTTATTTGCTTCCTCTGCAGAAAGGTACACACAGCTGGAAAAATTTAAGAACACTGCTTCGGGCCCTTCATTCCTTTCTCCATAAACAACGAAATATATTGGAGTAATGAGTTCATTTGTTGGAGCATTTAAAAGTCCAGAGATTAAAATTTTTACAAATAAAGAGCGCTTTCAGATAACAGTTCATCTCTAAAATCTTGTATACGAACATTTTCGGAAAAGCCATACTTTCTCTTTGAGTAGATATGTACGTTGCAGATACAAATTATCGATTCATGATTTGGGGTGTTATAATAAGTGTACATTCGTAGCAAACCAATTACGATTTTCCCATGAAATACTACATTCTATTAGAAGTAAAAACCTATAAAACTTATTCTAAATTTTATTGCAAAAATATTTTGTACAATATTTAGTCAGAAGTATAGTAGGCACCGCTTCATGTAACCACGGGTAACAGAATCATTCGGCTTTATTATCGGTACCGCCCGGTTATATACAATAATTATCGATTAATGTAATCAGTGATTCGATTAATGTGATCAAAATGTTCGAGACAGGATGATTGATTTACGTTTGTTAAGAGTGGTACAAAGAGATGTAAATATGTATAAATCTCTTTAGGGTGCCATTCTTCCCAATGACTGATAAAAGGAAGTTGATAAGCGGGGGCCATACAATTATAATTTTTCATCTCCGAATTCTGCAATAGGCAAAAATTACCTTGTGTAGAAATGCCAGAGGGTCTTTCTAGGTTTCAGATCTTTTTCTTAGAAGCAAATAGTTTATTGTCAGCCATTACTGAACCATATGCGACTTCACAAACAATCACTTATCTCTTGTTTGAGCAATGAAACATATTATAGCCGAGGAATGAGAGCTATAATCTCTGGTAACATAAAAAAAACATTAAGAAAATGCAAATGAATCCTCAGGGTAAACCAACCTTCTTGATGCCCTACATCTGCTGAATATGTCATACGACCATTTCTCAGAAATGACAATGAAGTGTTTTAAACATGCTCATTTTTAAAAAGAAGATTCCAGAAAATAATGAAATAGAGAAAGATAAATATATATTAAAAAAAAGCTCAAACTGACACTTGTGATGAGGAATTTGAAGCTCGGATGAATATTGGTAAAAATGTTCAAAATGCTGCATCAATGACAGAAGGTACTAAACGCCAATCTCAGATTCAAACACAATATGTCATACAGCTTTATAAGATGAAATTGATGAGAAAGTCCCCATAAATGCATAGATGAGAGACGGGTTCCGTATATTAAAATTGGAGGTACAGCATAGGTCTGAAATTTCCGAAACACTACACGAAAACAAACATTTTATAAAAGAAATTTTGCTGAAATCTGCAGGTAATCTTTTATTAATGAATTTTTCTGCGCCTTTGCTGTTAATAAAGCTCTTAAAAGTACGAATTCTAATGCTTTCAGTGTTGTTTCCGCAAATGCACAAGCATTGGGTTTTCTTCCAATCTTTGTACATTTTCATTGTATCAATATATTTTAATCAATATATTTTTCACCATTTAATGTTATCGCTCAATGTTATCAAATAATCAGAGACCGGATTTTTAATTCAATTGTTCCAAGTTCACAGCTTAAATTTCAAAGGTTAAAATTTGTATAGGATTGGGTTTGAGATTGGTTTACACATCTACTAGTAGAAATGCAAGACGTTGCCCGGAAATAATACTGCATAACATGGAAATTAAATTAACATTATATATAACGCAAAATATTTTAACCATAAATCCGCTACCTAGTAATCTTAATGAATTAGTCAAAAATTTGTAAATGATTGAGCCATTTTCGAATTATAAGCAGTCATTACAGACCGAGAAAAGACATTTTAATTCTCGGTCCGCGGGGAGGTAAAGGATAAACTTACATAAGAAAATATTCCCTGGATTCAGTCGTTTTGCTTGAATCAATTTTTATCAAATTAGATTATATATTCAACAAAATATTTATATTGGAAGCGCATTTAGGAATTTTGACTTCTATAAAGCAGTACAAATCGGAAATATTTTAGCCATGATTCTGCCCCTTATATTAAGCTTAAAAGTTGAAAATTATGTAAATATGTTGAGCCTTTCTCGAATTATAAGCGGTCATAACAGACAGAAACAGGCTTGTAATTCTTGTTATTACGCAGTTTACTGTAGGATAATAACAGTCACATCAAAATATTTCCTGGACAGTCCCATTGTCGTGATTCAGGAGATATATCTCCTGAATCACGATTAGGCTGATTAAAGTTATATTTATATGATTAGGTATTGGATTTTCCCTTTTATATATTATATTACTTATACATTATGAATTTATAATATTTAGATGATCACCATTTCCTAGTCACAGAAAATAAAATGAATTTTAGCTGTTGTGGAAAAAAACCATAAACAACAAAAAAAAAATTAAGATTCTAACTGTTTAATTAATACATAATCTTTAGAATTAAATTAAATTATACATATTTACGATAAAAAAATATGTACAAGAGTTTTCTAAATGCATGTACCACAAATTCTATTCTCTTTAATGAAAAATTAGTTTTTAACGTAAGCGGATGAAGAACCTTCTTAACCACTCAAGAGAGGTAGAACACTTCCAAGGACCACAATGAAAACTGCGAACATATTCACGTTAAGCCCAGGCATTGACTTTACGATAATCTTAGGCTTTTAAATAGTTGGAGGATACACAGCTATACATTCTTAAAAATATTTTCCTGAAACTAAAATTTAGAGAGTAGCAATTCAAGTTTGTTTACAAAGTTTTAATCCTATTATTCTATGTTTAATCACAATATCATTTTATTTACATTCACAGAACCCATCATTATATTTATATTCACATTATATAGATGTCTCCAAAATTAGGATCTCGCTATCATATCAGATAACAGCATCCGTGGACCGTTTATGCGGTCGTCAGCATGAAATAATCTATAATCTCAATGCACAAAGTTTCCCCTCATATCTCTTTTAGCGAATCCGTAAATTGCTTTTATAGCAATAAACTGGCATTCTAAAGTACATACACTGTCATCATAAAAATGTTAAGAGCTCAAAGCTTAATACCTGACAACTTAAATACGTAAGAATCCTAATATTTAGCCTTTTAACAATGTTAATAAAGTAAAATCCCATATTTTTGCAGACGGAGGACACACAGAATCCATTTTTTCGAACTATTAGTGAGGTACTGAAATTTCCTTCAAAAATTTTATTTTTACTTACATACACATACCTTAGAATTTTAGCTACTCTGAGTATACATTGCTAGAAAATATTTGCGTGAAATTTGGCGATGTTACATGGACCAAATGTCGAAAATTGGACCCCACTATCACAATAAAGGTCGGATTTTCATTAACAAAAGCTTCATCCAATTCAAAGTTTAATAATATTTATAAATTTGATAATATTTGAAAGTTCTTTTACAATTTACTATTACGCTCAAGATTTTGGCAGTTTAAACAGACATTTAAACGGACATCTATTTCCCAAATCCGATTAATATTCGATTTAAATAATATTTGTTCTTTTACAATCTATTATTTCAACTCGGTAGTCTAAACAGACATTTAAACGGACATCTATTTCCAAATCCGATTAATATTCGCTTTAAATAATATTTGAAGTTCTTTTACAATCTATTATTTTAACTCGGTAGTCTAAACAGACATTTAAACGGACATCTATTTCCAAATCCGATTAATATTCGATTTAAATAATATTTGAAGTTCTTTTACAATCTATTATTTCAACTCGGCAGGCTAAACAGGCATCCAAATACAAAAAGACATCTATTTTCAAATTCGATAATATTCGATTTACATAATATTTGAAAATTCTTTTACAATCTATTACTTTCAGCAGTCTGATAAAAAAAAATGTGCATATTAAAAAAATAAGATATAAAAAATCTAAACTTTATAATCTAAATCCAGAGTACTCAGAATCAAGAAATAGCCCACTACCAAAATTTTCAGTACTTACAAAAGAATCCTTTGACACCGTAGACCCTGTCTATAACTAAGGGAAAATCTAAGCGAACATTATAGCAACGGAAATTTTTATTTCCGTCTGAGGAAATTATCGATAGTTGAATAGGAAGGAAGCCCAATTTCCTTTCACACTCGTTTGTGCAAAGATTAGAATTTCAAAATTCGAAGCCGACTTGCGAAACGTGGCCATGACCCTGATTCTTCCTCGGTCAAGAAATCAGGATAACCGGAATTCTATACAAGTAAGATGCCAATCAAAAGAACAAGTAATTAACTGGTCATATTTACAGATTAGATTTTGAACTGAAGTTTTGGAACATGTTTTACGCCAAAGGAAATAGCAATGTTCATTTTAAAACTAGCTTTAGTTATAAAGAGCAGGACCTGACTAACACAGGGGCATGCGGGGCCCCCATATTAGAGGGGTAGGTTTCGAAAAGGGTTTGCTCTGCGAAAAGATTCATTTTATAGATATATAGTGATTGCCGAACTAATTTAGCATCTTGTCTATGAAAGAAAGTTGTCAATAATTTAAATTACATTCAAATATTTAGAACTTCACTTTGTATATATTTTTTAAAATACAATTGTTTTTGAAAACATATTTTTGCTATTTCATATATATCAAGAGGGATCCCGGAGAAATATCTGTCCGGGGCCCAAGTTAAGCTAAGTCGGGCTCTCATAAAGAACTGCGCACAAACATAACCCACGACCTAATACGAATGTTCATTGGTTGTACGAAGTCTAGGAAAAATTCCCAAATTATGGAATCTTTCAAATTATTTTCAAAGATGGGAATTTTCTAGAAAACTTCACTATATCTCTAGAACGCCACTTTGCACAAAATCTAAACATAGAAAACACAACGCCGATTACTGCACAAATAAAATGACAATGACCGACGATAGCTTCAAAAACTCGCTACTTTCCTTCTTCGGCAAAAACAAGCCGACTACTTTCCAAATGAAGATAGCATTCATTTGGAATCATTTAAGGTCATTGTTCATTTGAATCAAAGTGTCGAATAAGAGTCAATCATTTTCCTTAAATTTGTCTTTCCCGCGGACTATGACGGTATCTTCTAAACTGCGTCTGTATGTGATGGGTGTAAGGGGGGAGGGGAGTAAAACTTTATAATTAAACAAACCAGTACTAGAGTGTTCTACGAAACAAGCAAAACATTGTTTAAAGTTTGTAAAATAAAGATCTAAAACACAGGTGAAATAATCCCTCACCCAGAACGTGCAATGTCCCTTTGACATTAATTTTCATCACATTTGCTTTTTATGCTATACAAACTCCTTATTAAAGGTTGCAATTCATTTGAAGATCACCGTTCATTTGGTGTTCAGCCCTTAAAACATTCGCACTAAAGAAGGAAACCATAGCCAGTTTACGAAATTATCGTTTGCTATTATTTCATTTGCGTAACAAACTGCACCGTGATACATTGTACTTACTATATCTCATTTTAAATATATTTCTTTTATTCAAATTATATTCGAATATGCACCAAAGTTCTTGTATTCCCATCACGTACTTAGTGATTTGCAGAATAGGCAAGATGGGTGCGGATGGTGTTAATAAATAAAATCTTCCAAGTCTCAATACATATTTGTGCACTGCACGCGTATTCTCCAAAATTAAATCCGTTATACAAAACAGATATAATTCATTTTCTGTGAAATACATGCATATCGGAAGATTATTGTACGAACACGAAAGTGATGAGACAATAAAAAGGGAAATGACTTTAAAATTAAAAATAAGGTGCAGTACAAAGAAAAAAAAATTGCCGACATCTACAAAGAAATCGAGTGGCCAGAAGATTATATTAAGTACAACAGAACTAGAATATTTTTTATATTGATATAAGCACATGTAGTTACTAAAGTAATAAACGCACTTTTGTCTGGATTATTTCAAATCAGATGTATTATTTCTTGATATCAAATGCTTGTATTCTTGTGCATTTGATATCAGTGATGCTTGTATTCGTGTGCATTTGATATTAGTGATGCTTGTATTCGTGTGCATTTGATATTAGTGATGCTTGTATTCGTGTGCATTTGATATTAGTGATGCTTGTATTCGTGTGCATTTGATAACTTTTGAAAAAAGGAAAATTTGGAGGCTGTTTCTGGGAATATTAGATTTCGCGCCATTGGTTTAAATGCCAGAGAGAATGATTCCATTTTAGAATAATTTTTCGTCCATTTTTAGAGATCTTTGCGAATATATAAAAATTTATTAAATTCTTAAAATTTTCGAATATTTTAAATACATTTTCGAATCGTTAGCAAATACATTTTAGCTAGCATGTTAGCTACAAGGTTTTAAGCCAAATATTAGCTTTGGAATTTGAGGGGGCAGAAATATGTCCATAAATACAAAATGGATTTTCACGTTTTAATTGTCTATCCTATAACTTTTAGCAAAATTCATTTGACAGTACAAAGGTTTAGAAAAAATTATAAGCTATGAGTTGTATTAAAAAATATTTATAATAAATGAAAATTTTAATATGAAAATCCGATGTTTTGAATTCAAATCAATAGATTTCTGTTACTATGGTCACCATCTAGTTAATGTAAGCATAATGTATGAAAACAAAATTGATAAAATAGACCGTCGTAGCTCTGAGTGCTTCCAAGATAGCTTTACCTGAAGTATTTAAAATATTGTTGACTATTCAACACTAAATATGGTAAACTCAATGATACTAAATATGGTAAATTCAAAAGTAATCTCCGACCCTATCTTTGATCTTCCGAGATACTATAGATATATCAAAAACTATATAATAAAGATCGGAGTAAAGTTCAGCTATTGATCACCATGACTCGCCACTGCCCCCTCAACATCCAGAATCACAGATATATTTTCGGTTTATTAAATGGTTCACAAATGTAGTCTAAAACTTAAGTTAATCAAATGTCCTTTACAAGACATTTGCAAGTGCTGCAGATTTATTGATGTTTTCAAATTAAATTGCCTATACAAACAATAATTGATCATACAGACTGATAAAATACGATAACAAGAAAGTTACGCAATAGTGGTTATAGTGTGTGAATAGAACATACATGAGGCTGATTCAGAATTGCACGTGCACAATTTGACTTAATGAGAGATACAATTGTTACTTCTAATTAAGCAAAGATAAAATTCTACTGTCACTATCAACTTAATATCTATCAGTTTGCCTTTTTAGCTGCAATCTTCGGGAATCGTGAACCAAAATGCAGTTTTATGACATTATTCAAAACTTCCTACAGAATGAGGTCAAAGCAAGATAAAATTACGAATCACTTTACAAAACATATACCAAAATGCAAATTTGTTCAATATATTTAGTTTGATCAATATATTTAGATTATTCAATATATTTATAATATCATGAAATTTTGTAAGCGAGAGCACATCACCAAAAGGCTCATATAGAGCCCTGGTGCACGGCCCACTGAATTTTAATGCCTCAAACTGACATTTCTAATCGGAAATATTGAAAATAATGTCGACATTTTTGAATGAAGACTTTCATATCCTTTCTGTTCCAAAGTCGTCTTACGCTTCCGCTCTATGGAAACTAATAGAAATTTATTAATAGTATTAATGTAGTGTCAATTTTAAACATAAAAGTATACTTTTGAGAAATAAAATAGGATGCTGTAAGGGTCCATAAAGGAGTTCACTTAGGGGGCATAAAGAATGTACGCTAAGTATCCCAAAACTTGTAAATCCGCCCCTGGTAAACTTTGCCATGTTCCATAACCAACAGCAAATAAAAGTTTATATCAAATAGTAGTGAAAATCATAATCGTCTATTTTTCAGTTGAGATTTTCTTACACATTGCTGATATCCTCAATTATTTTTAAAACTTTTAGATCGATAGAGTAAAATTTGGGTCCCTGAATTTAGGGAAACGGGACTACGTTCCCGGCAGCCTGCGTGTAAATTAGGCTGCGACTACATCAGCACGCAATAATCTTACCTGTTGGAGTCGTCGACAGGCAAGGAGAAGAAACTATCCGTAGAGCTCGAAAGGCAAAAAGAGCACAGCGACAGCTTGTTATCCCCGCACTCGCACTTGGGGCTCCATCCGGGAGGATTCTCGTGAAGGTAGGCATCCAACTCCTCGAAGGTAGTTTCATCCATCCACGGAAGAAAACAGCCGCTGTCAGCACTATCATCATCGGAATTTAGCTGCTTCAGAGATGGACAGTGGTCAACCAACATGCTGGCCAGGTAGTCCGCAGAGTCCAATTTCCAGGTGGGCATGGCTGACAGCAAGCGAACGCAGCGCGAAGTCCGAGGTTCTAAAAGGAGGGAAGTCAAAATTTGAAATGAAATATTTCATATATGCATTTCTGAAATCAACAGATTGGAGTACAGTTGTTCCATATTAGTTATTTTATGATTATTTTTTGTTATTTCGACTCACCTGTACCTGTGTCAACGCAACTACACCTGTACCTGTGTCAACGCAACTGCACCTGTACCAGCGCAACTACACCTGTAAGCAATTAACTATGATTGTACGCACAGAGATGTCCATGTAGGTAAGACATGGAAACTTACCATGTAGGTTACTATGACTTACCATTTAGGTAAGGATATGACAATATAACCCTGCCAGAAGTCCTAAACCTGACTTTCAACGTCGCTTAAGAGTTTGGATGCTAGTCTAAGAGTAAAGTGGTTGTGTACTGCTTCCTGCATCAATATGACAATAGCCTTAGTAATTTTCTCGGAGCCCAGCAATAAAAAAAACACTCCCTTTTAAGTTAAGAGAAATAATTTTCAACATAATTCAGAACAAAAAAATCAGTTAAATGCCAGCAAAATTAGATGGCTCTAAATCAGCCCCTTGAAAGCCATTTGATAAAGATGGCCGCCATTAATGGATTTAAAAAAAAAACTTATTCAAACAATTAAGGTATTACTAACTTCATCTAATTGTCCGACATTATGCGGGAATTTATTTCCTGGCTATTACACTTCAAAATCGACGAAGTGGAACACATAAACGACACTTAGGAATCTAAAAACGATCAAGTATTTGACTGGTGACACTTAACTACCTACGACAGTTGAATGTACCAGAAGACTTTTATATAAGGTCTTCTGATACACATAACTTTATAGAACTGTAAGGAAATTTACATCATTGTATTGAAATTTACTGAAATGTAAATTTTAAATGTATTTTGCAATTGGGTATTAGGTAAAGAAGTTTCAAATAAAAGCTCAAAATAACCTTGCAAACATCAAAAGTTTACGCATGATTTACTTAACATTGCAATATCTTGAATTGTGAGGTTAACGTCATACATTTGCTATGAACCATTATTAGAAAAGGCATTACAAAAATTTGCGACTGATATTTCCTTTTCAATCCGGAGTAAACCGTGATTACCGTAGAAAAGAAAGGCAAAATTAATGGGCAATCGCGAAATTTTACACTAACATTTTATTTATTATATTTTATTTATTTACACTAATATTTCTAAAAAAGTCTATCAGTTAAAAGAAAAGTAATACAAATAACTACTACGTAACTCAGTAAAAATTATATTACAATTTTTTCTTTAATATATACTTATATTTATTTATAAATCATTCAAATTCTGGCAATGTTATCTACGCTGTTGCATGAAGTCAGAATTTCATTTAAGTGGACATCGTTTCGAGGCATTATATTGTACATACACCGATTGATTTTCTTCTTTAATGCAAAAGCCAGTTGCCCTACAACACGATTTTAAATTTAAAAATAAATGATCGTTCAGTATCAACAGTTTGTGGGAACTGAGACAACCATGTAGTACAACCGATGGTGGCTCTATGTGGCTAGGAAAACCTCTTTTCGTGCTCCAAAACTTTCGCTGATACGAATTTTTTTTATATCAGTGATTCCCAATCTGTTTAGGTTCACAGAACCCTTCTGAATATGATTTTACACTTGCGACACCCGTTTGATTTTTCATAGGTGTCTGGTTTATTTTTCAACGAACTTCTGGAGTCAGAACCTCAATAGAGCAAGAATTCTGGATTGGTCGGTTGGCGATTGTAAGATTGTGTCCCGTCACTGTTTCTTTGACGAATATCACAGGTGTAATACATTTTCTTTCTGCATTTTTTTTTCTAATTTAAATATTTTTTTGTTTCTTCCAAATCTCACGGCATTCTTAGATGTGCCCCATCTATCTAACACATCGGTTTGGAGTCCTTGCTTTATATGAACAAAGTTTTAGTGGGTCCTTACCTTTAAACATAGTAATGTGGCTGAAAAAAACAAATCTTCGTTGTCAAAAGATCCAAGGACTCGACATATTTGATATTCGCGAAATTTCAATACATAAATAAATAAATAAACCTAAAATTCGCGAAAATCTCAGAAATTCGCGCCACGATATGATTGCTAGCCTAACCATGACTGCTTTACATGACACATTTGAAGCACTGATTAACCACAATCTATTGGTTCCATACAAGTGTATGATTTCCATTATTAAACATCTCAAAATCAAATGTTTAAGGAAAGTTTTGAAAAATGAGCCTGCATCACATTAAATTTCTATAAATCATATTGCAATAGCGATGCCTGTAGTGAAACAACTGTTGCAGTTTGCCATAGAACTTCAAACTTTTTAAATTTTACACCTGAAATAACTTTATGCAACTAGGAACTGATTAGAAATTTTGGCGGAAATATAAAATAATTAAATTGAAATTTGTTTATAAAATAATACCAATACAGTCGCTTAAAAGTTGCCAGACATACACACACTCACTGAATAAATGAATTTGACAATGCTTCTGTGATTGAATTTGACAATGCTTCTGCAGGCAAAGTGAAAAAATTCTTAAAAAATATATTTTCTGTCGGTTGCATATAGCATCGAAATGTATACAACTTTCTTATACAATATTTATGATTGGAATAATCATGAGTCTAATATGAGAATAGTTAATATTAATGACACTTCATTGCAAAGAATATACGAGAAATTTCAACGCAAATACCACTGAAATTATTATTTTTGTAGCGTTCTGGAAAGTTATATAAATTCTTTCGTTTTTATGTACTATGTAGTTTATATACATGGCTATCCAACGGCGTATTTATAAAGTCTGAGAGAAAAAATAAAATATTTTTTACTTTCATTTATTGTGCTCCGAACAAGCAATATATTTTTTATGCATAACAAAAATTCTCACTCATGTTCGTGGAGACATCAATCCTACAAAAATCCAGTGGACAATACAAAGACTCTATATAAACATTTCCACAATGTCAATATATTAAACTAGTAAACTTTAGGTGTTTTGCAAAATGACAACTTACTGCGATTATCTTTATGCCTACTTCATTCCAAAACTTCATATGGCCCACCAAATGTTTATGTTCCGGATGGTACAGTCCTCTTTTAGGATGACACGAACCATCTGCAAGTCAAACATCTTTCCTTAGATACATGAAACTTAAAATATCTAATCGAGAATGGCATATACAAAAAATGATATTCTCACTCACTTTAAAGCATTGTATCGAGGCTTATCAAACTAGCATTCTGGTATTCATTCGATAAAACACTTTGCCCCAATGTCGATTTAACAATGAGAATCGCCCAGATAACGATACTTTATCGATCACCCAAAGAAAGGACTTGTTCGAGATAGTGAAGAATATAATGAAAATAACTCAATCTTACATATCTGTTAAATATTGGACGTGCCACTCGAAGCGGGAGGGATAAAACAATTGGTTATTGTTAGTCAAAAATCATAGCTACCAAATTCCAAGCGTAGACAACGGACTGAAAAGTAAAGATTTCATTGGTTTAGAATTTATCGGGAGAGTGGCCAGGGTGCGCCGATAAGTCCTAGAACTAACTATATTCGATTGTTTTGGTTTTTATGAGTGGTCAAATGAAATGTAGGGTTTTATGTTGAACACATTTCAAACTGCTGTGAAATATAATAAATCACCTGTTACTAAATTTAGAACATATTATTCTTCACATTTATTTTTAATGGAAAATAATTTTAAATTATGATTACCGTACATGATCAGTGACCGCTTGAAAAGAACATGGGTAAGCGCTCGAACTACTGACACGGAAAAGCAGCAGATGAATTCTGTCGTCTATAAAAAAAAAAGGGTTTTGACTATGTTTAGAAGTCAAACCCAGTCGCCCCTGTCGGACAGTTGAGTCAGCATTAACCAATCGAATTCCCCGAAATGATCCATTTTGTGACGTTTCAATCACCCGATCGCCTCGGTCGTCAATTCTGAACACGGCCTTTAACAACCAGCTTTTCATCTTTTGAAATATGCATGTGGGGCGCTACTAGCAACTTTACCGACCTTGGAGTTAAGTTAAAAGACTTGATTCCAAAGCCTTTACTACGAATTAAACACTTAATTTACAAATTTTCTACATAAACCAATGATTTTAATAAATAGTTTTTAATGAACTTCAGTCACATCCATTAGCTAAGGACGGCAGAATTGTTTTGAGATAAAGGGGATCTGCAAACGTGCCAGATATCGGTGTGTATTTGTGTATCAATGTCTCAATATCCGTTATAGCTATGCTTCAAATCCCCATCTATCAAGAAATAGGGTAATTTGTACATACCAAATCATGAATTTGCCATATAGACTTCATCAGGTTAGCTGTAATAATGTAGTTACGTCTTTGAGGTATAGCATTCCTCCATGAATGTCTATATATGCTACTGTTTAAGAATAAGTAATTTACATTTGTTGCAAAATGTTATACCGTTTAACCTTCATTTAAATAAAACGATTGGCAAGATCAGGAGCCAGGTCCTGTAAGATCAGAAGCGAATTGAGTTCTCCAAGCAAGACCAATGTCTTGTCTGGAGGGGTTATATCTTCGACTCTTGATCACAAAATACGAGCTCTACTGACTGAACTATCTGGGTTGCGAAAGGATTTCATTTGAGGTTGTAGCTTCAACAGATAAATGTATTTCCATCACATATTTTGCACTTAAACAATCTAGTATATATATCATATCCAAAATCCTCAACATCGCTGGTACACCAGTCCGAAATCTTTAGAGTATAACTAACCTTTGACTGCTTGATCAAGACGAGCGTTCTTTTCGACTAAACCATCATTCATGGGAAAACCTCAGTAGTCAGTTTTGTTGTTTCTTCGTTCTACGAATTTTCTTACTTTTTTGTTAACAAGCAGAACATACAGCTTAAGAAGGATCATAAACATTAAACATACTTTACTCGAGCCTCTCCTCATACCCTAGAATACCCAGAAGTATGCAACACAGATGTAATCGCTAGGCTAGTAATCGTTTGCTGTAATCGCTAGGCTAGTAATCGCTTGCTGTAATCGCTAGGCTGGTAATCATTTACTGTAATTGCTAGGCTAGTCGAAAGCGATACAGAAGGTTCTTTTGTTTAAGGCTTTAAAGACCATAGACTTTAAAAATTAGTCTTTAAATGCCCATTAATAGCACTGCCTGCGTTCTCTTTGAATGTCTATATTAGAAAATAGTTTTAATGTGGTGTACAGGATTCTTTCTTACATCATTGACTGTCATTCAGCAAAGTGTACTTTTCTGTTGCCACATCTGACCTCAGCTTGTTTAAATGAGTAATAGTTACCGACATTTGTGAATTGAAAATAAAGGTCAGGGGAAAAGGAATATTTTAAAAAATTTTATTCACGAACTGAAAAGTGATTTAGTTTCCTCAGACTCGCATTTGTTTAATATTTGAAATGCCAGTGATTCATTTGATTGGAATCCAGGTGGGGGAATGTGAAATGAACATTATATACACACTAAAACAATATTGGTAAAAACACACAAAAAAATGGTTTTATTGCCACTAGATAGACATCACAAATTATTGCCACTAGATAGACAAGTAAATTTCCAATTACACACCTTAAAAGGTAACTATATCTATATCAATGTGTTATTTTATTCATTTATATGAGAATTGAGCAGAATAATGGATATATTTTACTTTATGTTCAAAAGACCGTTTTAAACAAGTAATTTTACGCACCTGTTTACTTGCTAACCACTTTCTTACCTGCTTAAAAGTGTTCTTTAAAAGAGACCCATTTAAGCAGGTAAACAAGTACGTAATATGAATATCTCATGGTACCTTTTTACTTATTCAAAACGATATTTTCAGCTTAAAATAATATATACTCATTATTCCGTTCAATTCTCATATGAATGAATAAAATGACACATTCACATAGATATAGTTACCTTTTTAAGTGTGTAACTGAAAATTTACCTGTTTAAAAGTGTCATTCTAGTGGCAGCAAACCCAGTATTTTGTGTATTTTTACCCATATTACTTTCCTTATATACATAATGTATAAGGAAAGTATTGTGACGGGGTCGAAAATACGAGTTCGAGTTTTCGACGGGAGAGCACGTTTCAAGTGTCCCTGATCACAAATCGAACATTTTTGAGGTGATGTCTGTGTGTGTATGTGTGTGTGTGTGTGAAAGTATATGTGTATGTGTCAGTGAGTCTGTAGAGACGATATTTCACGAACGAATAGAGCGATTCGAATGAAATTTGGTACAAAAATCAAAATCCGTGAATACTGGAAGACTATTGTTTTAAACACAATCGAATGTTCAGACCCCCCCCCCCTCTAAATTTTCGAGTGAAATTTTGAAAAAATCATCAAAAAATCAAAACCTTTAATAAAGTTACGCAAATAGGCATGTCTGATGTAATTTTCCGTTAGAAAACGATTGACACAAACTGTAGGACGCTAGCATTAATCGTTCTCGAGATATTGCACATTTTTCAAATAAATTTATTAAAAAATCAAGTAAAATAAAAAAAATATTGACTCTTAAGAAACATCTTCACTTTTCATATGTAATATCATGCGATAAATTTGGAGATATCATTCTCATGGATATAACTCGTTCCATTCACGAGAAAAGATACTTTGAGTAATACTTTTGTATTTGAACGCCAATATTCATTTATCTGCTGTAAGAATAACTTATTTCTCCGTCCATAACGCTTGGCGAGATTTTGGCGACGAATTTGGCGGAATGTCGCCCACTTGGAGACTTTTTTAAATGTTGCCAAATTAACCGAAATCTCGCCAAATGGATAAAAATGACGCTACATCAATGAAAATGACGACTAATTGAAGAAAATTCAATATCTTGGAAAGAATATAAGTATCTACTATAAGAATAACATTTTTTTAAACTGTAAAAGCAGTAAATTCATTGCATTATATAAAGAAAGTCATGTGCTGCCCACATCAGATATTTTTAGTGTGTATGTAAAACTTAATATTGTTGCATTTTAGTAGGGGAGGGCAAAGATAAACTCTAATTATTTTAAAATAGATTTGTGTACATGGATAGCTTAAAATGCGAATTGTATAGAATTAAAGATACGTATATGAAAAACAATAAAACTTTAATATGCGAAATCTACATCTATAGCAATCTACAAACAGTTTCAATCTCACAACCTGCTTCGAAGCGTAAGTTCTCAAAGTTCTATGTTGTGTTCGTTATACACAGCTTAAAAGAGCTAAACATTCAATTTCCGGGTAGAGTAAGTTACACTGCTGTTCAAAAGTTAAGCATTATTCGTAAAAAGTGCAAAGTAAAGGGTTAAGGTAAACATAACAAAACAAAAATTTGCAAGTAAGTTACCCAATAAACTAAATCAATCTCTGTATACATGTAATTTATTAATTGACGGTACATGACAAATAAGATGTGTATATCGCCGCACTATAAATACATCTAACCGTATCGGACATGTTTTATTCCAATTTCTTGCAATCTCCATAAAAAATATTGCTATTGTTAAGCAGGAACCGATTATAGCAAAAAGACGCCAAGTTGACCTTGTTTTGAAAGTTAGAATCATCGGATTGATTGAATTAAGACAAACATAGACAGAAGTTTCCAGAACACCGAATGTGTCATAATGTTCAATCTTCAGACAGCGGAGAAAGTTCAAAAACACTGGAAACATTAGACTATAACCATTACAAGGTCGTTCAAGATTTATAACACCTCGGTAGTACCGATATCTGCCGTTAACTGCACAACGCCACAGGACGATGTCTGCAAGGTTACTATCTGAAGACATGTAGCCGCCACAGGAGCAACTGCTTCCAAACAAATGCTCAAGAAAACCGGTCTGTATGCCAGACGTTCAACAGTTGCCTCTGGATCACCCACTCTCACTGACGTACGCGTTTACAGTGGGGTCAGGAACATTAAAATTGGACTCTGAATCAGTGAGGCAATGTATTCTTCACCGATCCGTCTAAATTCAAATTTTAGGCTGATTTTCGTCGCACCAAAATATGGCGAGAACGGGAAACACGTTACCATCTCCTTAACATCACAGAAAAGAGCCAATTTTGAGCTGGTGAAGTCTTGGTATGTGCCGACATATTACTAAAAAAACTCATATAGCTCAACATCTTCAGAGGTTCTGTTATTGATATGAGGTATAGAGACGACATACTGCAACCCCATGTTTGGCTTTTTCGAGTGGCTGTAAATCCATAATTCATATTCATAGACGTTAATGTGCGTAACACCGCTCTCAGCAAGTCGATAATTTTTCTTCAAAGTGAAAATATTTAGCGAATGCAGCGTTCATCGAAGGCTTTGGATATGAATTCCATTGAGCATGCGTGAGTGATATACACTAGGCAACCGAACTGAATTCCGTCAGCCTGCACCAAGGATCATTCCGAAACTAAAAAGAGCTCTACTTCAAGAGAGAGACTTTTGTCCACCCAGTTTATGGACAAACTCATAGAAATATTTAAAAATAAACGTGAGGCTTGCATGGCTGCAAGAGGTGACCACCTCCCTTAATAATGCTCATGTACCAGAGTTGTTTTAGATGTTTTTCTACGAAAATCTAAAAATCACGTTTTGGAAATTTTTTTAAAATGTATAATTCCTGCATATTTTTTTTTAATTCTTGTTTGTTTGTTTTTTGTTGTTGTACTTGCGTTACTTTCTTAAACACGCATACCAAGTTTCGTTCCATTCCGATTTTTGGTGCTAGTGCTTTTATATATTTATTATTTAAAGTTCTTAATAACAATGCAAGAATGAATATTGTTATTTAATGAAAAATTTTGTTGAGAGTCTATTCATTTTCTCACCATTCAATCAACTTATGTGAATTTGGAACTATATTCTCAATGTATTGCGTTGTTTAGTGTATGAGAACAAAAGATATTTTTTAAAGTTATACAGGACTCTTCCCCTTAGTTTCAAAGTCTCACTTTCATTCGAAAATTAATCCGTTAAAAATTTAAACTATCGATTTTTTTTAATAAAGTGTATTGTTTTGATTACAATATTTTATAATACACCTTAAAGAGCGTAACAGCTTTTGTGACGTTGACCATTATGTTTTTAACTGTCCCCACACCAACAAATTCCATCTTCGTACACCTACTATTAATCAGCCTTCCTGGTTTCCAAACATTTTATCTAATCCTGCCTCAATTAATAAAATTAAAAACTGTGTTATTGTTACTAAAGAAATCTCTGATAAGGTAACCTAAGTTTGTAAGTTTTTGTTTTGTTTTGTTTTGTTTTCAATTATCTGCTGGTCAATGAACTATCTATCTTGTTTGATTTATATACTGAAACACGTGATCTATGAGAAAAAAGGCTATTTTTATTTTCTCCTCTGTCTAACTTTTCTTTATTTATTTCTTTTATTGGCTTATATATACTCTAAATTTAATTCTCTAATTTTCATTTTCAATTTCTGCTTTTTGCTTTCGATGTACTAAACTATCTCATATTTTTTTTTAATTCTCTAATTTTTTCAATATTTTATTTTCTAATGATATTTGTTTTCTAACTCTCTAAATTGACAATAATCCTTTGCCCAATTATGTTTAATTGGATGTCCATGTCAAGTTCTATTTGAAATGTTAAACTGTTTGTGTTTTGGATATCTTCTTCAGATGTTCCTTTTTAGCTAAATAAATGCTGGTTTAGCAAGATTGTGGGATTTTGTGTACCTCCTAAGTCCTGGTAGCATCCATTCCCGGCCGTGTAATTAGCATAGCTCTAAACCACTGAGTCGTATGATCTGGGGTCTTCAGCTTAAAGGGTATACAGAATCAAAAGAAAATTTATACATTGGGTTCTGTATTGAGATTGGCATACTTTTACTCGTATAGGCGAGCTTATTATTCTATACCCTCTGTGGAAAGTTCTGTAAAAAATACGGAACGTGTGAAGTTCTTAGCCAATTTACAAAATTCGAGAAGTTTTTAAAAATTGTCAAAATGTCGCCAAGTTGGCGACATTTTGCTACATTTGCCACTAAAACCACCAACTTTGTCACCGTAGAGTGACCTAGACCTTCAAATTATAACAATGGGTTTTTATTACGTATTCGTAACAATATGATGACACTTCCGCTACATACCCCCGTTCCATCCCCATCACATATCTTCCAAGATTTACTAACTACACCGCGCCCTAAGGTATTTTACATAAAAAATTTTAAATGTTTTGAAATTTTATGATTATATGTGAATATAAACAACCCGGACAAAATATTACGAAATAAGGTTTCATTGAATTTAATACTTGATTTCATCACCAAGTGCCCTGATCACCACTTTTATCTTACAGAGCATGCTGTCCAAATGGGGCCGGATAGTGTCTGCAGTGATGTTGGCCCACTCGTCCATCAATCTGGCCGTCAATTCCGCTAGTGACTGAGGACGTGCAACACTCCTCTTGACAGCAATTTCCAAAGCGCCCCACATTTTCTGGATGAAATTAAGGTCAGGCGAATTGGCGGGCCGAATGAGGTGTGGGAGATCAACCTCATGCTCTGCGAACCAGTCCTGAACACATCTGGCGCGATGCACGATACAATTGTCGTCTTGGTAGGCAGGTTCGGTGACAAGGCCCTTTCCACGCAGAAAGTCCACATAAGGACGACATGGTCATCCAAGATGGGGATTATAATCCACAGTCTTCATCCGATTGTTGACTTTCACCAGTGGTCCAACGCCAGTTGCCGAAATACACCTCCAAAACATCACACTTCCACCCCCGAGCTGCACTGATCTCTGGAGACAGTCCGGATGATACGCCTCTCCGAACCTCCTGGTGCGCGGAAACGTGCGTCATTGGCATGCAAGCAGAAGCGTGATTCGTCTGAACATACTACATGTCGCAAGTCATCCACAGTCCAGTGTCGATGTTCTTGAGCCCATTGAAGTCTCTTTTGTTTTGGGGCTGCTGTGATCTGAGGACGTCGCCGGGGTATAACTCTGAATAATTCCATGCGACGCAACTCCCGGTGCAGGGTGCGCTCGGAAATAGATGGAACCGATCCAGTATTAACCTGTGACTCCAGTTGGTCCCTGGTTTGGAAGCGATCAGTGGGATCCCTCGGGGTTAGTATCGTCTTGCGGCAGGAATTGCATCTCCGGGAACTATTTGTTCCGGACAAACGCCATTACTTATGCACTATACTTACTGTAGATGTTATCACACCCAAGAACGCTGCAATCTCTGCTACTTTGTGGTCGTGTTCCCGGCCAAACACTATGGCCCCCCTTTTGCCAATCGGTGATGTCTCATTTGCGGCCCATTTCAAACTTTACGAACGAACGAAGCACACTGATCTCAAGGTTTCGCAACACGTTCAACCTTCCTCTATGACTTCCACCTCTGTTCTGTTCGCATACGCAAGGTGAGCTGCAGACACGTGCTCTTACAGTATAGGCTCGCTGTAAATGCTGATTTCGTAATATTTTTTCCGGGGGTATTTAACATTTTGCGAATAAGTGAATTCCTTCGGCTAGCAAGTCTACAACAATGCACAACTGTTTGTAAACCTCTCGAACTGCTTTCTTAAAAAGGCAAGATGTATATATCTTATGCATTTCCCAATTTAAAAATTGCTCCATCCCACCGTTTTTTAACAGCATAGATACATGCTGGTTCAAATGTAGTCAAAGTGTGCGGTTTTACGGCATAGCTCACTAAGGAAAGAAAAGGGAAAGAAGTGACTTAGCGGTACGTTGTTGTTCCAGCGACTTTTTTCACATTTTGTTTCGTCTTTCTAAAGTTTTTAACCTTATGCTTACGAGTGGGACAGCGTCGACCCCAAACGAAGAACTTGGGCAGCAACCTGCTGCAGCAAGTGCAATGTTTCTGTCGGCAATTTCCATGGACGCCAATGCCTGCAAAAGGGGGCCGAACTGTTTGGGATAGGATTTGTCAAATACCTGTCTTTTTGAGAGGTTCTTCGTTTGGGATGGACGCTGTCCCACTCGTAGGCAAATGGTTAAGAAAATCCTTAAGCGGAGCACCACCAGTAACTTAGTAAGGAAAGGTCTATGAGTGTACACGTTAGCTGTATTTATACAGTAAAGTGACCATGCCCAATCGAATCAAAGGGGTCGCAGCTTCCCTAGAAGAGAATTAAAAAATATAGGACGAGGAACTCTGTAACAAAGAGAGATAGACGGAACAACCCATTACAAAGTTTTAGATCATTATCTAATGAGTAGGAATCAACAATACATCTGTTATAGGAAGTATTTATTTGACACAGTAGGGTTATTGACGAATGACCGTCAATCAGGAAGACTAAAATGAACGAAATTCACATGCACAGGAATCTAATGCACAGACGGTTCAAAATGTCCAGCAACAATGCACATTTGAATTCGAGAAAGTATAGGACAGCGTACTCTGACAAGCATTTGCGGGTGTCACCGTGTTCCTGATGAGACAATTCAACAGGAATTTATTGTCTTCTGTGAATACCCGTTCCGTTCATTCCTAAAATCGATTCTTACTCATTAAACAATCCTCTGCAACTTTATAATGGGCTGTTTTCATCTATTTCGCTTTGTTGCCCAGTCCGTATACAAACTTTTTTAAATTCACCGCTAAGGACACGAAACTTCTTTTGTTCGATCGGGCAGAGTCACATTACTATACATAGACCTAGCACGTCTTTAGCGCGACCTTATACATAGACCTAGCTTGTACACCACTGTCCTTCCAAAGTTGTTGGAAAGAGCTTACCAGGAGTCCGCATATCTCAAGGGCATGCGCAGACGTTGGAAAGGGCTGACTGCAACAGAGAGCAAAACTCCCATATATGACCTAATTCATCTAAGTTACTCTTAATCATATGACCTTTATACAGAAAATGTGAAAGGACTCAAGTCCACCACATTCATATATACACACATTGACATTATTTCAAAGTTTCTTATAAAACGTAATTTTCCGTCACAATTTCGAAATCGAAAACGCTTGGGAAAACAACAATTTATATATAAAATTAAAAAAATCTTATATGGGCAACACATGACTTTCCTTATATAATGTCAATGAATTTACTACTTTTGCAGTTCAAAAAAATGTTATTCTTATAGTAGATACTTATATTCTTTCCAAGATATTGAATTTTCTTCAATTAGTCGTCATTTTCATTAATTTAGCGTCATGTTTATCAATTTGGGAGGGTTTTTTTTTTGTTAATTTGGCAACAATTAAAAATGTCGCCAAGTTGGCGACATTCCGCCCAATTCGTCGCCAAAATCTCGCCAAGCGTTATGGATGGAGAAATAAGTTATTCTTACAGCAGATAAATGACTATTGGCGTTCAAATACAAAAGTATTACTCAAAGTATCATTTTTCATGAATGGAACGAGCTAGATCCACGAGAATGATGTCACCAAATTTATCGCTTGGTATTACATATGAAAAGTGAACATGTTTCTCAATAGGAAATATTTTTTTTTTATTTTATATAACTTTTTGATAATTTTTTTGAAAAATGTGCAATATCTCGAGAACGGTTCATGTTAGCGTTCTAAAATTTATGTCAATCGTTTCCTAATGAAAAATTACATAAGAAATGTCTATTTGCGTAACTTTATTAGCGGTATTGACTTTTTGACGATTTTTTCAAAATTTCACTTGAAAATTTAGGGGGGTTCTGAACATTCGATTGCGTATGAAAACAATAGGCTTACAGTGTTTACAGATTGTGATTTTTGTACCAAATTTCGTTCGAATCGGTCCATTCGTTCGTCAGTTATCGTCTCCCAGACTCATTGACACACACACACACACACATACTTTCACACATACACACATACTTTCACACACACGCATACTTTCACACATACACACATACTTTCACACACACACACACACACACACACACACAGATATCACTTCAAAAATATTTGATTCGTGATCAGAGATGCTTGAAACGTGCTCTCCCGTCGAAAACTCGAATTCGAATTTTCGACCCCGTCACAATACTTTCCTTATACATTATGTATATAAGGAAAGTAAAAATCTGATGTGGGTGGCACATGACTTTCTCGACAGACTCAAATTAATTTTCTCTCTATTTCATTAATAATTCATTAAATTGAATTTAATTGCCCAAAATAACACGCACAATTATTTGACATCACACTGAATTTGCACTTTTAATGCAATTTTCGTTTTCATTTTGTAACTTCACGTATATTCAAAGGAGACGTAGCAAAATGAAAAACAACAAAAATATCTCGAGAACAGCTAGCCAATCCTGAATTAATGGGTTTGATCTAGTTCTTTTTATCGTCAAAAATTACGTATAAAACAAGCATTTAATTGTACATTTGAGCATACGTAGTCTTTTATTTTAGATTTTAATGATTCTTGCGGGCCATTTTACAAAAGAAAAAACAGTTTCTCTTATACCGAATCGTACCAAAATCTATTCAGCATCAGGGTCACCCGCAAGTAACTTACCAAAATTTATGAGATTTGGTCCATTAGTTTTTCAGTTAGAATGGACACAAACTTTGCACAGACAAACGCACAGACACACGCATAGACGTCACGCCAAAAATAGTTTTTTCGTGTTCTAGAGGACCCCAAAACGTGTAGATCCGTCGAAAACTTGACTTGTGATTTTGAACTTGATACTTTCCCTATACAATTACCATGTATTGTAGGGAAAGTAAAGGGGAAAAAATATTCAGCCTGTTATGTATACAAACAAAAAGAGCGGTACATAACATTCGCATCCAAATACGAATTAATTGCTATACACGAGTTTTTGTTATCAAAATAGTTTTGGATCGTTTTAGAACACTCAGGTATCCAAGGGCATTTGAAAGCATTGTTTTAGTGTCCCCTAATCGGAACGGCTATCGCAAATGAAGTGTTTAGAACACTGTTATAGATTAAGCATATAATAATTCAATTCAATTTTTACAAAGTATTTCCGAGAGACTTATCGACAACAATGGTTTCAAAGATTTCTAATCCAGATACAATTAATTTAGAAAAGCATATCTGCATTTAAGTATAAAAAAAATCAAAACAACTTAATGTGCATTTTAATCAAACTTTTAAATTCATAGTTGACTAGTGATAAACCCTGTCAAAGAATTAAAAAATTATATTGTATCTCAAAATTCATTTCGCTGCAAATGGATGATGTATAGCCTAGGTTCTGAATATTTTCATAAATGCGTACCACTAAAACCAAAATTCCAAAATTTGAGTACCACTTATGTCGTGTATAGAAAAAGGAAATGCAGACTCTTGCATGATTAATTAAGTTATTGTCACATATTTTTCTATTTCGTTTCTAATTTTAAAAAACTAAACAAAAATAACAAATATTAGAAAATAAAATTCAGAATATGATATTGTTTAAGAATATTGTTGCGGTGCATCCTCTGAAATTGTGGGTGTACTCTAAAATACAAGAATGAGTCCAAATTTCTGGATAACTAACACTTTTATTTAAAACAATAATAAACGTAAAGAGGAACAATATACAGCGAATAGTCTGATAACTATTTTACAAGATCATTAAACAATTAGTAATCACTCACAAAACAGTAATTAAATGCTCAACTAATTCACAAAATAGCATGTGCTATTCTTAAAACACTGGGGTATCTCGCAACTTAATATATATCTCGTATCACGTCAACTGCTCAACTCCTTTTATATACCCTCCGTAAAAACTTACAGTAGGGGTTTGTATATCCCAGAATCCAGAATATTCGTTATTTCGAAAAAATTCTAGTACATTCGAAAACCCGTCAAGTTCGATATTTCAAATCTGGTAACCGCGGGCCTAAATTCAAAATATGGCAACCCTTTATTGACGTAATAGAAATGGCTGCTTGTAAAGGTGTTTTCTCCTTGAATATAGCAGCAAAGGCCTTGAATAGAAGCAAGAAGTTATGTATTCTTTGAATAGAGGAATAATTCGCACACTGAAACTTTTCACTTATTCGTAACAATATGATTCACAAAATGGTTTAATATGATACTTGAGGTTTTTGACAGAAATTAGTTTCTTCATATCTCGTTCCATTTTATATAATTTTAAACGTTAATTTGTCATCAAGTAGAGTGTTTTTCTATATATATATATATATATATATATATATATATATATATATATATATATATATATATATATATATATATATATATATATATATATATACATATATATATATATATATATATATATATATATATTGTAAGTACATAATTGAAGAGAATACTACTTCCCTTAAGTACGTCGAAGAAAATGGCATAAAAAATATAATTGCTCTTTCTAAAATGTCTATAAAATTTTTGTTTAAACCAGAATTTGTCTGAAGAGTTGTTTTAAAATGATACATTAAATTTCTATCCCATGAAATGGTATTTTTCTTCAAAAGAAAGGCATTCGGCTAATGCTACAAATTATCCCCGTACCACCAATTATCTTCCACTTCGGCGATAAGAGTTTGCAATTACGTCCCAGTAGTTTAACGGTAGCGCGTCGGCTGGTCAGAACGAAGATCCGTGGTTCGATTTCCGGTTAGAGCAGCAAAGTTCGTTACAATGACGCCCGAACAAATCAACTCCGTAGGTTAGTGCAAAGATGTCAAAGGTCTGAAAATGACCCTATGACTAGCACGAAGTGGACGCTCGGATAATGAGGTCCGATTTCGACCCGGAAGGACAACGACCACGCAGGAAGATAAACTGGAAGATAAAAAGGAGGCTAATCTGGAGTAAAAATAGCAGGAACTAGTTAGTCAGATTGTCAGTTGCACGCCAATCTCATTAGGCGGTGGAGAATGCAGTGTCCATTTAGAACATAAGAGCTTGCGATTCCGTCCTAGTAGCTCAACGATAAAGTATCGGCTGGACAGTACAAAGATCCATGGTTTGACCATCGCTTAATCCATGGTTTGATCAAGGTTTTTTTACAAAATACATTACACGTGATAAGACGTCACAAATGAAATTCATAGATTCGTGTAGTACTCCAAACGTTCACATCCAATAAAGTTCAAGACCAAACGGTCCAATAAAGTTCAAGACCAAACGGTCCAATAAAGTTCAAGACCAAACGGTCCAATAAAGTTCAAGATCAAACGGTCCAATAAAGTTCAAGACCAAACGGTCCAATAAAGTTCAAGACCAAACGGTCCAATAAAGTTCAAGACCAAACGGTCCAATAAAGTTCAAGATCAAACGGTCCAATAAAGTTCAAGACCAAACGGTCCGATAAAGCTCTCTAATTCCAATTTTCGATCTTTCCAATAATTTTTCGGCACATTATTATGCATGGTAATAAAAGTAATAATTGCCAGATTTTATATAAATGCATGGGGAATTCAGAATTGGCCTTTATACCGAAAAGTTCACTAAAAATGCTCAATCAAAGAAATTGCACTGTAACTGATTGAAAATAGCAACTGTAGTTGATTGCAAGAAGCGTCGCGATTTCTTTATTTTATTATTTTGCCCCTACAATACGCAGTCACACAAGCACATTTTACAGTATGTCTCCGAAACTACTCAACCGACTGAAACTAAATTTGGCTCTATAGAATGTTGCATGTATATCAAAACAACGTCACTATTTTTACTTTCTCTGCAATACATGGTAATGTATAGGGAAAGTATTGGAATCATGCCGAAAATCGCAACTCAAGTTTTCGACGGATCTACACGTTTCGAGACCTCTAGAATAAGAAAAAAACATTTATAGCGTGACATCTGTGTGTGTGTCTGTGCAAATTTTGTATCCACTCTAACTAAAAAACTAATGGACCGAATTTCATAAAAGTTGGTAGGTAAGTCACTTGTGGGCGAATCTGGTGCTGATTAGTTTTGGGTACGATTCGGGATAAAAGAACCCGCCTTTTTTGCGAAATGGGCCGCAAAAGCTTGTATCCACTGTAGCTGAAAAACTAATGGACTGAATTTCACAAAATTCGGTAGATAGTCACTTGTGGGAAACCCTGGTGCTGATTAGATTTTGGTACGATTCGAAAAAAACAACCTGCCTTTTTTTTGCAAAATGACCCGCAAAAATCGCCAATTTCTAAAATAAAAACTACGTATGCTCAAATATATCCATTAAATTCTTATTTAATATGTAATTTTTAACGAAGAAAAGAATAAGACCAACCCCATTACACTAGGACTAGCCGTTTTCGAAATATTTTAGTTTTTTCGTATTTTCTCTACGCCACCTTTGAAAATAAGTCCAGTTATCAAATGAGAACGAAAATTGAATTAAAAGTTAATTATATTTAATTAAAATAAAGAGAACGTGAATACAAGTCTGCAGGGAAAGTCATATGCTGCCCACATCAGATTTTTACTTTCCCTGCAATACATGGTAATGTATAGGGAAAGTTTTGGAATCAGGCCGAAAATCGCAACTCGAGTTTTCGGCGGATCTACACGTTTTGGAACCTCTAGAACACAAAAACACTATTTTTAGCATAACGTCTGTGTGTGTGTGCGTGCGTGCGTGTGTGTGTGTGTCTGTCTGTCTGTCTGTGCAATGTATATATCCACTCTAACTAAAAAACAAATGGACCGAATTTCATAAAATTTGGTAGGTAAATCACCTGTGTATGACCCTAGTCCTGATTAGTTTTTGGTACGATTCGGGATAAAAGAATCAGCCTCTTTTCGCGAAATGGCCTGCAAAAATTCCTGTATCCACTCTTGCTGAAAAACTAATGGATCGAATTTCGCAAAATTTGGTAGATAGGTTGCTTGTGGATTACCCTGGTGCTGATTAGATTTTGGTATGATTCGGAAGAAAATAATCTGCTTTTTTCTGCAAAAAGGCCCTCAACAATCGTCAAAATTTGAAATAAAAGTCTACGTATGCTCAAATATATCCATTAAATGCTTGTTTTACATGTAACTTCTGACGATGAAAAGACTAAAGATCAACCCCATTACTCTAGGACTAGCCGTTCTCGAGATATTTTAGTTTTTTCTCCACGTCACCTTTGAAAATAAGTTCAGTTACCAACTGAGAACGAAAATTGAATTAAAAGTGAATTAAATTTAATTGAAATAAAGATAACGTGGATATAAAGCCACTCATATAAATCCTATAAATTATGGTCCCTCTTACAAACATTAACCACGGCCCTTTTCCTTTTTTTGATTTTCCCCTCTTTGTGAATTTTACTTGTTTTCTTCCAAAGAATAATAGGGTGAGGGACTCCTCTAGAAACCGGGCCCCTACTCGAGTGGCATCCGTATCCTCCTATGGGCGGCTCAGGTTTAAGTTCTAATTTGAGCATTTAATCGAGGTGGATGCTTTTACGGGCTATTATATCCCAGAAAGGGTGGTTCCGAGAAATGTATCTTTTTTTTCGTTGTTATTTATTGTGCTGGCACCCGCACTCCGTTTCAAAACATCCTTCAACCAGTGCCTCCTTAACTTGCATATCTGCATGTAATTAAAATAAGAATCTCGCTAACATGGAAAATAACATTTCATCAAGATAATCAGATATTTTTTATCAAAATAATCATAATTTCTTTTAAGTATCTTAATGACGTCAGTCACAAAACCCTCTTGCATATATTGACTATACGAAAATCATTGTTTTGGAAATGAAGCAAATAAACTCATAGACCTGATTGAGTACTGAGGAGCATGAAACCTGATCTCATTAAAAACAGGGAGTGATTACCTTCCTTACGGTTACAGTTTCAGTATGGTTACAAAAATTAACCGTACTGAAGTTGCTGATTTTATCCACAAAATTTTACTTCTTTTGCAATGCATGAACTAGAAATTTTATTTGGTAGAGCAAAACTCGAACTGGCGTCCCCCCCCCCCCCTACACCAAAGCCTACTTTTGTACGTAGAAAAAAAGCGTGTTTTCGGATTACGATACTTTTATTTTGTTTGAAATTCGGAAAGTAATCGAAACAAAATATATTTTCAAAATTAAATTTATTGGTGACAAAAAGTTTGCTATACTACTGTTTCTACTGAAATAAAAATTTTAGGAAATCTAGGAAAAAATCTGGAAGGCGTATCACTCCCGCTGTGAGAGTGTATATGGTTTACATAAGCGAAATGAGTGGTCAATGAGCCCGCTTGTTAACCGCGTATCGGCTAGCGCGCTGGAAACAAAGACGCTTATTTAGGGGGTACATCACGCCGGCTACCCGGGTCACAAACGTGCGGAGTTCGTTATCAACTTTTGCTAACATTATCAACCCCTGGACCTATTAGCTAAACGGCCACTTGCGAAGCGAATGAAGCGCCCCAACAGTGGCCCAACGGCGTTTATTTAGGACAGAGTGGAGGTATACCCGGAATGCATAAATGCACTGGGCGTTCTATGTGCACTCTAAGAGGATTCTTATTAATAAAAAATGCTTGTGGAGCACATTGCGCACGCATAACAAGCCAAAGACACTTATTAAGGCCATATTGCTCTCTTACTGCGCGGGTATACCCGGATTGCAAAAACGAACTGAGTGGTTTATGTGGCTGCTAAACGGCTGCTTATTAACATAGACCGCGTAGAGGTCGAAACGCTTATACAGTGCGCTAAAGACGTTTATGTAGGACATATTAAGCTCGTTGCGTGGATTTCCCAGGATTGCATAAGTGGACTGATCGACTTATGTGCATGCTAAGCGGGAGTTTATTAACAAAGAGCGATTAGTAAGGGGTGGGGTAACCCAGTGATATGGCGCGAGGATTGCACGCGTACAACCCGAATTCGATTCTCTGTCTAAACTGTCCCCACGTTCACGCAAAGTACGGGTATATGTGGGTCCTTAAATCTTCCTTCCGAGAGGTTGGTGGTAGGGGAAGGAGGGTACGTCCCTGTTGATGCCGCTCCCACTGGATTCCGGTCTAAATTGGGTGGCTGTTTAAACATATACCTTACACATTTGGCTAGGTTGGACGATCTGGGCCGAAGATGAAGAATAAAGGGCAATTACTGGCTGGTGCACACACACACACACACACACACACATATATACATACATCACCTCAAAAACGTTCGATTCGAGTTTAGGGAGGCTTGAAACGTGTTCTTTCGTCGAAAACTCGAATTCGAAATTTTTACCCCGTCGCAATTACTTTCCCTATACATTATACTATGCATATAGAGAAAGTAATAAATATTTTCAAAATTAAGATTGAACTTTTTCAATAAGGCTTTCTCACTGTAAAGGATATAAGCAGGATCCCAGATTAACGATACATATTCATTCTAAAAACACGAGAATTTAGGTGAATAAATATCACATTATTTGAAATTAATTTTTCCCATTTTTTACATTATTTTATTTTCCATACGTTAATTCGGCGAATTTGGTAATCCAGCATCGTTCAAGTCCCGAACGTGCCGGATTATCGAAAATTTAGTTACCTTATTATCGAAAGTTCGGTCGGTTAACCGGATATAACTGAAAGTAATAGAATGTATTATTATTTTCAAATATAATACATATATTATATTGAAATTAAACTCCATCCCTTCCCCAGATAAAAAAAAAAAAAATAATAAGGCCGAGCATCTGAACAAACAAGGACACACAAAGCTTATTTAATCTATGATGAACAATGGGATGCAATTCCTGTCAATGCACGAACATGCTTTGGGAAATGATATGATTTATAGAAAAATGTAGGGCAAACACACTCTTTGCATAATCACACTTTTCATTGAGTTACTGAAATTTTTAGAGTTGGAATTTATACTATTTTACAGAGAAAGTGCTTGCTCTTAATTCAAATATTTGAGCACGAAAAGCACGTTTCAGGACTTCCCAAACACTTTCGGAAAGATATGTGTACGGACACAACTCGAATATGTTTTTAGGGGCTTTCTTTTGCAAGTTATTCTTAAAAAAAAATTCTTAATTTTTCTCCTTAAAAAATACATTATAAGTTCGCAACATGTCGAAAAAATTGATATGCAGTCACAGCTTTTTTGTGCTAATACAATTTTAACGCATAAAACATTTCAAACTATCAATTTTCAATACTATTATTGATGCTGGTGTTTGTTTCCATAGGATATAATGTTAATATTGATATGGAAATATTTATTTTATTATAATTCGTGTTCTGAGCATGTGAATTACAAAAATCATACAGGGCCACCCATACCAATTGTGGGGCTCCTTACAAGCACTTATTCCGGGCTCCCTCTATATTTGATTTTTCATCCTTGTGAATCTTTCATATCTTCCCCTCACTCAAAAGCAAAAGAAGTAAAAACTGGGGTCGGGAACCCTCCTTCTGGTGCCCCCCCCCCCCCAAGTCCACACACACACACACACGGGCGGCCTTGAGCTACACGAGTATTCGTTTGCGAATTATCGGATTCCTACCTCACATTCTCACAGACGGATATGAAACCAATCAAATGTTTGAAATAAGTTCAGATCTTGAAGCGTACTTTTTCGTCTAAATCTTGAATTAATTCGAAAACATTCGAGAACGCAATACCTTATAGAATGGGAGAAAATTACAAGACATTTATTTCTAAATATTTTACCTAACCTATCAGAAAATAAAATTCCACAACTTTAAGGGATAATTCAAGGGTTAAATAAGTTTTCCACGAAAAAATTTAGGAATCTTTCTTTCATGATCTTAATCTTGCAACTGCCGTATTCCCAAAACAGCAATTAGGACATAATAGCACATTTAAAGATTCATCGAGTTTTCCCCCCAAAAGACGAGTTTTTCTTGCTGCTCTTAGATTTCTATCACTTGTGACACATCACGCTTTTAGTATTCACAAACAAAGATAAGCATTTTCTGATTATTTCTTGACGCGTGTACAAGACACTAAAAATGAACGCAACGACTTAACAGCTCGTGAAAAGCTGTTTAGTTACGAAAACACGAATTCTTCATAAACTTGGATTCAGTTTACTTCTAACATAATTACTCAAATGAAGGTACAGTCGGACAAAATAAAAATCCGAACACCGCTCATTACTCCGGCTCTTAGGGTCGTACAGTCAAACCAAATGTATCATTAGATTCGGAATATTGTCTACCAAAGTGCATGCAATTTGTATAAGAGGGTCGTCTTCATATTTATTTCATATTATTTCTAAAAATTTAAATGGCAACACCCATTTTTATCATCATACGATTTCTTATGTTAACAATATGTTAAATATACATTTGTGTGAGATTTCGATCATAAATAAGGGAGATACATGAAATGCATTCGCGGTCCGTCTTCGTATTTAAGGTAATAAAATGGAGATCTCGCATATTCTGCAGTTGTACCTTTCTATTTCGTTGATATGGCACATTCTTTGCAAAAATATCTTATCAAAAGGTTTATGGAGTCCCGAATACGCGAATTTTAAGAGCAGCGTAACCAACATTTTCAACCATTAACATGTTAATATTAAATGAGGTTTTTTGAAGTCATGAAACTTAAGGCTCTTGGGGCAGCTAATAAATTTTCCTCACGAAGTCGGATCAAAATCATTGGCATTTTATTCGAATCATCCAAAAATGCGCTTTTAATTTCTACTTAGATTAATTATATTATTATTTCTATTTTCAATGAGATAGACCAAATTTCTTGTGCACCAAATAAAGTCTCAAGAATACAAATGTAGTCTTTGTATACATATTCTTCAAGGGCATTCCTTGGATTTCTTTTGTTCGTATTTCTTTTTTTTTTTAACTGACTTTTTGACTGGCGGTACTTAAATGTTACATATTTTCTGTTATGCGTTAATTCGAATCGTATAAATAAAACATTTTTAAAGGTTTGCAGAAAAGGAAGATAAATTTAGGAATGAAGTAAATGTGGTCATACTGCAACGGGATGCTTTCAGGCCTGCATTACAAACACTGAACTTATTTGGATTAAGTTGGTGAGTCCAGTGGAATTTGCACGGAGTCTCCTTATGTGTAGTTTGCAAATAAACTTTCAAATGCACACCATGATATTGAATTTCAATTTCTTTTCTCCATCGTATTCAATTGTGTTCTTCATAAAATCTTTTTTTTTTTAATACTGATGCATGGGACACTATTGGCCAAATAAATCCAATCAGTCCATGATTTGCCCAGATTATAAACAGCACTTAAATATTAACAATATTAAAGGATTTGGTGCTTCCTACATTTGGGAGCATGATTCTACGCTCAACGAGCTCTTTGACGTAGACTGCCCTGTATTGGAAATTTGTATAGACAAAATTTTTGCCTTTTATCTGACAGGAATCCGAAGACATTTTGCAATCTAATAGAAGTCCGTTCAAAAAATCTACGCGTCTCGGGCTAACATGAACTGTTATTTTATGATGTATATAAAATCATAAATGTGAGTCATTCACGTGCCCAGGATTATATAAAAATGTATTGACGCTTTTCCCTCCGCATTGCAAAAATAAACAACTTTTCACATGTTTTATATTAACATTCATTCATAACTTTTGTAAACAGGGACGTCCTATAATCTGGTCTGAGAGTTTTAAAACATCAAACTCTCAAAGATAAATTGAATCAACCCGAATCGTGTGCCTAGAGGTCTGCACGGACTCGGGCACATTTTTCCCAGCAATGTTTCAGACTGTGTCGAGCAAGGTCAGTTTTGAATGAAATGTATGAACATTTTTTAACATCAGCACGAGAGTAAAGTTTAAAAAATATTTTTACATATTTCAGGTCAAGTATAGTGACGTCGCCAAGGGGATCATTTCAGGGATCACCCCCTCCCACCAACACACACACACACTCTCCATACACAAACATACCCCCGAAGCCCATTCTGTTCTAGTATTAAAATTGAATATAATATACATTAATGGACAATAGTTATTAATAAAACTGTTTACAGTAAAACCTCCTTAACTGACACTCCTAAATAGCGGACACATGTATTAAACAGACATTTTTACAACTTCCTGCCCCAAGAGTATATCTTGTTCTGTGCATTTGTCTACAAATATATGCCCTCCGAATAATGAGAAATAATTTTGGTCTTTAAAAATACGTTTACTACAAAGACATTTTAAAGCACCACTTAAACCACAATTCTATTATAATTAAAAAAGAAAGAAACAAGAAAGATCAATCATGTTTAAAGCATTGATTATGAAACACTTTCCAACTTCAATGCAATTTTATTTAAAAAAGTCGAAAATGCAATACATTCCTCGGTAATATTTTAAAACTTATCACAATACTACATTGATTTATTATATTTGAAAACTTAAACCTTCATTGCAAAAAATGAACTTCATTCAAACGACGGCATTGAAATATAAATTGCGTGGTTTAAATATCTCTAAAATGCAATACATTCCACGGTAATATTTTTAAATCTATCATAATACTACGATAATTTATTATATTTGAAAACTTCATCGAAAACAACTGAAATTAATTCAAATGACGTCATAGAAAAAATAACACGCCTGGATCTCTCTATAAAAGCAGGATTTCATTCATAACTTTCTCCATTTCATTCATCACAATACTTTAATAATTTATTTTATTTAAAAATTAAGACCATGGAGCTACAATTCATAATCTTTATTCTTAAAACTTCATCGAAAAAAATCGTCCTTCTGTTTATAAAATCAATTAATATTTCATTCATATCAGCCATGCAGACTCCATGGACTGAATTATTTTGTGTTAAAGAAATACAGTAATTCTAATACAACTCATTCTACATATTTTGCTGTTTACATTTTACATAGGTGAAAAATAGGCTTAGTTGTAGAAATAACCAAATTTGAATGAGAATTTAAACTCAAATATATTGTCATTGTGTTGTTTTAGTATGTAGATGCACAGAATTTAAGCAGAAATAAAGTAGTTTTAGGATGGATACAACACTCAATATGAATTAAAAAGAACTTTAAAAAATCACGAATTTGAAACAAGATGGATGCCATATATCATTTTGAAGTGGGTCATGTGATCGTTTCATATCATGGTCACGTGATCGTTTCATATAAGATGTGTAATTATTATTTTAATTTTTATTTAAAAAACTACTGAATATATTTAGCTGAATTTTTTTTTTTTTATATATTTTATGGAACAATTTGACTATTACCTAAAATTTTCGAAGCAATTTGTGAATTTTAAATCCGCTTAAAAAATGTTAGAAAAATTAGGTCCCATAGGGCTCAATGTATTTCATTTTTTCAACCCGGGTTCAAAATCCAAAACTAATAGTGTGATATTATTCATTTATATTCCCATAGGTCCTACAGACCGTCTGAACAACATACTAAAATTTCATTTTGATTAAGTCATTTTTACGGCAGTTATCGTGCTAACGGACAGACAGACAGACAGACAGAATGAACAAAGTCATAAACACTTTTCAACTTTGTTGTAAAGTGTTAAAAAAATAGAAATATCCATCAAACAACATAATTTCGAGTATGGGTAATTTACGCACGTTATTATCGTTTGCAGAATGTCAGCAAGCATATGCCCATGTTACAATTTGGGTTTGTTTACGTTATTCGCCTTTAATAAAGTAAGAAATTACGCTATTTTAAAATGTCTTTTTACAATAATAGCATTTTATACACAATATTTTTTGTCTTATTTTATAACTTTCAGCTGATTAATTAATTAAATCTTAAACCAGAGTAAAAGTTTTATATGTTCACCGAAGATTCTCCGTAAGCGTACAATTAGACCTAACCGACACTTATCACTGCCATTATTCTATTGTCACTTATGGAAGAAAATATCAAAACCGATTTAATGAGAAAATGTTGAGTCGTTTTACTAAGGTGAATAACACTATGTAAAATGTATATTAAAAATATTCTTTTTGAAGATATCTTTGGCATAAAAAAAAATCAAACTTAAAGAACGTTTGCATTTAACTTTCAGTGAATACTTTATTGTGAATAACTTTATTGTGTAACTTTGTGTCAATAATTAATAACTATTCCCGTGATTTTTCACGGATACTCACTAGTTTAGATAGATATATTATTAAGAATGGTTAATTTGTGAATTATTACAAAATGAATAAGGCTCACAAAATATATAAAGGCCTAAAATCAGAATCTTAAAATTGCCAGAGTTTTATAGCAGAATCTTTCATAAATTTTTAATGAAGTGCTTATTTAATAAAATTACCTTTCACACTTTCACTCACAAAATTACGCAATTAACTTTTAATAACATGTATAAACATCCAAAAATTAGTCTTGTGCTCTCTAATTACAAGTTTAAAATTTTTAATTTTTTAATTTAAATTTAAAGGTTTAAAAAGCTCATTATAATTGGAAATCGGGAAATGACATTCTGAGAATTAAGTATACATTTTTCAGCTGCTAACCCTCCACCCCTCAATTTTCTTGTGATGCCATTGAATAAGTAGATGGCTTGAATTTGATTTTAGACATTATATCTGTAAAAGATAGGCTCGGGTCGAAAGTCGGATTTTCAGGTAGCATTTTAGATTACAAAATGGCTTTAACCTTAGGACGGTTCGTATTCTACTGCTGTCAGGCTGGCCCGACTAGACGTCAAATTTCGGTCCATACAGACTTGTACGTGAGCCGGACTCGAGTCCTTGCAACCCTCTACAGTACCGTAGTTGGACTTTTGGCGTCCTGAAAGAAATAATTCTAGGACGCTCTTAGTCTTTGGTTCTCAAGACAAAATAAGTTCAGAAAAAACAGGCACCACTTCTCGTTCTGTGCCCTGGAGCAACACTCCTGAGCGCAGAACGAGAAGGGGGTGCCTGTTGCGCTGAACATATTTTTGACACTAGGCGCCCCGATGCTCCAGGTTTCCAAACGAAAACTACATGACCGTACGCCGCTGGGCCTCTACCCTGTGTATGATTGGGGCTTCGATCATACGCATCATTTGACACACATCCATCCATAATTGATAAAATAATTGTGTAATGCAATCACTCACTTGATTCGAATATGCCAGGGCATGGGCGCCCGATATCTTCCCGGCGTCTCGGAGTCAAAGAACGATCCCCACTGAAATTTCTTTTGCCCTATGACGGGCTCTGGACGGAAACTCTGTATTTCCGATTATAAGTTATTAGCTGCAGGGAGGCGATAATTCGCGAGCCTTTCTGTCGCGGTTTCCCTCTCTCGCGGATGGCACGTGATTCTGCTGCCCGTCAAAACTCTCGCTTCCTCTGCAGAGTAGTAGTGACTCAAGCGGTAAATTCGTTCGTCTGAGTTTTGAGCGACTTGAACTTGAGGACTAACTTAGAAGAACGAAAGCAGGTCATTATAATAACTCTGAATGTGAAGGTCAGGTGGAGTAAATAAAAGATTTCGATTCAAAATTTGGCTTAGTTTATTAGTTACATCAATAATATATTAGTACAATAAATCGAATTAAATTATGTCGATTTAAATTATAACATTATTAATGTGGGAAAACTTATTTTTACTTTATCATAATCCATTTGTCGATACGCCCATAGAACGTTTTCCAGGGGGGGGAGGGGACTCAGGAATAAAACGTACCTTGACCGTTCAGGAGGTGGCAAGCTCTTGTTCTCTCCTATGGGCACCCATGACTCGACAGCCCAGGGTAAACATCGGCCTTCCTCTGAAGATTACTCCCAGTATTCCTATCCAATGCTGTAGCACGCCAATTCTATTTATTTTATAAACTAAAATATACAAATTCAAACTCACATTTTTGTTCGAATTATCCATAGTTAGAATTAATGAATACCAACGAGAAAAAAAATATATAATTTTAAGAAGAATACTCAGAATTTTATTAGTCTTAATTTTTTTAAATAACTATCACTGACGTATGATTGAAAATGTCAAAGGAATAAAACTTCGTGGTGTAGAAAACCCAGACCACACGACCAACCCAAAGGCTAATGGTAGCTTTCTGTGTGGCCGGAAAAAAACTTCGTGGTGTGGAAGACCCAGACCGTCCGACTCGTCCAGAGGACTTAGAGTTACTAGTTGGACGGCCGGGAAGGCAAAAACTTCGTGGTGTGTAAATGTCCGGAATTTTCGTTTCACCATAATTTTAATTTAAAAAGTGCAGCTGTGATATCAGATCGGCAGCGTTTTCATCACTTGGCATTGGGTCTCTAGTTTCTTTATCCTTCCCACCCTTGTGAAAATGCTTTAAAAGTCTAACATTCATTTATTTTTTGGATGAGTAGTTTCTTCATCATTTTCATCCTTATAGAAATTCTTTAAAAATCTCGCATTTATTTGGTTTTTTGGGGTTTGTAGTTTTTTCGCCATTCTCATCCTTATAGAAATTCTTTAAAAATCTAACATTTATTCGGTTTTTGGGGGGTTTGTAGTTTTTTCACCATTCTCACTCTCTCAAGAAAAGGCATCAAATTTCTCACAGTCTTGTCAGAAAATTCTGGATACTCAGAAGGAACTTTTTTAATTGAATTAACATCCAGAGGGAAGGGTACCAAAATATTCAATATTTGAGAACCTCAAAGAGTCAATCCAGACCTCAATGAGAGGTTGTTGTTGTTGAAACCCAGACCGTCCGACCTACCAGAAAGGTGTAAGGTAACTGTTTGGACGGTCGGGAAGTGCCACCCAATTTAGACCGGAACCCAGTGGGGGAGGCATCCACAGGGACCGTACCCTCCTTCCCCTACCACCAACCTCTCGGAAGGACTTTCGGACCCACATGTTTAACGTGATCGTACTCCGCATGAACACGGCGGCAGTTTTGGCAGTGGCTGGAATCGAACCCGGGCCTACCGAGTGCGACTCCAGCGCGCTAACCAATGGGCTACCGCGCCCCTCAATGAGAGGTTGACACTCCATCCCCTTTGCCTACGCTATGAGGTACTGAGACAAAAGTATTTCCTTCTACAGTTGACGTGACTTAACAAATTCTAGTAAATGATTTTAGAATAAAAAGATGCCTGTACTTCAAGTTTCTGAACTACTTTAAACGTAATCTGTACGACGTGAGTAGAGTTCACGAGTATGAAATAAAAAAAAAAAATACATCGGATTTATTTCCTGAAAGCATAGTGTATTCTGAGACAATAAAGATTGCAAGTGGATTAAGTAAGTACTGTAGGAAGAGGAAATAAAGTGTTGCTCCATCCCTCCCCACTTTATCAGGTACTTAACATCCCGATAAAATATCTTATTAAGAACACAGAGTGTCAAAAATACAGTGCAAGCATTACTTTTACATGCATGATTTCAAATTGTCTGCCGCCGTTCAAATTTTAATGGAGTTGAATACGAAAAATGGCAAATAAAATTAATTGTTAAAATAATAGTTTCCTGGAATATATTTTTATTGCATCAGTTGAGTGCAGCTGCAGGGTACAAACGATGAAGTTAAAAATTTAAATTATACCCAAGAAAAGCCAAAATCTCTATATGTATGTCTGTCATGCTTGGAAACAAATTTGTCTACCTTGCCAACAATTATGGCGCAACGACGTTCGAGGCATGTTGTAAAGAATCTTGCTGCCCCAACTGGGAATCGAACCCTGGATCTCTGAATTGGCCAGAAGACGCTCTACCGTTGAGTTACTGGGACGAAACTGCAAGCTCTTATCTTTGAAGTGGACTCTGCATTCTCCACCCACTAATGTCAGATTGGCGGGCAACTGACAATCTGACTGACCACCTCCTGCTCTTTTTATCTCAGGTTAGCCTCCTGTTACTACTATTTTTATCCAGGTTAGTATCTTAAGGGGCCGTTATCCTCTCAATTTGAAATTGGCGCTCAACCTTCCAGAGTCCATTGAATTCGTACTAGTCGTACTACGGTCACTTTCATACCGCCGATGTCTTTACACTAACCTGACTGATACACTTACTGACTGATACAGCACTAACTGATTTGTTCGGGTGCCAATGTAAAGAACCTTGCTGCCCCAACCAGGAATCGAACCCTGGATCTCTGAACTGGCCAGCCGACGGTCTACCGTTGAGTTACTGGGACGAAATTGAAAGCTTTTATCTTTGAAGTGGACGCTGTAATGACACCAAGCTGGCGATAATTCAATGTTTCAAAAAATTAAATTTAATTTCTTTGATAATCCCTGTCACATTATGGGAATTTTTACTTTCTCATATAATGTATGGAAAAAATATTGTTTTCCAAAAAATTCTCGAACCCGAGATTTTGAAAGGATACGCATATCTTAAGAACCCATTTCGAACACTTCTGGAAATATGCTTGTCTTTGTGTGTGCTTGTGAAGTGTGGACACGATAACTCAAGAACGAATACACCTACCGCTATAAAATTATATGTATACTTTACGTGTGTGAGTGTGAAGACCCAGACCGTCCGACTCATCCAGAGGACTTGAGTATCTAATTGGACGGCCGGGAAGAGATCCGGCGACAACAATGTATACATTACGTGAAAAACTAGAACTAAATAGAATTGTATTAATTATTATGTTTAGAACTCGAATTTTATAAATTATTCATAGCATTATTTTAATATGGTAAAGAATAATAATTTCGGGAACAATGATACTATTATATAGAATATAGGGGAGAGAGAGAGAGAGACAGTGGCGTAACTAGTATTCAGAACGGTTAAGCAAAGCTTAAGGGGCCCAAGAAACATAGAGGCCCTAGAGATAGCTGGGGTATTTGCAGCGCCCAAAATGAAACAAGTTTTTCCTCAAACATTTTATTGAAAAATAAAAATATTTCATTGTTATTATAACAATTATACGTATTAAGTTATTTGTAACTAATTAAACGTTTTTTATATTAAATACGAAAACAGATTTACAAAAAATATCCATTACTTGTTAAATATAAATAAAAATGATTCTCAAAGTTTGAAAACACGGGGCCCTATCAAGCGCGAAACGGGAGCCAGAAAACGCGAGCTCCAATACTATACAAATATATATATATATATATATATATATATATATATATATATATATATATATATATATATATATATATATATATATATATATATATATATATATATATATATATATATATACACATATATATATATATATATATATATATATATATATATTGGGGGGGAGGCAAAATTTTGGAGAGCCCTAAAATAAAAACATTTTCTTAACTGCCTCAAAATAAAAGCATTTTCTTACATGCTTTTATTTTGGGGGCCAAAACTAAACTTTTGTTTCCCAAAATTTAAGTTTTAGAAAAACTAAAATGAGCACTTTTTTAAGTGGGTTTGCTGAAGGAACTAAATTTCCTAATTAAGTCGATGAGAGGAGATTGGTAATTTTAAGTACGCTGTATGGATGTTAATGGTATCGTAATATTTTTTATCAACACAGATAAGTTAAATGCATTCATTCATCGACGTCATAAAGCTGTTGGCAATTTGAAAAGAAAAAAGTTAAAAGAATAATCACGACATATTTTAAAGTAGGTTACGAAATCTGAAAAAGAAATTTTTTTTATTTCATTATGATGTAAGCTTCACCCAAGAACTTTTTTCTTCCATATTCATTTTGTCTTTATAACCTTGCGCGAGCGGTACTCAGGCACTCACGTGATGTTGCTTTCTTCGACAATGGTCAATACTATAATTGTGCAAAAATTCAGCCTTCTATGTCATCGGAGACTTCTGCAAGATCTGGAAAAAAACGTTTTACGCCCCCTCCGTTTTCCCCCCCAGGCAATGGAAAATTAGACTTCGTCAAATTCTGACCCATGGACGATACTACATGTGAGGGTCAAGAAATAATTTTCAAAAACACCATATTTGTACGTTCTCCATGGAAGGAGGGGGGGGGGGTCGAAAATCTGGCTCCGTTAAGTTTTCAAACCACCCGTAGTCGATACTATAGGTGTGCAAATATTCATCAATCTAAGTCACCTAAAATCACCAGCTTCTGAAGAATCTGAAGAAAACTCCCTACCCCTGTTTTTCAAACTGAGAAAAGAAAAATTAATATTATACTTACAAATGTATAGTACTGCAATTGATATTGAAATTTAACACATCGATATTAATTTTCATAGAATATTTGTGCATGTTAGCAAATTTACATAGAAGTTCCCCTCTTAAATGATAATTTAGTGTTATTTGGTCTAAAAATTGGAGTAAAGCAAGTAACAGCATTATGCAGAGATGTTAATATCATAATTCCTATGCCGATTTTCAGGACCGTACAAAATTTTTCCAATTAAACAGATTCCGTTTTACACAGATTTCAACGCATCTCGCCGTTGATTATCACCGCGCGAGTACTTTAGTACTGTATATCAAAACTTATTAAAATACATATGTCCCTGAAGATTCTTCCTCGAAAGTTATTTATAAACAATTGTTACTTTTCTTGTCCATTTGGTAAAATATGTGAAAAATATTCTTATCTGGAAGCTTTCCAAAACGCTCTCTAGCGCTATTGTCTACTCAATGATTTCTGGTTTTTATGGACATAGCCATTCACACATTTTGATACAGTGACTGTTGGGCGAATGCATCATTTTGCGCCGAAACCGCACAGAGATTCAAGGCTGTCACGCTTTCCGCGTTTGCTTTAATTAAGCGTGTTTTTGTGGGAAAGATCATTCTAGTTGTCTTTTCTTTATACTCTAACTTTTCTTTTCAGACGAAGTAATAGTTAGAACCCGATTCCGAGGTTCAATATTGTGTGGCAAAAGAAAGATTTGGCAATCGTAAAAGATAGAAGTCTGTCTTTGCAGTAGTTTCCGCACTTTACTTTTCCATTAAAATATATAAAGTAAAGCAAAGGCTCCACTCGACTTTCTTATATACCCATATTCCATTTAATTCTTCCACTCATTATCAGAATGGGGGAAAAAAGAAGAAAAAATTATTATAAAAAGTATTTTTAAATTACACTGTTTTAGTACAATGCTCTAAAAAGTAAAAAATACATTTTAACTATCACAATATTCTTGGTCATATGCGACTAAAAATAAAACCGTCCATAAAAGAATTGTATTTGGACATTAACAGAACTTTAAGGAACACTAGAAGTGATAACATAGAAATGACATATATAAGAATGATTCCATTAAATTCATTAAAAAAAAAACTGACAATTTTGATTCAACAATCCGCTATCTTTACGTGTGCCATTTCTATGTTATCACTTCTATTGTTCCTTATAATTCTGTTAATGTCCAAATACAATTTTTTTATCTGGGCCCCACGGTTTTATTTTTAGTCGCATATGACCAAGAATGTTGTAATAGCTAAAATTTATTTATTTTTTTTTTACTTTTTAGTTTCCGGTCTAAATTGGGTGGCACTTCTCGACCGTCCAAACAGTTACCTTACAGTACACCTTTCTGGTAGGTCGGACGGTCTGGGTTTCAACAACAACAGCTCAGTCCAGTAAAACATTTTAATCTATTAAAATTTGGCGGAACCTCAAAAAATAGAACTGGCCCGCGAAAAATCTTCTTCGCTTTACATAATCTCATTATTGTAAGATAGTTAAAAAGAGGTCAATATGCGGCCTCAGTTTCCCATAGAACACATATTGGAGAACGAAATCCAATGATACAACGCTCATTTAGTGATCCCCCTTTTCCAAGATCCTGGCTACGCCTATGTGCCCTTCCGAAATATGAATAAAATGACATTCAAGCATCTAATGAAAAAACAGTGGAGCCCACTTAACTCGAAAATAGCGAAGTATCGGTTATTACAAATATTTTGCTGTTCACCTTGGATCTGTAATACGTTTAAACGATTCGCTTATAGAGAACAATTAGAGCTGTGGGAGAGATGAAGACAAAAATTATTTTCATGGAACTTCTAGGAATAAAAGGAAGTCCCAGGAGCAATAATTAGTTTGGTAACAAAGATTCATCCCCAGATGCATTGAAATAACCTAAACATGTGGAAATTGCCTGCAAATTTTTAGATGATGTTCGGCATTATGTTCTTCTGCAAACTTCTGGAAACATGCTAGGTTTTTAGGGAAAATCCAACTATGCTTCATTTCTGATCCTACGTATAAATATAGTCCAATACGAAATAGCTTACGAGAAAAAGGGAGTTTTGCCAGGGGATCTTACTTTTGAAGATCGAACAACAAGCGATGATTGGGATGAAACAGAAACACAAGACACCGATAATGTCACTATTGCTACAGTTACCGATAGTGCGTCTGATGAATCTGAATCCGAAGAAACCGAAATTGATTTAAAAAGAGATTATATCATCGAACATTACTGTGGAAAACTTGCGGAATTTGCATGACCATTTCGAAGTCTACAACGTTAACTGCAGTTACCATTTAGATACAATAGGAAAAGTGCTACGTTGTAAATTCAAATATTCAAAAGAAAGTTACAACTTTTCTTCAACGTAAATAATAGAGCAATACATTTCAACCTTACAATGATGAATTTTTGCTTCACAATATGCAGTCATATAAGTCATTATTATTGTTTATCTCATACCTAAACTTTTATCGGTTATTGCGAATATCCAGCTATAACGAATGATTTTGCCCTTCCTTTATGGCTGCGCTATATGCGGGGTCTACTCTACTACCACACATTATTCCGGGAATCATCATAATTTTCCATAAGTAATAATGTCATTAAAATTTTGAAATTCAAATAATTATAATTTTAATCATACCAATTACTAGCATTTCTTAACAGTTTTTCACATAATGTATTTGTACGCAATTTGATAGTGGTAGAAGAATTCATTCTTGAGAGATCGTGTCCCTACACACGTACACACATTTATTCTACCTCAAAAACATTCTATTCTAATTTACAAATATTCAAAACGTCTAAATTCGTCGAGAACTACAATTCGAATTTTCGTTTCTTTCGCAATACTTTCACTATAATATACTATGTTGTGAGTGTAATAACTGATAGATTTGTTGAGGTCAAAAAACCTCAACGCAAATTAGGAGAATGTGAGGCTCTCCCATAAACCCATGCCACAGACAGAAAGGCTGGGGATTAGTTTCCATCGGCGGAAATTATATTAGTTCACCATAGGCACTTGAGAAACGAAATCCAACACTTCAATCCCTATTTCGTCCCCTTTGCGAGATCCTGGCTACTCATGTGTCCTTCCGAAGTATAAATAAAGTGACATTCGAGTATCTAATGATATTATCATCTTAAAGTTTCCGAAGCTTGTTATTGTGCTCCCAGTGTAGCGACAACTAGCATCAGTGGACACAGATTTATTGCTCTTTACTGCCGAGTAGTCAGTATCTGCACTGGTGGGAAGAAATAGTTTTCTGTAGTATAAGTAGAAAAGGAACAAAGAAAAACATTTAATAATTACACATTTTTTTTGTAGTTATAACCAAATAAATAATTCGATTAAATGTATTTGAAAATTGATAACCACCATGGACGCCCATAAGAAAGGGGGCACTTGACCCCCCCCCCCTCTACACACACCACACATACACACACACACACACACTGGACGCCGTGGTTATAAAGACGGGAATCAAGCTAATCGATGCCGTGCGTCTTATCCTTAAGTTTCCATCCACTCTCCCCACCCCACTGTAAAATATTCTATGGGCGCCCCTGATAACCACCTCTGTGTTATTCTGAAACTACTGTTCATCATTTGCCAAATTCAACAGCTGATTTTGCTGAAAATGACTTTGGCAATCGTCCATACCTTCGCCTCTGTGACTCTATTGTTAGCCCTCAATGAATCGGTAGCGTTTCGAGCCCGTCGTCCATCCTATTTTGCTAGCCTGTCACGCAATAACGCATCCCTCGTTTTCCCGCCGCAACCGTAACACAGAGATCAAGGTTGTTCCGCTTTGAACGTAGAACTTTTCCGTAATGAAAACTGAGATAGATCAACTTGTATGGACGATCGCATTTTTGTAATCTATTATTTTATTTACATAGTATAATGTATAGCGGGAGTATTGAGAATTTTCGACGGATTTTATTGGACAGGGAAACTATCAAAAGGCAAAAGCCTCTGACACGTAGAAAAGCTGCAAATTAGTTCAAGAATGTGGAAGATAGAAAATTTTTACCAAGCACCTGCAGGTCAGTTGGTGAGAAAACATCACGAAACTCAACATTATCAGCGTAAACTGAAGTCCAAGTTAAAAACGGTGACAGCCTTCCCAAATCATCGAACAAATTGCAAAAGGTAAAATTCCACTGTTGGAATAACTAACCGAAGGTCAGCAAACACAATTGTCCATGAGTGACTTGTTTAGGCCGATGTGATCGATAGCTTACCTGTGGACAATTAAAAATATTTAACTGTTCTATAAAATAAAAAAAATCAAAACAGTACGCAATTTAAAGTAATTTCTCTAAAGTATGGTATCACCAATACTCTATTAATAAACGTGTTTTAATCAAATTTTTAATAGCATGGATTTTGTATGTATAAGCCTTCATTGATTCGGGCTTCTTTGACATTTAAAATACATTTAAGAATATATACAGTAATAATGATCCAGTGGCACTCCCACTTAGGTGATTTCAAGATCTTCCTACCAAGTAATGTTAAAATGTACATAAACAAGTGTTAATACCATATGGTTTATACTAAAATATAGTAGTTTAAATAATTAAGAATAATGTCTAATATAACATACCAACAAAATGTAAATAAGTATTTACATATTATTTTATTGAGCCCTAAAGATGCCGATTTTACATGAATATTATTTCAAGCACACAGAGCCAATTATCTAAATTTAATGAATATATGAAATTGCCAGCCATTAGTACTTGTTTATATATATTTTAACATTACCTGATATATGAAGATCTTGAAATTGCTTAAGTGGCAGTTTATTGTATATGTTCTTACATGCATTTCAAATATCAAAGAAGCCCGAATCAAGAAGGCTTATAAATACAAAATCCATACTATTAAAAGTTGGATTAAAACACGTTTATCAAGAGTATTCGTGATACCCTATTTAAGAGAAATTACTTTAAATTGTGCACTGATTTGATTTTTTAATTTTATAGAACAGGTATATTTAGCTGTCCACAGGTAAGCTATCGACCTAAACAAATCCCTTAGGAACAATCACGTTTTCTGACCTTAAGTCAGTTATTTCAACATTGGAATTTTACCTTTTGCAATTAGTTCGGAGATTTGGGAGGGCTGTCACCACTCTTATCCTGGACATCAGTTTACGCTCGCACTTAAGCTGATAATAGAGAGTTTGGCAATGTTGCTCGCCAACTGACCTGCAGGTATGCTTGGTAAGAATATTTCCGGCTCCCACACTCTTGAATTAATTCGCATCTTTTCTACATTCGGAGGCTTTTGCCTTTTGACAGAGACGTTAGATCATTCCAGAACTCGAATCGAACATATTCTAAGTGCTGTCTATGTGTGGAACAAATCTCATAAATAAAATAAAACGTATTTTTATTTATTTATTATGATTGTCATAGTCTTTTAAACCAGGAACTCTATCGATTTTAAAAGCTATCAATATACGAAAGGGACTTATATTTTCGAATAATTTTTTGAAAAAAGAAAAACAGGATCATAATAAATAATCATTTTACCTGCAATTTATCATTACAAAACGAATGGAACTTGTACAAACCCTTCTCGATATATTGTTTTACAATCAAATATACTATTTTTTAATTAAATTTATCAAAATAATTGAATAAATTAATAAATGTATCAAAATAATTACATAAATTAATAAATTTATCAAAATAATTGCATAAATTAACAAAGTCATAAACACTTTTCAACTTTGTTGTAAAGTGCTAAAAAAGTAAAAAGTAGCAAATATCGCTAAATATGTTAATTTTCCATATGCAATATTATCCGATAACATCATTCTTGTGCATCTAGCTCATTCGGGTTATAAGAAAAGAAACATTTAATTATCGTTTTGTATTTTGACGCCAAAATATTCGCAATTATAATTTATTTCACTACATTCTAATTAATTGTCAACTGCATTTCCATACGAGTTTTGCACTTGACTATAAATAAGTTATTTTGTTTGCAATAATGAAATTAATTTGTTTTGGGCCAAAAGCGCCCAACTTCTATTTGCATGATGTTAATTCAATGACAATAATATTGCGGTATAGATTCATCTATTCATGCGTATATTTGGCGACAAAAAATCAGTACAGTCAATCGTGTTAAATAAACATTTATTTTATACGTAATTTATTTTAGAAAACAAATGGTACACATTTCAGAAAACTAGCGTGAACTGTTCTCAAGATATCGAAATGGTTTCAAATAAATTTGGCTAAAAGGTTACATAAAATTAAAAAATAATAATAAGTATCTTTAAAAAAAAAAAGTTGGCTCCACATATGTAATAACTTGCGCGAAAATCTGTTAACATCGCATTCTAGTATACAATTATGTTTCGTTCGCGAGAAAAGACTAGATGCCTTTTTTTTTACGAAGGTATATACTTTTTTTTACGAAGGTATATACTTTTTTTACGAAGGTATATACTTTTTTTACGAAGGTATGCGTGCGTATCTTTAAAGAGCTATTTGATTTTCGAGAATTCGCTGCATATTCCGGTGTTATTTTAATCAGAGGTTTGTATCTCAAACCTTAGACAAAACCAAGTATTTATATATGCATTGGAGCAAGAGAAATACACCCCTGGATGCATCCAAAACATATCGAAACGACATGTCTGAGACGGTTTCAGAACTACAAGGGTAAAGCAGCCTATGGCAGCAGCAGAGAAATATACTGGAGTGTGGCCCAACTCGACTTTTTCACACCAGAATCCATTTTCAGTACCTCTTTTTTTTTCACATTTTACAAGAATTTTTTTGAAAAATCGGTATCATGGGTCCAAATGACAGCAATTATAGCCTGTTACCCTTCACTTTAAAGGACATAAAAAATGCTTTCGATTGATACCATACTTGGCAATGTACCCCACAGGCGATGGGGGGGGGGGGGGGGCGGACAGTATCGAATCAACCTCGAAGAGGGAGATAATGACGTTACGAATAAAAAAATTGTATCACAGCTATTTTCACAAAAATGATTGTAAACTATAAAGTCCCGTGATCATTGGGCCATAAATAAACTATTTTATGCATGATTATATCAAATTTTATCTTATGCTGCCATGTTTAAAGCATGACAATTTGAGCAAAAATTTCAAATAAGTTTCGAAGTTTTTGCTCGAATTAAAAAAAAAAAATTCTATCTAGTTCTAGATTTTTTGGTAACAATGTCAGATATAAAGTTTCGTGAAAATCCATTAATATTTGTGGCCGCTATCTTTTACACAAGAAATCGGCCACAGACAGACATACTGACAAGCTTCACTCCAAAAATAGTCAAAAAATGTTCAAGAGGTTTTAAAATATATATTGACATCAAAATCTCGAAATCGAAAATTTTCGTGAAAACAATATTTTCTCAGCACTACATATGAGAAAGTGAAAACACACCAGACGATTGAAAGTGAGCTACAAACTTTTATTAGAACATCTAGAGTTTCCTTCATATTTTGTATGTTCTTCCTCTCACTACGTGTACCAATGAACGGTTCTTAATTTTGAGATGGGTAAAAACTTGCTTGAGATCAAATATAAAAGGATGAATGGCTTAGCTATGCTTTGCATTCATCATGAGGAAATCCATCCTGAATCTGTGTTGAACAAATGTGTGTTAAACACATAATGGGAAGCTAGAAATATTTGTAAGGTAAAATAGCAATTTCTTTTCATTGCAAAAGTTTTTACATAAAATAAATACTAACTAGTATTTTATTAAAACCATGAAGTTGCGTATTATCATGATTGTGCATTATATAAAAAATCTGATGTGGGCAACACATGACTTTCCTTATATAATGTAATGAATATACTACTTTTACAGTAAAAAAAAATAGGTTTTTCTTATAGTAGATACTAATATTCTTTCCAAAATATTGAATATTCGACAATTAGTCGTCATTTTCATTGATTTAGCGTCATTTTTATCCATTTGGCGAGATTTTCGTTAATTTGGCAACATTTCAAAAAATCGCCAAGTTGGCGACATTCCGACAAATTCGTCGCCAAAATCTCGCCAAGCGTTATGGACGAAGAAATAAGTTATTCTTACAGCAGATAAATAACTATTGGTGTTCAAATACAAAAGTATTACTTAAAGTATTTTTTTTCATGAATGGAACGAGCTATATCCACGAAAACGATATCACCCAATTTATCGCATGGTATTACGTATGAAAAGTGAACATGTTTCTCAATAGGAAATATTTTTTTTTTATTTTACATGACCTTTTTAAAATTTTTTGAAAAATGTACAATATCTCGAGAACGGTTCATGTTAGCGTTCTAAAATTTATGTCAATCGTTTTCTAATGAAAAATTACATAAGAAATGTCTATTTGCGCACCTTTATTAGCGGTTTTGGTTTTTTGAAGATTTTTTCAAAATTTCATTCGAAAATTTAGGGGGGTTCTGAACATTCGATTGCGTATAGAAACAATAGGCTTCCAGTGTTTACGGATTGTGATTTTTGTACCAAATTTTGTTCGAATCGGTCCATTCGTTCGCCAGTTATCGTCTCCACAGACTCACTGACACACACACACATACACACTTTCACACACACACACACACGCACGCACACACAGACATCACTTCAAAAATGTTTGATTCGTGATCAGGGATGTTTGAAACGTGCCCTCCCGTCGAAAACTCGAATTCGAATTTTCGACCCCGTCACAATACTTTCCTTATACATTATGTATATAAGGAAAGTAAAAATCACTTACATTAACTTAATATGTCATTTTGAAAGTAAAAATAGGCAATCCCATGATCTTGACCCCCTCCCCCCTGTCGAAATTTCTTGGATCGGTCCATTGCTGAGCAGGCCGAGTTAGGACTCAAAGAATTTAGAACCGAATCGAGCTCAGGTATTAGATTGCGAGATGCGTTCGGTTTGGCCCGTGTTCGGTCTCGTCAAGAATTTCGGACAGTGAAGAAATACCTCTAATTCATAGTTATTTCTACACTACTGCAGCACAAGCTTATCACTGACTCTCCCGTGTCCACGTCCGTGGAAGGAAACTGACACATACCATTGTGTTTACTTTTCCTTTATCACTAGCTCCTGTTATCACTTTCTTTCGGAAACATTTCGGTTAAGGTCGGAGATATATAACGAAACTGGCGCTGGTTTCACCGAACCGAAATGAGTAAATAAGAAACCCCGAATCTATACTAAAAAATTGTTTACTGACAAAAAGAAACATTGATGTAAGCAGCACATGACTTTTACTACCGACTTAAATTGTAGTTTTTATTTACGTTATTTTTATTCTTTCAATTGAGTTTTTTTACCCAAAATAATATATGAATCAAATGCGAATTCATTTGGAATAATATTACTCTTATATAATATAAATCACTCTTATATAAATGAAATTGAAAATCTGTCTGTCTGTATATGAGTGTTTGTCTCATTGTCACGGGAGAACGGCTGCACCGAATTTTATGAAATTTTCTGAGTAGCCCTGAAATAGCCTCACTTAAAATTTGGTCTATGTTTTGAATTTCTAGGGCCAGGGCTTGTCAAGGTATTAATAAAAACCGCACAATTGAACCTTCCACAAAAATAGCCTTATGCAGGAGATACTTCTTTCGCAACTTTATTTGAAGAAAATGATATCATGTTGCTTAGAAACGTGATTACATTAAATGTGTTTATACGCCAGAATATTTTTATTATTTTCTTCCCAATATAAATAATCTGATGCGAGCAGCAGACGACTTTCCTTATATATAATGCAATGAATTGACTTCTGTCACAGTGAAAAAATGATGAAAAGATACATGGTATAGTGTTTTTCACGTTGAATTGTACATTTGGCGCTTTTCCGGATGACAACATGTAATACTATTTCAAAGTACCCAATTAACTTATATTTCACGCATCTCTAAATTTACAATTATAATATTGATAGCATCCTCAATAAGCAATACAGTATATATCAAAATATTTTAATAATTTAAAAAACAATTAGGCATCAATTAGGCGTCATTTTCATTAACTTTGACGATATTTTCGTCAATCTGGGGCGAAATATCGCCAAGATGACGATATCCCGCTAAATTATTCGCCAAATGTATCGCCATGTGTTACAGATAAACGGAGAAAAGAGCATTTCTTATATACTAGAAGGTATGTCCGTCATACGACGGAATTCAAAATTTGCAAAGTATTACGTCCCCTTTGGCGACATTTTTATCCCTTTGGCGACACTTAAAAAAGTTGCCAAGTTGGCCACATCCTGATAAAATTTTTGTCTAGCTTTGCGAACGGATGGACGAACAGAGAAATGGGTTATTCTTGTAGTCTATTCTTATGTTCTTTCCAAGATAATGAATTTTTATCAATTAGTCGTCCTTCCACGGATTTAGCGTCATTCTTATCAATCTGGCGAGATTTTCGTCAATTTGCCAGCATTTTAAAAAAGTCGTCAAGTTGATGATGTTTTGCTAAATATGTGGCTAAACTTGGTTGCTAAAATAGTTAATTTTTTTATTTAATTTTATGTGATTTTTTGTTAAATTTATTTAAAAATGTGTAATATCTCGAGAACGGTTCATACTAGCGTTCAATTTTTGAGACAATCGTTTTATAATGAAAAATTACATAAAAAATGATTATTTACACAATTTTATTAAAGGTTTTGATTTTTTGACGACTTTTTCAAAATTTCATTCGAAAATTTAGGGGTGTTCTGGACATTCGATTGCGTTTAAAAACAATATGGTTCCAGTGTTCACAAATTGTAATTTTTGTACCAAATTTCGTTCGAATCTCTCCAATCATTCGTAGGATATCGTCTCCACAGATTCACGAACACACACATTCGAATTTTCAACCCTGTCATAATACTTTCTTTATACATTATACTATGTATATAAGGAAAGTAATAATAAAGAAATGGTAATAAATATATATTTTATATATGAAAGGTATTGCATTTGTGACTATGGATTATGTCAATTACGGCCTGTGCGTTTATAACAAGAATTATTAATATTTTCAATTTCTTTTGTCATCTGTTTTATTTTGGCAAATATTTCTTAAACTCATATATTTTTTTAGCCAAGTGTTGAAACAGAATAAAAAGAATAAAAATTTTACGGGTATATCTTCTAATACCATTTTAACGTTTTCATTTTGGCATAAATTGCTTCAGTTTCATAATTTTTGTAAATTTGTTTACAAACCGGACCAGAATGATTCATCATTCAAATCGGCCTGTGAAGATAATTTTGTATGGCGAGAACAGAGATTTTTAGACTTCATTTTAAGAGAATTAAATTAAATATTTTAATAAAATGTTTTGAATAACAATGCTATTTAAAATGCAACAGAAATTTGCACATAATTGTGGATTTTAAGTTTCTTTATGTTATATAATCCGTACGAAGAACGGGTATACTGCTCATTCTAGAATAAACATTTCAAATTTCCCAACTCTAAGAAAATCTTATCATAAAAAAAAAAGAAACAAAAACCAAACCGTTAAAGGAGAACACGGATGAAAATTTCACGTCAAGATATAAAGAAGACTTGTAAACATATTACGGCACATAGAGGAGTTATAAAAAAACTAGGTTACTTAACTTTTTTAATCATCTTGTTTGCGTTTCAATTTTAAGTCGCATACAGAGCATAAACAAAACACTACGATATGTTTCGTGGACATAACTATATAAACATAAATCAATATTTATTTATTTATATTAAAGTTTTACTATTTCGTGAGAATGCATTAGGTTACAATAAATTAAATTACTGCTTGTGAGAATATCACTTTCTTATTCTACCTTGAAGTAAGCAGGCTTGGATAAATTAGGTGACTACAAATATTTCAAGAGTGTTTTGAGCCCTCTTTCTCGGATCAAAATAAGTGTGCTCTTAACAGGGAATAAAAAACGGATACCACTCGAGTCTGGGGAGGTCGGTTTTATTTTCAGCAGTGGAAGGCATGAAAGACTTATAATGTATTAAAGATGGAGGAGAGGACTGCGACATATTTTTATAGGGGGCCTCAGAATTTGTATCACAACCCCCCTCCCAGTCCACACACAAACACACGCACGCATACACGTACAGAAACATATGCACATATATTTCATTGCATTGAAATTTTGACATATTTTTAGTGAGTGCAAATTATGTTGCCAACAAGGCTGAAAAAAGACTGCAATAAAACAACCATCACACCCCTTCAACAAGTTTTGCCGTAACGTAAGGGTTGCTACGGAAATAGCTTAAACATTCACATATAACTCAGTATAACATAAGTATATAACTAGAGTTTTATATAAAGAAGTTTTATTTCTACCTCATAGTTTATAAAACGTAAACTGTATTAACAGAATATTTGAAAAATACGCTGAAAATCAGTCTTTTATCCAAACATTCTGAACTATAGCTCCCTCTTATTTTATGTGGAAAACCCAGGCCGTACGACTCATCCAGAGGACTTGAGCAACTCTCTTATTTTATGTGGAATGTGGAAGACCCAGGCCGTCCGACTCATCCGAGGATTTGAGTAGCTGGTTGGACGACCAGGAAAGGAAGCTAGCAGGTGCCGACTTCCAAGGAGAGCGACCGCTCTGGAGGTTTATTAAAAATCCAGTTTTTTAAAGTTTAAGAATAAATTCGTAAGACAGACAGTTTTACAGACAAGAAATACGGACATAACGAAGACAGGTACTGTAAACAGACACAAATATGGACACGAAACATTCAGAAAAACATCAAGGATAATAATAATGAAACATTGCACAACATGATATAGATGATGAAGTAAATACAAAATGACATGGGAGGTTGATAATAAAAGATGCAAGTGTTTTCAATTTAACAATAGTGTTATCAGTTGGCAATATGATGAGTGTATTTACAATTTAATATATTTAATATATCTTATTTTATGTGTAAAATTTCCTAATGTAAGCCCTAAGTCTCATGGATTCTTCAAAAAATCCAATTATAAACCTCTCGGTATTTTTTTTTTTCATGAAAACAGACGGATGTATTGTCGAAATTCTAAGGTAGGAAGTTGGAGGATGTCTTATCATAGGCCAGGGGAAATCCTTAGACACCCCCAATATCTTTCTGAGGAAAGGCCCATAAATGTACACGTTAAGCCCCTATTACACGACAGCAATTTGGGACAACAAACCGTTTGCAAAACAGCAAATGGGGAAGCTTAGCTTCCCCATTGGCTGCTTGGAGTGACGTCACTTTCGTTCTGTGAGTGATTAAGGATTTTTCTAGAGCCACAAAACATCCACTTCCGAGAATACCTATTATTTTTGATAGATAAAACACCGATCACTTCGCCCCTGGTGATCTAGTGGCAAGCTTAAAAGAAAACAAACAAATGGGCTGCATTTGGAGTTATAAAAATATTCTAAAATTACATTTCTGTATTTTAAATGACAAAATAAAAAATAAAGGACAAAATGTTTTTTCACTGAAATACATCTAAAAGACCATGCTTTAAAATACAGTATTATCCTTTAAACGCCATACAGTCAAGGCCTGACTCACGGAAGAAGGGGGGCGGAGGAATCAAGACTTAATTGATTTGGGGAGCCAATACTAAACCTTTTAATATTTATTAACACTTTACAACATAGTTGAAAAGTGTTTATGACTTTGTTCATTCTGTCTGTCTGTCCGTTAGCACGATAACTGCCGTAAAAATGACTTTACCAAAATGAAATTTTAGTATGTTTTTCAGACGGTCTGTGGGACCTATGGGAATATAAATAAATAATATCACCCAATTAGTTTTATATTGAACCCGGGTTGAAAACATGAAAAACATTGAACCCTATGGGACCTAATTTTTCAAACATTTTTTAAGCAAATTTAAAATTCACAAATTGCTTCGAAATTTTTAGAAAATATTCACATGATCCCATAAAATATATAAAAAAAATTTCAGTAAAATATATTAAGTAGTTTTTAATTAAAAATTATTTAATATAGGGAAAAAAACAAATTCAATTAAATTCTGACCTTTGGGATATCCTCCAGAAAGAACAATTATGCATAAGCATTGATTATGAAACACTTTCCCACTGGAATGCAATTTCATTTAAAAATTTTTAAAATGTGATACATTCAGTGGTGATATCTTTTACATTATCACAGTACTACAGTAATTTATTATACTTAAATATTTAAAACTGTATCGAAATATAAATCATCTGATTCTCTATGCAAAATCAATGAATATTTCATTCATATAACTTGTATTCCAGACTCTAGAGCTAAATAATTTTGTGTGAAAAAAATTCAGCAATTCTTATGTAACTCACCTTACAATCGCTTCAGATATTTGCATTCTGCATAAGTTAAAATTAGGCTTCGTTGAAGAAATAATAAAAGTTTAGGGATCATTTAAAATCACAACTATTGTAATTGCATAGGCACGGAATTTAGATACACAGATAATACACAGATACGCAGATAATATGTGTGTGTGTGTATGTATTCAAAGTATTGGAATCGTGCCGAAGATCGGAACTCGAATTTTCGAAGGATCTACACGTTTTGGGACTTCTAGAACACGAAAAAACTATTTTTAGGAAGACGTCTGTGTGTGTAAGGGTGTATCTGTGTGTGTTTCTGTGTGTCTGTGAGGATATTGCATCCACTCTAACTGAAAAACTAATGGACCGAATTCCGTAAAATTTGGTAGGTATGTTTTTTGTGGGAAACCCTGATGTTCATTAGATTACAGTACGATTCGTAATAAAAGAATCTGCCTTCTTTGCGAAATGGCCGGCAGAAGTTGCCTTTATCCGCTCTAGCTAAAAACTAATGGAACAAATTTAACAAAATTTGGTGTATAATATTTCAATAACCTACAAGTGATATATATATACCAATTTAACAAAATTTGGTATATAAATCATTTGTCAACCCAGCGAATTTTTAACAATATTACAACAATGATTTATAGAAGTGAACGGGGATTATTTGCAGGCCATTTCGAAAAAAATGTATGAGGCATATTTAAAGATCCACCAAATTTTTGTAGAATAAAATGTTCAACAAATTTAAGCTGTGTACCAAATTTTAACTCTCTAGGACGTAGGAAAGTGCCTTAAAAATGCCATCAAATAAGTATGTCATGAAGAGTTATATAAAATAAAAAAAAAATTTGAAAAATTGTTATCTACCAAATTTATTTTAAAATGTGAAGCCTCTCTCATATACAAAATGATTAAACTCTTGGAAAGATATTTATTATATAATATATCTCTTTTTTCTTTCTGGAGGATATCCCTAAAGTCAGAATTTAATTGAATTTGTTTTTCTCCCTATATTAAATAATTTTTAATTAAAAAACTACTTAACATATTTTACTGAAATTTTTTATATATATTTTATGGGATAATGTAAATATTTCCTAAAAATTTCGAAGCAATTTGTGAATTTTAAATTTGCATAAAAAATGTTTGAAAAATTAGGTCCCATGGGGTTCAATGTATTTCATTTTTTCAACCCGGGTTCAATAAAAAACTAATTGGGTGATATTATTTATTTATATTCCCATAGGTCTCACAGACCGTCTGAAAAACATACTAAAATTTCATTTTGATAAAGTCATTTTTACGGCAGTTATCGTGCTAACGGACAGACAGACAGACAGAATGAACAAAGTCATAAACACTTTTCAACTATGTTGTAAAGTGTTAAAAAAGAGATATATTATATAATAAATATCTTTCCAAGAGTTTAATCATTTTGAATATGAAAGAGGCTTCACATTTTAAAATAAATTTGGTAGATAACAATTTTTCAAAATTTTTTTTAAATTTTATATAACTCTTCGTGATATACTTATTTGATGGCATTTTTAATGCACTTTCCTACGTCCTAGAGAGTTAAAATTTGGTACACAGCTTAAATTTGTTGAACATTTTATTCTACAAAAATTTGGTGGATCTTTAAATATAGATCATACATTTTTTTCGAAATGGCCTGCAAATAATCCCCGTTCACTTCTATAAATCATTGTTGTAATATTGTTAAAAATTCTGATGTGCTATGTCTTTCCCTGCAGACTCATATTCACGTTCTCTTTATTTCTTCAATAATAATTTGAGTGTATCTGCACAAAATAACAGTCATAAGTATTTTAAATGACATTGAATTTGCATGTTAAACTTAAATTTGGTTCTCATTTGAAAGCTGGACTTATTGTCAAAGGTGGAGTAGCGAAAACGCGAAAAAACTAGAATATCTCAAGAACGGCTAGTCCTAGAGTAATGGGGTTAGTCTTATTCTTTTTGTTGTCAAAAATCACGTATAAAATAGGAATTTAATTGATATAATTGAGCACACGTAGTCTTTTATTTTTATATTTAACGATATTTGCGGGCCAAAAATAGCCCGTTCCTTTTTCCCGAATCGTACTAGAATAACCTACAAATGATTTATATACCAAATTTTGGTAAATTTGGTATATAAATCACTTGTAGGTTATTGAAATATTATACACCAAATTTTGTTAAATTTGTTTCATTAGTTTTTAGCTAGAGTGGATAAAGGCAATTTCTGCCGGCCATTTCGCAAAGAAGGCATATTCTTTTATTACGAATCGTACTATAATCTAATGAACATCAGGATTTCCCACAAAACACACACGAAAATTCGAGTTCCGATCTTCGGCACGATTCCATTACTTTGAATACATACACACACACACATATTATCTGCGTATCTGTGTATTATCTGTGTATCTAAATTCCGTGCCTATGCAATTACAATAGTTGTGATTTTAAATGATCCCTAAACTTTTATTATTTCTTCAACGAAGCCTAATTTTATCTTATGCAGAATGCAAATATCTGAAGCGATTGTAAGGTGAGTTACATAAGAATTGCTGAATTTTTTTCAAACAAAATTATTTAGCTCTGGAGTCTGAAATACAAGTTATATGAATGAAATATTCATTGATTTTGCATAGAGAATCAGATGATTTATATTTCGATACAGTTTTAAATATTTAAGTATAATAAATTACTGTAGTACTGTGATAATTTAAAAGATATCACCACTGAATGTATCACATTTTAGAAATTTTTAAATGAAATTGCATTTCAGTTGGAAAGTGTTTCATAATCAATGCTTATGCATGATTGATCTTTCTTGTTTATACCGTCAACAGTAAAATAATACTTACAGAAAAAAGTTATGAATTCAAGATCACACAACATTAATTTTGCTGAGATTTTCTTTTATATCACGTTTTCAGTCATTTTAAAAATGTTAAAGTTTCAAACCATTATGACAAAATTGCGCCCTGGTGTCGCGTGCATACCCTGTGCATGGTCACATTAACTAGAAGGTTAACCCGCTGCTGATTTGATTTGGGTATAAATCCAACAGCAAAATTCAGAATGGCCCGGAAAAAGTAGAAATACTAAATTTGGTTATTAACAGCTAATTAATTGTTTAACGTGTAATTTTTGATAACAAAACCAATGAAATTACTCTCTGTACGATAGGATAAACCGTCCTAAAGGTAATTTTTGTTGTTTTTCTTTTATTTGTTTCGAAGAGAGGCGAACTTGATCGTGAAAATGGAATAATTTAAAAACTGTACAATTTATTTAATTTGAAAGGGGGGAAGTGCTTTTTGAAGGTGAAAATTACATATACGAGTATTTTTCTATGACTTTGATTGTACGATTTTTTCCTATTTTTAAACGGATATTTTTATATTTCAACAATTGCTTGTTAATAGAAAAATATTACTATTTCTCTATTACATACCTTGACTGATTTTTAAACATATGATTTCAAAGATAAATCATAGTTAAAAAATACAAAAATCTGGTATGAACAGCACATGACTTTCCTTATATAATGCAATGAATTTACTACTTTCACAGTTAAAAAAATGTTATTCTTATAGTAGATACTTATATTCCTTCCAAGATATTGAATTTTCTTCAATGAGTCGTTATTTTCATTGATGTGGCGTCATTTTTATCCATTTGGCGAGATTTTCGTTAATTTGGCAACATTTTAAAAAGTCGCCAAGTTGGCGATATTCCGCCAAATTTGTCGCCAAAATCTAGCCCAGCGTTATGGGCGGAGAAATAAGTTATTCTTACAGAAGATAAATGAATATTGGCGTTCAAATACAAAAGTATTACTCAAATATCTTTTTTCATGAATGGAACGAGTTAGATCCATGGGAATGATATCACCCAATTTATCGTATGATATTACATGTGAAAAGTGAACATGTTTCTTAAGAGTTAATATTTTTTTTTTATTTTACTTGATTTTTTGATAAATATATTTGAAAAATGTGCAATATCTCGAGAACGGTTAATCCTAGCGTCCTACAGTTTGTGTCAATCGTTTTATAAGGAAAAAATTACATAAGAAATGTCTATTTGGGTAACTTTATAAAGTTTTTGATTTTTTGATGATTTTTTCAAAATTTCACTCGAAAATTTAGGGGGGTTCTGAACATTCGATTGTGTTTAAAAACAATAGGCTTCCAGTATTCACGGATTGTCATTTTTGTACCGAAATTCATTTGAATCATTCCATTCGTTCGCGAGATGTCGTCTCCACAGACTCACTGACACACACACACACACACACACACACACACACACACACGCACGCAAGCACGCACGCACACACTTTCACACACACACACACACACACACACACACACACACACACACACACACACACACACACACACATACTTTCACACGCACACAGACATCATCTCAAAAATGTTCGATTTGTGATCAGGGATGCTTGAAACGTGCTCTCCCGTCGAAAACTCAAATTCGAATTTTCGACCCCGTCACAATACTTTCCTTATACATTATGTATATAAGGAAAGTAATAAGAGTCCACTGTCAATAAGATTATTAACTAAAGTATGTATAAGGAATGTATTATGACGGGGTCGAAAATTCGAATTCGAGTTTTCGACGGAAGAGCACGTTTCAAGCATCCCCGATCACGAATCAAACATTTTTGCTGTGATGTCTGTGTATGTGTGTGTGGGGGGGGGGGGGGGGAGGTGTCAGTGAGTCTGTGGAGACGATATCTCACGAACGAATGGAGTGATTCAAATGAAATTTGGTACAAAAAAATTTGGTAAATACTGGAAGCCTATTGTTTTAAAACACAATTGAATGTTCAGACCCCCTAAATTTTCGAATGAAATTTTGAAAAAATCATCAAATAATCAAAGCCTTTAATAAAATTACGCAAATAGACATTTCTTATGTAATTTTTCCTTAGAAAACGATTGACATCAACTTTAGAACGCTAGCATGAACCGTTCTCGAGATATTGCAGCACATTTTTCAAATAAATTTATCAAAAAATCAAGTAAAATAAAAAAAAATATTAACTCTTAAGAAACATGTTCACTTTTTACATATAATATCATACGATAAATTGGGTGATATCATTCTCGTGGATCTAACTCGTTCCATTCACGACAAAAGATACTTTGAGCAATACTTTTATATTTGAACGCCAATATTCATTTATCTGCTGTAAGAATAACTTATTTCTCCTTCCATAACGCTGGGCGAGATTTTGGCGACGAATTTGGAGGAATATCGCTAACTTGGCGACTTTTTTAAATGTTGCCAAATTAACGAAAATCTCGCCAAATGGATAAAAATGACGCCACATCAATGAAAATGACGACTCATTGAAGAAAATTCACTATCTTGGAAAGAATATAAGTATCTACTATAAGAATAACATTTTTTTAACTGTAAAAGTAGTAAATTCATTGCATTATATAAGGAAAGTCATGTGCTGCCCACATCAGATTTTTTTTTTTTATTGCACATTAAAGTAATGCAGTTCAATGCTTCTATGAACTAAACCTGAAACATTTAAACATTTAAACATATTTTATGAAAAATATTTTTGAAAAATAATAAATGCTAAATTATATATATATATATATATATATATATATATATATATATATATATATATATATATATATATATATATATACATATATATAATAGTTTGAAAAACCAATGGTAGAATAGAGTGAAGTTGCAACTCAAAAATCTCCAATATTAAAAAATGCCTAACAAATAAAAAAGTATCAAGCAGAGAGAATCATCAATCATGTGGAATATAAAAGGCAAATCACTAATCATCAAGCTGAAGACAAACAACAAACATCAAAGGAAAGGAATCGATAATAGAAAATTAAATAAAATCCAAGCATTAAAGCTTTACACGTGGACAAGCCCTAGGCCTAAACAAATGAATTGTTCATTTCGATAAAACGCTTCATCAAGTCCAAGTATTTCATCAAAATGAACACAAAATGCATGTTTCTGATATCAGTGATAGATTATATCTATAAACACATAACTTGGACGACATGCATAAAGATTGAAAGATTATAGGAAACAAGAATACCTGAAAAAGCACTATATATGTCTGAACCACTGGAGCCTTGAATAAAGAAACCAATGTTGCCAATCGCAAAAAATAAAAAGTTGAGAACTGCTGTTGCCAATCGTGGGAAATAAATAACAGTAATGCGAAAAGGCTATGAAAGTTGATATTCAACAGTAAGAGCTACAAAAAAAAGAGGGGGAGGGGGCGCAGATGATAAAAGAAAACATAGAGGCTAAATTATAAAGGGTTGTAAATACATGGTAATCCTTATTCAAGAGAAAGTGGATGTCTGGCTAATATAAGATACTAAGAAGAGAATACTAAGGAGTATATTCAACCATTCCAAACTTTTTAACTATACCATTTACTAAATATGCTGGATATTTATATAATTTGCTGTTAATTTTTAGCTTATTAATATGCATAGCATGAAATTTTTTATCTGACAATCGATAAATTCTAAAAAGTTGATTAAGTATAATATTTCTAAACAATTGAATCGAGTTACAGGAATTAAATGGTAATATTTTATTAATGTTAAAGTTAAAAAAGTCTTTTTTATCATATAAATTAGTAACTATCCTATTAGTAGGTTCAATAATTAGATTTAAATCCAAAAAATTAATGTTATTACTAATAGTGGCGTCAATAGGAATTAGTTCCAATATATATTAAGTCAGACAAAAATATTTTTATTATAATTTGCTTTCACAATAATTGCAGGTTAGTACATGCCTACTTATTAGTTCAACATTATATTAATTTATAAGCAAATATGATAATGTCTGTCTTGCAATCATGCGGACAAACACAAAAATTTGAAACTGAGATAAAAAAATTTAAAGAAACACCATACTGAGGAAAATCGCAATGAAATAAGTGCACTTTTTATCGCTGTATGCTAAATTTGTGTCTGATTTTGATGCGGCTTGCTTTAAATTACCCTAAAAATGTAATCGATTTTTTTAATTAAATTTGAAAAATCGATTTTTTTTAAGATTTATAACCAAGATCTCCCATTACATAAATATTCATTTAATACATAATTTTCTAAAATAAAGGGAATATACCTCATTTTAAAGAATATATAAATACCGAAAGAGAAGAAAAGACTATTTGAGTCTTGAAGGAAACGTTTCTGGAGCCCAATTATCTTTTTACTTATATGAAGCCATATACGGCACTGCTATTTCGAACAGGGCAGTCACAATTTTTTTCTAATATATGCCAGACTAAATTCTTATGGCTTCTTTTGACAGTTCATATCCTTTATTTTTATGTATTTGCAGCTTAATATCTTGAATTATACGTTTAATAATGTGGATATTTTGCTATGAAAAGCTGATAATGTATTGGGAAAAAGAAAATGGGGCTGTATAAGCTTTTGAGGTTTTTAAATCTCCTTGACTGTAACAGAAGAAGGAAGGAATTCGAAAAAATGAATTTTCTACGAATTTGCAAGTTGCGAACACCCGATTATATGAATAAATTATTTTAAGGTCGATATTTGTGTCTACGTATATGTATGTCTGTAGTATTTTCACTGTAGATCGAGAATTACGCATTTAATTTTCATGATATTTTGAAGTTGTGTGGCTTAAGATTATTACACCCTATTGCTGATAATATTCTGTTGTAAATAAATACAATCATAGTGATTTTTTTTTATAAATTACTCTCACTCACCCCACTCCCAAATCGATAAATAACTAAAGTAAAATATAAATAAATAAATGGAAAAATAAAATAACTGTACTGGATACAAGAATTACATAAGGAAACAAGCTGATGTGAGCAGCACATGACTTTCCTTATATAATACAATAAATTTACTACTTTTACAGTAATAAAATAGGTTATTTTTATAGTAGATACTTATATTCTTTACAAGATATTGAATTTTCGTCAATGAGTCGTCATTTTCATTGATTTAGGGTCATGTTTATCCATTTGGCGAGATTTTCGTTAATTTGGCAACATTTATAAGTCGCTAAGTTGGCGATATTCCGCCAAATTCGTCGCCAAAATCTCGCCAAGCGTTATGGATGGAGAAATAAGTTATTCTTATAGCAGATAAATGACAATTGGCGTTCAAATAGAAAAATATTACTCAAAAGTATCTTTTCTCATAAATGCAACGAGCTAGATCCACGAGAATGATGTTATCAAATTTATCGCATGATATACATATGAAAAGTGAACATATTTCTCAACAGTTAATATTTTTTTTAATTTATGGGATTTTTTGATAAATTTATTTGAAAAATGTGTAATATCTCGAGAACGGTCCATGCTAGAGTTCTAAAGTTTCTGTCAATCGTTTTCCAAGGAAAAATTACATAAGAAATGTCTATTTACGTAACATTATTAAAGGTTTTGATTGTTTTATGATTTTTTCAAATTTTAACTCAAAAATATAGGGGGGTTTTGAACATTCGATTGTGTTTAAAAACAATAAGCTTCCAGTATTCACGGATTGTAATTTTTGGACCAAATTTCATTCGGCTTGCTCCATTTGTTCGTGAGATATCGTCTCCACAGACTCACTGATACACACACACACACACACACATACTTTCACATACAGACACATACTTTCACACACACACACACACACATACTTTCACATACACACACATACTTTCACATACACACACATACTTTCACACACACACACACACACACCACACACACACATCACCTCAAAAACGTTTGATTCGTGATCAGGGATGCTTGAAACGTTCTCTCCTATCGAAAACTCGAATTCGAATTTTCGACCTCATCACAATACTTTCCTTATACATTATACTATGTATATAAAGAAGTAATAAAGGGATACGAATCCTATACAAATTAAGATATGCCATTTCTTAAAATTTGAGTGAAATATTTGAGTTGACTTTATTAAAGACAGCAAAAGCTATCTAAATCAAGAAAAAAATTAATACGAATAAGAAAATTATGTGAAATATTCAACAAACATTCATTTTATATATAACATTTAGCAAATAAATGAGTATAACTTATTCCAGTAATTACAAATAACTGAAGCTATTTTTGAGTAAAAAAAAACCATGTGACAGTCAAATCCGTATTTAATTTTCATAATTTTAAAACTTTATGAATTACTATGGATTTCGCTCATAAGAACCATAGTGGTCCTTACCTATTAAGATTATTATAGGCAGCAGCAACTCTTGTTTAATCAGAAATTTTTGTAAGTATATTTATGAACCCTCTAAAAAAGTTCCATAAGTTTTCTCTAACTAAAATTTCCATATCAATACAGAATATTTCTATCGGGTAAAAGAAAGATTTCCGAGGAAAGAAATCACTAAGGGCTTGATTAAACGCTAAATATGGGATGGTTCACAAGATAAGGGTCCAATTGTCGAAAATTTTCAAAATCGAGTTTAAAGCCTTGTTACAGCTTTTCAGGCTGATTCTGAAAACAAAAACCGTACGTCCTTACTATAAATACAACTCATTCTATAAATTTTGAATTACTAATCAAGCGGAAACATTAAAACAGAGGAAAACAGCTTGAACATTTTGGGTTGATAGAAAAAATTTAATTTTGGGGGATTGGCAACACGGCATTGACAGAGCAATGACGCAGAAGTGTAAAATAAGCCCGTTCCACATTAAATTAGGAGACAAATAAAATGAACGGTAGACTCTTGAAAACTATTATTTTCAATAGCGAATGTATCATACGACATTAAAAAACTTGCTTTTTGTTAACAACTTAGTAAAAAACAATTATATTAACACAAAATTATTACAGACTATATACACAATCACAACAAATAAAGCTGCTACTTGTAAGAAATTAACTTACACCACTTCCTTGAAGAATGCAGGCATATGTCAGTTAAGTAACTATAAACGTTTCGAGGGCATTATAAGCCCTCTTCCTTAGGTCAAAGAACAGTAGGCGCCCTTAACAACTACTAAGAGCAAACTGCCCAACTGTGCTTTCTTCAATGAAGTATTGAAAGTTAATTTATGTACACAATGTTTGCTTAAATTAAAAATATTTATCACTTTTACAAACAGTAATTATTAAATGGAAACATGTGATAAATACTATTATATTAACATAAAATATAATGTAATATTTAATACAAAAGTGTGATTCATTATTACATATTAACCCTACTGCCTCATACATTAATTTAATAATTTACCTCTGTCGCACCTGATATATGTCAGCCAGGAAAAATACAAAATATGTCAAGAGTTCCTCGAAACAAAAAGGTAGGGAATGATGTATTACATGATAAAACAACGAGCTCTATGGTTTTTCAGGCCAGCATAGGTAAATTAATGAAATTTATAACGTAGGGACAGGAAGAGAACATAACATTTAATAGAAGTTTGCAGAGCCCACTTCGACAATAAGAGCTTGCAATTTCGTCCCTGTAGCTCAACGGTAGATCGTCGGCTGGCCAGTTCGAAGATCCACGGTTCGATTCCCGGTTGGGATAAGTTCTTTACAATGGTAAGTTCTTTAATGGTTTTCTTCTTAGTTGGTAAGTTCTTTACAATGCGCTTGAACAGATCAACCCAGTAGGTTAGTGCAAAGATGTCGAAGGTTTGAAAGTGACCCCAATGCAACTACCACGGATTTAGTGCACTCTAGGATATTGAGCGTCAATTTAAAATCGAGAGGATAACGACGACGCAGGAAGATAACCTGGAGGATAATAATAGCATCAGGAGGCTAACCTGCAGTAAAACCTGAAGTCAGTCTATCTGAAGTCAACTAACCTGAAGTCAGTCTAACTGAAGTCAACTAACCTGAAGTCAGTCTAACTGAAGTCAACTAACCTGAAGTCAGTCTAACTGAAGTCAACTAACCTGAAGTCAGTCTAACTGAAGTCAACTAACCTGAAGTCAGTCAGATTGTGAGTTGCACGCCAATCTGACATTAGAGAATGGAAAGTCACTTCGACGGTAAGAGCTTGTAATTTCGTCCCAGTAGCTCAACGATTGAGCGTTGGCTGGTCAGTTAGAATATCCAGGGGTTCGATTCCCGGTTGGGACAGCAAGGTTCTTTACAAGTTTTGAGACTCTGTAAAGAACTCTTGTCCGATGATGAATCAAACAGATCCCCAGCTGTCAAGTCGATCTCATAACTTTAAACTTCATTCTATATCTGAGGTGAATCCTACATTCTCCTACTGCTCTCAGGTCGAAGGGCAACTTAATACGACATCTTCATTCTTCTACTAGACGGAATTCTCCGTGATTTGAAACTGTTGCCATAAAATGTAGGATTTGGGGAAATTAAACGTTCGGTATTATTATGATATGTCATCTATAGTATCAAGCAGATTTACTAAAGAGCTGAGGCTTCAGACAAATGGGGTCCAGAGAACCAGTTTTAAAAATTTATGTAAATAATTTTTGGTGTCGTTCAACAAGTAACAAAGATATTGAAGTTATAACTTTGTTTCGTGTATGTTTATATTTCAAATAAATAATTTTGGACTTTTGAAATGAATTGTAACGCCGGGGATCTTTATTCTGTTGAAGTCTTAAAACTATAAAGTTTGTGATTCCCTTTAATTTGCACTCTTTATAATTCGACAATGTTCATACGTTTAAATATGTCTTTGATAAGTATATTTAAATCAAGAGAGAAAGCATTAGAAGCAGAAACGTAAAGGATCGCCCAGAATGGTCAGTCGTGGTCATAATGCCAAGACCTGGAAGTGGGCCTGTGTTTTAAGATCACAAATAAACGTTGACAGTTTTAATATAAACACGTGTTGTTGTTGTTGAGACCCAGACCGTCCGACCTACCAGAAAGGTGTAAGGTAACTGTATGGACGGCCGGGAAGCGCCACCCAATTTAGACCGGAACCCAGTGGGGGAGGCATCCACAGGGACCGTACCCTCCTTCCCCTACCACCAACCTCTCGGAAGGACTTACGGACCCACATGTTTAACGTGATCGTACTCCGCATGAACACGGCGGCATTTGTGGCAGCGTGCAAATCTAGCGCGCAAACCACGGGGATACCGCACCCGAGATGGCCAACAGCACGCGGCGTTCCGAGGTGGTCACCCACCAAGTACTAACCGCGCCCGATGCTGCTTCACTTCGGTGATCTAACGAGAACCGGTGTTTTCAGCACGGTACGGCCGTTGGCCCTATATACACGTGTTGTTGTTGAAACCCAGACCGTCCGACCTACCAGAAAGGTGTAAGGTAACTGTTTGGACGGTCGGGAAGTGCCACCCAATTTAGACCGGAACCCAGTGGTGGAGGCATCCACAGGGGCCGTACCCTCCTTCCCCTACCACCAACCTCTCGGAAGGACTTTCGGACCCACATGTTTAACGTGATCGTACTCCGCATGAACACGGCGGCAGTTTTGGCAGTGGCTGGAATCGAACCCGGGCCTACCGAGTGCAACTCCAGCGCGCTAACCAATGGGCTACCGCGCCCTCTATATACACGTGTAAAAAAGGGTTCCAACTTTTAAAATAAAAGTCATGAAATTAATTATACTTTTGATGTACTGCATGCCATCAACACTGCATAATTGTTCTATAATTAGGGATATTAAATCTGATGTGGTCAGCACATAACTTTCCCTACATAATACAATAACTTTCCTTCGAAACAGACCGTCTGACTTACCCAAAAGTGTAAGGTAATGACTTTACATCTGTCATAGCGAAATAATAGTGACGGCACACCGGCCCACGACTGACTATGGGGGGGGGGGGGGATAGGACAGCACTCAAGTGAAGGGGCCAATTCTTCAGCGGGAACACGCACCCATAATATTTATTTGAGGTTGGACAAGATATGAAAAATTAATAAAGACAGGAAAATCAAATATAGATGTGGGGCACATTTAAGAATTGAATTAAATCCTGTAAATTGAAATTTGACGCTTTTCGCAACTCATCATTCCTGACAAAATGACATATTCATACGCACGTGCAAAATCCTCAACAAAATGCAATTGATATTTAAATAATATATCATGAAATAAATAACTATTGGCAAATTACATAGCGTCAAAATACAAAAATTAAAAAATTATCTTAACTCGTGAATGGAACGAACTAGATCCCCGAGAAGAATGGAGATTTATGGCATAATATAATATTACATATGGAAAGTGAACAAACACATTGGATGCTATACCCTTTTATTTTATTTTATTTTTTTATAAATTCATTTGAAAAACATTAAATATCGAAACAACGGGTGCATGTTATATTTCAAAAGTTTGTATCATTCCTTTTCTAATGAAAAATTACGTATAAAATGATTATTTATTTATCATTATTGAAGGTCCTGATTTTCAATTTTTTTTTTTTTTTTCAATAATTCACTATAAGTGTTTTCGAAACATTCGATTGCGTTTAAAATATGTAAGGCTCCATCCAGTATTCACTGATTGTGATAATCGTTCCAAATTATTTTCGAAACGCTTCACTCGTTTGTAAGATATCGCGTCCCCAAACACACAAACGTACATACACACTAACATACAAACACACACTGACATATCAACACAACTAACATACATATAAACACACACAAACATACGTAAACGCACGCATAGAGCAGCCCATAGAAATTATAAGTCCCCTACAAATAATTACCCCCCCCCCCCCCCCCGCCATATTTGATTTTTTCTTCCTTATGAGTATCCCATGTCTTTCCCTAACTCAAAAAGAAAAATTGATTCACCGGGCCCTCACTGACGCCCGAGCCCCCTACTCAAACGGCGTCTCCCCCATAGATGGCCCTGCGAAATGCTTGAAACGTGCTCTACCGTCGAAAACAGGAATTCGAATTTTCGACCCCCGTCACAATACTTTTCCTCAAAGCCTCAGCAGGGGTCGTGCCAGCAGCGCTTCCATCGATACAGCGCATAGGCGCCGTTAAAGTTACTTAACACCAGGCACCAAATAAAGTTACTGCATCACTGCTTTCCCTATATATTATACTATGTATATATGGAAAATATTATATAAGGAAAGTAATCAATGTCATAGGGGCCCCGAATAAGGTTTATCATAATTGTTTATCATCCACTATATTTAACATGCACGGTTAAACAGCTCAAGCTCCATTTTAAAGAACTTTCGTCTCAGCCAAGAATCATCGATCGACCGATTTTCAGCTTGTCATTCGGCACTCTTTTTCACTAAGCTACTAAGACGATTATCTTTTTTTTTATCCATATTTCAAGATTACCCTACAGAAAGTATGTTTGTACGGGCCCTTCCTGTTGCCATAGCTCCTTCAGAAACTATTGGAAAATAATCAAAAAGAACAAAATGTCTATGGAATTAAATGAACTTGAACCAAAGTCGTGTGCTTACAATTTTTAATTTTATTATAAAATTCATTCATTTTATTTAATGAGTAACCTTGAATAAAAATATTTGCTGAAATTTAACGCTAAATTTCAGATCCGCAGAATCATTTTGTAACAGTAATGAAATTCGTATCTCAAGTGTGATCCATATGCAGTACATGAGAAACGCAAAAAATACTTTACCTGAAATCAATTCTCCATTCGCTTAATTGTGACATCACATCAGCAAAGAACAATCGGTTCTATCGAAACGGATAGATATTTTTTAGACAATGAAAGATAAAAATAGATAAAAAAAAAAATCCTCGAGTTTCACTTTTATCCAGTCACCCAAAATGCCTTTTTAAATTCCAACACATTTGATTCAGAAGAACGTGAAAACAAGCACCAAAGTAAAATCATTCTCGATCAAAACAAACTTTGTCGGAGCGCAAACTTCGCGCAACCGACCCACTATTACTCACTTAGAAGATTTGGGCAAAGAGCCATCTTTTTTTTCGGTTTCGTAAATGGCATTATAGAATCACGTGAGAAATCGAAACTCCACCTTCCGGGCTTCACGTTGAGTTTCCCTTCATGGAAGAAATACAAATCGTCTGCCATATTTGGCGACAACTTGCTACTCGAAGTTTTAAGAGAATATTTTATAATAAAATATTATACAACATAATTTGAGAGTAGATTCTACGGGGTTGTACTAATAAATAGTTTGCAGTTGAAAAAAAATTGCTTGACATAGTTATTGTTTATTTCAACTAAGTAATTTAAATTAGATTAGTTGTTTTCATTTTGACAATTCTTTTTCAAAACAAAACTTTTTTTTTTGTTAAAATCTTTAAATTTCTATTAATCATAAGGATATTCATAACTGCCGACTGTGGTTATTTGAACGTTTACTTAATTCATAATTCTTACTGCATTTTATTTAAAACTGTATTTTACTTAATTCGTAGTTCTTAATCTTATAACAGGCTATATAAATATTATTAATAAATTTCTCAATATTTAAAACGAATTATGTAAAAATATCCTTACAGAAATGTTCCACAATATGCACACAAATTAGCACAATGTTAAACTTTTAAAATGTTCTTAATTTTTATTCAAATATATCCGGTTCTCCACAGGGAATAATGCTATGGAAATCTTAAATTTCAAGCAATACAAAAAATTCTAACTAGTTTTTAACTCTTTACAACAAAGTTGAAAAGTGTTTATGACTTTGTTCATTCTGTCTGTCCGTCTGTCTGTCTGTCTGTCCGTTAGCACGATAACTGCCGTAAAAATGACGTAATCAAAATGAAATTTTAGTATGTTGTTCAGACGGTCTGTAGGACTTATGGGAATATAAATGAATAATATCACCGAATTAGTTTTGGATTGAACCCGGGTTGAAAAAATGAAATACATTGAGCCCTATGGGATCTAATTTTTCAAACATTTTTTAAGCGAATTTAAAATTCACAAATTGCTTCGAAAATTTTAGGTAATATTCAAATTGTTATATAAAATATATAAAAAAAAATTCAGCGAAATATAGTCATTAGTTTTTTAAATAAAAATTATAATAATAATAACACCTCTTATATGAAGCGATTACGTGACCATGATATGAAAAGATCACGTGACCCACTTCAAAATGATATATGGCATCCATCTTGTCTCAAAATCGTGATTTCTTTTTAATTCATATTGAGTGTTGTATCCGTCCTAAAACCCCTTTATTTTTGCTTAAATTCTGTGCATCTACATACTGCAACAACGCAATTACAATATATTTGAGCTTAAATGCTCATCCAAATTTGATTATTTCTACAACGAAGCCTATTTTTCACCTATGTAAGATGTAAACAGCAAAATATGTAGAATGAGTTGTATTAGAATTGCTGTATTTCTTTAACACAAAATCATTTAGTTCATGGAGTCTGCATAGCTGATATGAATGAAATATTCATTGATTTTACAAAGAGAAGGACGATTTTTTTCGATGAAGTTTTACGCATAGCGTTTAATTACTTGTAGCTCCATGGTCTTAATTTTTAAATAAAATAAATTATTATAGTATTGTGATGAATGACATGAATGGGAAATTATTTATGAATGAAATGCTGCTTTTATAGAGAAAGCCAGGCGTGTTATTTTTTCTATGACGTCATTTGAAGGAACTTCAGTTGTTTTCGATGAAGTTTTCAAATATAATAAATTATCGTAGTATTATGATAATTCTAAAATTATTATCGAGGAATGTATCACATTTTAGAGATGCTTAAACCAGGCAATTTATATTTCAATGCCGTCATTTAAATGAAGTTCATTTTTTACGATGAAGGTTTAAGTTTTCAAATATAATAAATTAATGTAGTATTGTGATAAGTTTTAAAATATTACCGAGGAATGTATTGCATTTTAGACATGTTTAAATAAAATTGCATTGAAGTTGGAAAATGTTTCATAATCAATGCTTTAAGCATGATTGATCTTTCTTGTTAACACTTTACAACATAGTTGAAAAGTATTTATGACTTTGTTCATTCTGTGTGTCTGTCTGTCCGTTAGCACGATAACTGCCGTAAAAATGACTTTATCGAAATGAAATTTTAGTATGTTGTTCAGACGGTCTATAGGACCTATGGGAATATAAATGAATAATATCACCCAATTAGTTTTGGATTGAACCCGGGTTGAAAAAATGAAATGCAATGAACCGTATGGGACCTAGTTTTTCAAACATTTTTTAAGCGAATTTAAAATTCCCAAATTGCTTCGAAAGTTTTAGGAAATATTGAAATTATCCCATAAAATATAAAAAAAAATTTCAGCAAAATATATTCAGTAGTTTTTTAAATAAATATTAAAATAATAATCACAACCATTATATGAAGAGATCACGTGACCATTATATGAGGCAATTACGTGACCTACAAGTTCTTTATAATTTATATTTGGTGTTGTATCCGTCCTAAAACCACTTTATTTTTGCTTAATTTCGGTGCATCAATGTTCTGAAATAACGCAATTACAATATATTTGAGTTTAAATGATCATCAAACTTTGATTATTTCTACAACGAAGCCTAATTTTCACTTATAGAGATTGTAAACACATCATGCTGTAAGATGAGTTGTATAAGAATTCCTGAATTTCTTTAACGCAAAATTATTTAGCACTGGAGTTTGCAATATAGTTTATATGAATGAAACAGTCATTGATTTTATATAGAGAACAAACGATTTTGTAGCAGACTTTTTCGGTGAGGTTTCAAACACGGAGTTAAATTACTTGTACCTCCATGGTTTTAAGTTTTTAAGTAAAATAAATTATTGTAGTATTGTGATGAATGAAAGGATAGAATAAATGTTTATGAATGAAATTTTTATTGCTTTTTCATAGAGTCAGGAAATTTATATTTCAATGACGTCATTTGAATAAAGTTCATTTTTTCGATAAAGTTTTCAAATACAATAAATTATTGTAATATTGTGATAATTTTAAAAATATTACCGCTGAATGTATCGCATTTTAGAGATGTTTAAATAAAATTACATTGTAGTTGGAAAGTGTTTCATAATCAATGCCTTATGCATGATTGATCTTTCTTGTTTACATAATAATGATGTAGCGATACGAACGTTCGCTTTTGGGTTGTGTTGTATACATATCTCTTTCTCTTTCACATACACACGCATGTATTTCTTTTCAAAAGTATTCTAAATTTGTCCAGGAAGTCAACTTGTTGGTTTCCCTAAATCTCGAATTAGAAGACTTTGGGTAAAATAATGGTTCTTTCTTTTCCCCTGAGCAATTGCACCAGAAAGTAAAAATGTAAGCAAAACTAAAACACCATGTAGTGTCTACAAGTTAATATATAGCTAGAAAAATGCAGAATCGGGTATTTTTATTCAAATAAATCACGTGCAACATAAAAAGTAAATCCAAAGAAAGGGATTTTGAAGGACTCGGGCAAATCCAATCCCAAACTAAATCCCAAAAAGTCACGACAAGTATTTCAATGTTAAAATTTTTGTCATAACGCGATTACAACAGTCGGGGGCTGTAGTGGATTATTGCAAAGCAAAAAAATGTATTATTTAGATAAACCAGAATTATTTTTAGTTTTTCATATTAAATAAGTAAAAATAAATATAGAGAATATCCTACATATTGTTTCCCTAAAATTTTTGAATTCAAGATTTTGTCGGAAAAGCTCGTTTTAAGACTACCTGAACACATTTTGGAAATACGTCTGCGAAGTGTGCGTACGATAACTCAAGAGCGAATGCACGTATTGCTATGAAATTACATGCGAATATATTATATGAAAAACTAGACGATATTTTAATTTTAATTTTTATTTATTTTTAGTTAATTAATTATAATTCAAATAATTAGAACATGAATTCCTAAATTTTTTCTTAGCGTTTTTTCTGTGAAGAACAATAATAATTCCATGAACAGTGATGATAGAACATACAAACAAGAAACAAATATTTTAAAATTCGTTATACATGCAAATGTATTAAACAGTATGAATGAACACAAATCAACCGACTTGACTGCCCTGTAGCCAACATATATTTTATTAATGAATTATGAAAATTTTCATAAAAGTTCATACTTGTAAGTAAACAAAAGCTCATCCAGATATAATTTTTCCAATCTAGCACTGATTCTGACACAAATTGATGTAAACAATATGAAATATCAACGTATAAGTTATCTATCTCACCCTGTGTCTATCGGAGTTCGAACATTGAGTATAAAGGGAAAGTTCCGGCTCGGTGCTAGGATTCACGAGGCTCAAGGAGAATGAATGCATGGCGTAAGGCCTCAATCTCTTTCACTCCAAGGCACACAAAAAAAAAAAAAAAAAAAAAATGTTTCCTCAAGTGCTTTATGCATGATGTTGAAAAACAAGTAGATCAAAAACCATAGTAGTTGAAACTCGGGTAGATTTGTAAACACATTTTTTCTTTCATTCTAAATAAAGGACGTTTATGGTTTTCCTTTTCAATTTTCCAAATTTTAGAGGACCAAAAAATGCCATCATCTTATTTCCGAATTTCAGATGGTAAATTTAAAGAAAAAATTGCGTTCAAATATTATTTGACCGAGGCTCCTGAGAGCTCGAGACCCAAGGCGGTTGCCTGTCTCGCCCTTCCATAACGCAGGTCCTGTGTTTGTGTAAGTATGTATATATGCATGCTTCAGCTCGAAATCCATTTAAAACTGTAGGTAGGTCAAATTTGCTCTCATGTTCAGAAAGCAATAGTATCCAGCGACATACTGTCGTGAATCGGAACTGAGTGACCAGGGCCAGCCATAGAGAGGACGGACACCACTGAAGTGTGTGTGTGTAGGGGGGGGGGGGGATCTAACTCCAATAACTTTTTCGAAGAAGTGATTTTTTCCCCATTCTTTTAGGACATGAAAAATTCCCAAAGAAGAACAATCAAATATGAAAGGGGCCTGTGATAAATGTTGTACACAACCTCTATGGGCAGCCCTTGGGAGACCGTTCCTGGAGCCGAACCTTTCTAGGTACATATTAGTATTTTGGAATATTGTGAATCGAAAAACCGAATTATTAGCAAAGAAAATGATTGATTTTGAAAAAATTAATGGCTTAGAAAAATTATTAGTTCCAATTTTTTTTTTTTTTTTTTAAGTTAAAATTAGTTTTAGGTTCTTCTAAATATGCTTTGACAATATTTTCAACATCTTAACTCCCTTTCACTGTCTCACTGTGTGTAAAGTGCGGGACTGTAGAGCGAATGAAGGCATCACTATAGAACTTAAAATGTTGGTTGTGTAAGAAACTACAACTAGATAGAATTTCCATAAATGAATCGTTGGATTAAAAGTTTTTCGATATTATATGGTTTTCGTAACGATGAATTAAATGATTTAACTCTTTTTAAGTGTAAAGAAAAACTTAATCAATTAAACACACATTAATAAATATGAAAAATCAATCATGCATAAAGCATTAATTATGAAACGCTTTTCAACTGCAATGAAATTTTATTTAAACATCTCTAAAATGCGATACATTCAGCGGTGATATTTTAAAAATTATCACATTACTATAATAATTTATTATATTTGAAAACTTAAAACTTCATCGAAAAAAAAAAAGAACTTTATTCAAATGATGTCATCGAAATATAAATCGTCTGGCTCTCTATGTAAAAGCAGTAAATATTCCATTCATACATTTTTAACGCTTTACAACATAGTTAAAAAGTGTTTGTGACTTTGTTCATTATCTCTGTCTGTCTGTCTGTCCGTTAGCACGATAACTGTCGTAAAAATGACTTTATCAAAATGAAATTTTAGTATGTTGTTCAAACGATCTGTTGATATAAATTAATAATATGACCCAATTGGAATATCATGAATAATATCACCCAATTAGTTTTAAACTCAGCTCGGGTTGAAAAATGAAATACACTGAACCCTGTGGGACCTAATTTTTCAAACATTTTTAAGCGAATTTAAAATTCACAAATTGCTTCGAAAGTTTTAGGAAATATTCAAATTATCCCATAAAAAATATGAAAAAAATTTCAGCAAAATATATTCGGTAGTTTTTTAAATAAAAATTAAAATAATAATTTCATACATGTTATATGAATAAATCACGTGACCTACTTCAAAATAAGATATGGCATCCATCTTGCGTCAAAATCGTGATTTTTAAAGTTCTTTTTAATTCATATTTAGTGCTTTATCCGCCCTAAAACCGCTTTATTTTTGCTTACATTCTGTTGTTGTTGTTGAAACCCAGACCGTCCGACCTACCAGAAAGGTGTAAGGTAACTGTTTGGACGGTCGGGAAGTGCCACCCATTTTAGACCGGAACCCAGTGGGGGAGGCATCCACAGGGACCGTACCCTCCTTCCCCTACCACCAACCTCTCGGAAGGACTTTCGGACCCACATGTTTAACGTGATCGTACTCCGCATGAACACGGCGGCAGTTTTGGCAGTTTACATTCAGCATTTGGCAGTTTACATTTTGCTTACATTCTGTGCATCTACATACTGAAACAACGCAATTACAATATATTTGAGTTTAAATGATCATCAAACTTTGATTATTTCTACAACGAAGCCTAATTTTCACTTTTGGAGAATGTAAACACCAAAATATGTAGAATGAGTTGTATAAGAATTGCTGCATTTCTTTAACGCAAAATTATGTAGCTAAAGGATTCTACAATATAGCTGATATGAATGAAACATTCATTGATTTTACATAGAAAACAGACGATTTTATAGCAGACTTTTCCGATGAAGTTTTAAGCATAGAGTTAAATTGTGTTTACCTCTATGGTTTTAAGTTTTTAAATAAAATAAATTATTGTAGTATTGTCATGAATGATAGGAATGGAATAAAAGTGTACGAATGAAATATTTACAACTTTTACATAGAGGATCAAGCGATTTATATTTCAATGACGTCATTTGAATAAAGTTCATTTTTTTCGATGAAGTTTTAAGTTTTAAATATAATAAATTAATGTAGTATTTTTGAAGACCCAGACCGTCCGACTCGTCCGGATACATGAGCAGCAGTTTGGACGGCCGCAATGTAGTATTGTGATAATTTTAAAAATATGGTCGTTGAATGCATCGCATTTTAGAGATGTTTAAATAAAATTTCATTGCAGTTGGAAAGTGTTTCATAATCAATGCTTTATGCATGATTGATCTTTCTTGTTATTTCATTCATCGCAGTAATTTATTTTACTTAAAAATTCAAAACCATGGAGGGGAAAGTAATTTAACTCTATGCGTAAAACTTCGTCGAAAAAGTCTATTATAAAATCGTCTTTAAAATTAAAGAATGTTTCATCCTTATCAACTATATTGCAGACTCCAGAGCTAAATAATTTTGCGTTAAAGAAATTCAGCAAGTCTTTCATAACTCATCCTACATCTTAATGTTTTTACATTCTCCATAAGTGAAAATTAGGCTTCGTTGTAGAAATAATCAAAGTTTGATGAACATTTAAACTCCTATATATTGTAATTGCGTTATTTCAGAATATAGATGCACAGGAATTAAACAAAAATAAAGTTGTTTTAGGGCGAATACAACACTAAACATAAATTAAAAATAACTTTAAAAATCACGATTTTGACACAAGATGGATGGCATTGATCATTTAAACTGAAATATATTGTAATTGCGTTGTTTCAGAATATAGATGTACAGAAATTAAGCAAAAATAAAGCGGTTTTAGGACGGATACAACACTAAATATAAATTAAAAAGAACTTTAAAAATCACGATTTTGACACAAGAGGGATGCCATATTTTATTTTGAAGTGGGTCACTTGATCTCTTCATATAATATGGGTGTAATTATTATTTTAATTTTTATTTAAAAAACTACCGAATATATTTTTTCTGAAATTTCATTCACATTTTTTATGGGACAATTTGAATATTTCTTAAAACTTTCGAAGCAATTTGTGAATTTTAAATTCGCTTAAAAAATATTTCAAAAATTAGATCCTATAAGGGTCAATGTATTTCCTTTTTTCAACCCGGGTTCAGTCCCAAACTAATTGGGTGATATTATTCATTTATATCCAAACATTCATTTATATTCCCATTATATTCCCCTACATGAATGAGCTTAGTGAGGTATAGACTACATAGCTGAAACTGCTGAATATAGAAACTTGAAACTTTGCGTACACGTGCGACTTGGCCTATTAGTAATGAGAAAAATATAAAATCTTGATTTTGATGAATGCATTTATAAATTGAGGTCTTTTTTATACTAACATTCTTTCAGTTAACAACTTGATGTACAAAATTCATTTTACAAACACATATATATAATGCCCCAAACATGCGCCGTGTCTGATGATCATGAGGTATAATCGCTCGTAACAAAATGTATCTGTTCCACTCATCCGTGAACTCACCATCTTTTTACAGCTCTGTGTATCGTGGAAAAATAATTCCCTGATATTTTCATGAAAGATATAAAAGTATGAGTAAAAGATAAGTGAATTCGTTTTGGGATTTACATTATTTGCTTTCTCTGATAACATCTTCATAAAATAGCCAAGATTTAGACCAAGCTTGAGGAAGAAAGAACCTGTTGAAGATACACTGCACTCCTTCGTAGCAAACCAGTGTTTGAACAGCTTCCTCAGTGCTGTCCGTGACCTACTGGTCTGCATGTAATGACTTTCATTTCTTCACTCTAGCAAGGAATGCATGTTATGTTTTACTGGCATCTTTTCGACGGTCTTGCTTGAGTTCCATAAGCTGGCTGCTTCATACTATTGTGTAATAGGCATTTTTTCCCAAAATTCGAGACATTTATGCGAAAAGCCCGACTTAAGTCCTCCTGAATACATTTCAAGCACTTTTGGGAAGACTAGATTATGTTTGGTCTGTGTGTATGTGTGTGCGTGCGTGTGTGGGAGGTGTCAACCTGATAACTCAACAACAAACACACGCACCATTGTGGGATTTTATGTTGTTGTTGTTGAGACCCAGACCGTCCGACCTACTAGAAAGGTGTAAGGTAACTGTTTGGACGGCCGGGAAGTGCCACCCAATTTGGACCGGAACTCAGTGGGGGAGGCATCCACAGGGACCGTACCCTCCTTCCCCTACCACCAACCTCTCGGAAGGACTTACGGACCCACATGTTTAACGTGATCGTACTCCGCGTGAACACGGCGGCAGTTTTGGCAGTGGCTGGAATCGAACCCGGGCCTACCGAGTGCAACTCCAGCGCGCTAACCAATGGGCTACCGCGCCCCTGTGGGATTTTATGTGTATATTATGTGTGGGATTTTATGTGTGGGATTTTATGTGTATAAATACATTGTGTAAAATAACTAGAACTAGGTAATTTTTTTCCGAAATTCAGGATATCCGTAGAATTATTTCTTATACACTGCCTTCCAAAAGTTAAGCACGCAATGCAAATTTTCAAATAGCGAACTCATTTGTGAATTTCATAGGGTGAAACTTACTGCTGTCGTCGATGGGGATATGCATATATATCAAATGATGTGTCCAGTAGCAATTTGCTCATCTAACAATATGAAGCTTAGACGTGAGGTGAAAACAACTCGTTTGCGCCTATGAGTTCAAATGTTCAATGAAAATTTTTCTGATAAAGTCAGAGAGAACTGTTCCAGGTCGCCCTAGAGCTACAGCATTCTCTGAAGATCCGCACAACCACCTCTTGGATCAATGTCTACCACAACAATAGGAAAGTCTTTCTTTTTTTCGACCCAGACAGTCCGACCTAACCAAAGGTGTACGATATCGGTTCGGGCGATCGGGAAATGTCACCCAGTTTAGACCGAAACCCAGTGGGGGCAGCATCCACAGGGACCGTACCCTCCTTCCGATTGCACCAACCACTTGGAAGGACTTACGAACCCACATATTTAGCGTGCCCGTACTCCGCGTAAACACTGGTACAGTTTGGCAGAGTCGAGATGCAATTTTAACAGCAAATTTTAACATAACTATTATTTATTTTATTTTTTCGATTTCCAAAAAAATATGTTCAAAAATTGAAAGTATTTCACGAGTCCGAGCTTCCCCCAAATCAATACTAAATCGTACAAAATTTCGTTTGATTTGCACAACATATTCGAGGGATACAGCAGCGTTCTATATGTGAAAAACAAATTTTATAACATTTCAAGACAGCTCCTGGAAACTGCTATAAAATATATTCCAGTCATTTCAGGTTAAAAATGCTTACAAAGAATTCACTCATTTGATAATAAATAGTGTGTACATTTAATTTTTTAGGAATTTTATTTTATTAAAAAAAAACACAAAATATATCGAGAACAACGCTGTCAGCACCCTATAAATGATGTCTTTTGCTTTTAAATAAAAAATCACATATAAAATAACTATTTTTGTAACATCTTTGGGCGTAATCATGGTTTTCTAACATATTTTCCGAATTTCGATAAAGATATACGAAAAATTCAAGGCCGTACTGAATTCCATTGCATTTACTGAATTTCAATGAAATTTTAAGGGTCAATATGTATATCGTGCCCATAGACGCACAATGCACAGACAGACACACGGGCATTATTTAAAAAGTGGCTGATTCTGTACATATAATATTTTCCATTCAAGGGAAATATTATATGTACAGAACGGTTAAAAATAATTCACGCAAAAACATCGAATCGTCAATCTGCAGTGGCCAGTCGGCGACACACCTATTAACTTTTATTCTATTAACCTTTATTTCTATTAACCTTTATTTCAATTAACCTTTATTTCTATTAACCTTTATTCTTTCAATAAGGTTTATTTCTAACAGTTTCTGAATTAATTTAGAGAAGAATAAGTTGAAATTTTTTATAGCAAGTTATTTGGCGGGAAGATCGCTATTTATTTTTTATTGGAGGGGGGGAGGGGAGGAGGGGCCCTTGACCATTCTAAGCCGAGAACCCGAAGGGCTGCCAGACTGACACTGTCCTCCTGCTTTAGATTTCTGACATAAATCGTCGGATACTGAGAAAATTACAATTTCAGTATTATTGCTAGCAAACAAATTTTCGATCTATGTTTTTATACCGGAAAAATTTCTGAAACATCTATTTCTCTAGCTTCGGCGTGAACTGATAATATTTATTTATTGATTCAACATCGAAATTCGAAGAAGAAGGTAAAGGCTTACTAAAGATCTGAAATTCCGATTATATTTCCATCTCCGGTTCAAAAATTTTCATTTCCTTTTAAACATATATTTTTCAAGAATGGTTATAAATGAAGCTTAGACGTTAACTGATACACATTTGGCGTCAAATTCTGAAAGAAGTTGAGTGTTTCATTTTCTGTTCTTTTTCCACTTCCGCTTTACAATTTTCCCTTGAAACATCCGTTTCTAAGGATATTGGCAATACATAGAGCTAAGATGATGACTGATATTCAATGGTTTCAACATCGAATTTCGGAGGGGGTTGGATACCTCACTTTCGGTTCTGCAGATGACACTTCCGATTCAAAAATTTAGATTTTCCTTGCAACGTCTATTTTTCAATATTGGCTACAGAAAGAGCTTAGATGACAAAATATGTTTGCGGCATCAAATTTAGGAGAGGGTTAGTAGATTCGTTAACGAGTCTCAGCTCTCAATTTTTTTTCCCACTTCTAGTTCAAAAATTTTCCTTAAAACATCTATTTCTAAGGATTAGCTATAAATAAAACTCAGATGATGACTAATATAGATTCAGCATCAAATTTCAAAAGGGGTTGTTGGGGTTTACTGAGAATTTCCATTTTCTGTTTTTTCCAATTCCTGTTTCAAAATTTTAGCTTTCCTTCAAACATCTATTTCTCAAACCCGGCTATAGATAGAGCTTAGATGATGCTATATGAATTCAGCATCGAATTTTGGAGGGGTATAGAGGTTACTAACAGGTGTAGTCGAGTCAAGGGGCCACTCCAGTACTTTGTCATGTAACCAGGGCGCGCCCTGTTTCACAAAATAGCAGTAAATATGTTTTTAAATTTGCTTTATTTAACATTAATTTACTATGTCACGAAGAGGAAATCTATGTGCACTGTCTGGATTGTCTATGAGCAGTGTAGGATTGTCTATGAGCAAAGAAGAAATGAAAGTTTGAAATATCTTCTCACGGGGGGAGTGTTGTTTTTATGAAAGAAAAATTCAATGTTTTTTTTTTCTTAAATTTTATCTTTCAGGAGATTTATAAGCAGTTAATTAGTCAGTGTTATATGTTAACTGTGTATAACTAGTTATATATCATAATAATAATAATAACATTAATAATAATAATAAACATCATGTTAACCACTATGGCATCAGATTTTGTAGCTTAACGTATCTACTATTAATATTTTATGTCATCGTGATGCAGTTTGTAAAACACTCCGGTACTATTTATGTTAGGACTCCACCACTGGGGTTACTGATTCCCACTTCCAGTTTTGGAGATATTACTTCCGTTTCTTCCCTCCAAATCGCATGATTTTAAGAAATAGGTGTGTTTGTGTATAAGACTATAAAAATTCTTCATAGTTCCGTCGAAAATGATGTGTACACACACGCCACGTGACATCCTATGAAGACGTCTTCATAAATTTCTCTTTCGCATCAATGTTTTCTCTAAATGGCCACTTTACTCGGCGGCAATGTAAAGAAGCCAACCCGTATTGTCGGATATAAAATCCGACATGCAATACGATGTCTGTGGCACTTTCAGTACATGCTATGTGAAGTTCCATGGCTCAAGAAGGTACTTACTTTCCTCATAATAAAATTTTGAAATGTATATAAAAGTTTTTAAATTTAAATTATTGAAAGTAAAGAGAGGGTTTTCAAGTTTAAATATTCAAAAGTAAACAAAAACATTTTGAAATTTAAGCTCTTAAAAAGTAAAGAAAGTTTCAAAATTTAAATTACAGAAAAGTAAACAGTTTTTTAAAGGTTCAAATTATCGAAAAATAAAAACAAGGAATTTTAAAAAATTCAAATTTATGAAAGTAGGCAAGGATTTTTAAATTATAAGTTATCGAAAGTAATCAAAAACTTTTTTCAAATTTTCTTATTGTAAATATACAATGTTTTTTAGAATTTAAACGATCGAAAAGTAAACAAATTTATTTTTTAATCTAAATTATCGAAAAAGAAACACACTACTTTTGAAATTCAAAACAATAAAAAGTAAATAAAGGATTTTTTTTTTTAATTTATATTACTGAAAAAGAAGCATAAGTCGTTCAATTATTAATGTTGAAAGAGTAAACAGAAGATTTTTGAAATTTCAAACTTTTTCATGTCAATGTAATATTGAAATGAGCAAATTTTATTATGAAATTAAAGTATTGTTACAACGCATCCTCTTGAATGGTTGATGTACTCTCGGGATAAAAAAAATGAATCCAAATTTCTGGATAGCTAACACGTCATCTACAAGCACAGCGTAAACAGGAACAATATACAGCAAATAGCTCGATAACTATCACGCAAAATCACTTAACAACTGCCAGGTACAGTAAGACAGCAAGCAATTAAATGCTTCACTAATTTCACAAAATAGCAGATACTATTCTCAAACCACTGATGTATCTCCCACTTTAATGTTACTTGTATTACGTCCACTGCTTTTCAACTGAGCATTGTTTCCTTTTATATACCATCCGTAGAAACTTCCTGAAAGGGCCTGTATTTTTAAGAATATTCATTATTTCGAGATAGTTCTTGAACCTTCGAAAAAGCGCCAAAATGGCGATAAATCGCCTAATCTGGAAACCTTGCCACGATTGTCAAACATGGCAATCCTGCGTCGACGTAATAGGAATAGCTGCCTGTAAAGGTGATTTTTTTCCTTTTGGTTCTCAAAAGAGCATTCAATGAAGACATTTCACATGTTCGCAACAGTATTGAAACTTATATTTCCATTGATTTGTGTTTTATTATTGCATGCATTTTGTTTCGTCACGTTTTACTGGCAAAGTGTACTTTCAGGTCGAGAGAAAGAAATCACGCTGAAGGGGAGGGGAGGGGGGCATATTTCTTTAAATCGGTAACGGGGTCGATAAACTGCACATGTACCCATTATTCTATCTCTCTATAGAGTATGAGATTATGAAAAATTAAAAGTAAAATATCTTTTTGCCTACAGTCAATACGCACCAATAATATTTTTAAAATATATTTTATATAAATTATGATTTCATTTAATCGACAGATTACTGAAAGAAACTTACCATAATATTCTATAATATGAAAAAGTAAAAATAACTTTTAGCTGTCACAGCATCTTGGTCATATGTGTCTAAAAATAAAACCGCAGGGCGCCCATTAACGAATTATATTGGAACATTAACATAATTTTAAGGAACAATAGAAATGATATATAAGAATGACGGATTTTTAAATCAAAATTGGCAAAGGAAAATTCAAATTAATTGAATGTAAACATTCTTATATATGTCAATTCTATGTTATCACTTCTATGTTGTCACTTCCAACATTTTAGTCACCATTTGGATATTGGCGACCAACATTCAGCAGCCCTTTGCAAATAAAATTTCATAATTGTCGTGCATTTTCGCTTTGAGTTAATACGTATATGTCCACAATTCATAGACATACACAAAGAGAAAGAAAGAGCGAGGGGAGAAAACTACATCTGTAATATTTTTAATTTCTTGTTACTAATTGATTCTTTACTTCCTGATACTTTCCTTGCGTTTCGCTTTTTGAATAAATGTTTGAAGAAGGCCTTCTCCTGGTCTATTTACTCGAAAATCAACAGGAAGACCTCCGGCGGCTAAAATAACAATAAAATTTTATTCGAATCGCGCAATTTGTTCAAGATACCCTGTACACAAACATCGAATAAAGGGTCGATTTGAATTCAAGGATGCTCAAATTGTGTGATTTCATCTAAATCTGAGGGACGAATTTCTGACCATATCTTTTCCTCATGCTATTATAGTGAAGGAAAGTAAAAATTAACAAGAAAGATCAATCATGCATAAAGCATTGATTATGAAACATTTTCAAACTTCAAAGAAATTTTATTTAAACATCTCTAAAATGCGATATATTTATCAGTAATATTTTTAAAATTATCACAATATTACATTAATTTATTATATTTGAAAACTTAAAGCTTCATCGAAAAAAATGAACTTCATTCAAATGACGGCATTGAAATATAAATTTCCTGGTTTAAACATCTCTAAAATGCGATACATTCCTCGGTAATATTTAAAAAATTATCATAATACAATAATTTATTATATTTGAAAACTTCATCGAAAACAAATGAAATTTATTCAAATGACGCCTTCGAAATATAAATTGCCTGGCTCTCAATATAAAAGTAGCATTTCATTCATAAACTCCTTTCCATTCCTTTCATTCATCACAATACTATAATAATTTATTTTATTTGAAAACTTAAAACCATGGAGGTACAAATACAAGTAATTTAACTTTATGCTTAAAACTTCATCGAAAAACGTGTGCTTCTCTATATAAAATCAATGAATGTTTCATTCATATCAGCTATATTGCAGACTCCATGAGCTAAATAATTTTGCTTTAAAGAAATGTAGTAATACTTATACAACTCATTTTACATCTTTTGGTGTTTACATTCGCCATAAGTGAAAATTAAGCTTCGTTGTAGAAATAATCAAAGTTTGATGATCATTTAAACTCAAATATATTGTAATTGCGTTGTTTCAGTGTGTAGATGCACAGAATTTAAGCAAAAATTAAGTGGTTTTAGGACGGATGCAATACTAAATATGAATTAAAAAGAACTTGAAAAATCACGATTTTGACACAAGATGGATGCCATATTTTATTTTAAAGTGGGTCACGTGATCTCTTCATATAAAGGTTGTAATTATTATTTTAATTTTTATTTAAAAAACTACTGAATATATTTTACTGAAATTTTTTTATATATTTTATGGTTTTAATTTTATGGTTTTCATTTTTTTATATATTTTTATAATTTGAATATTTCCTGAAACTTTCGAAGCAATTTGTGAATTTTAAATTCGCTTAAAAAATGTTTGAAAAATTAGGTCCCATAGGGTTCAATATATTTCATTTTTTCAACTCGAGTTTCATTCGAAACTAATTGGGTAATATTATTCATTTCTCTTCCCATAGGTCCCACAGACCGTCTGAACAACATACTAAAATTCCATTTTGATAAAGTCATTTTTACGGCAGGTATCGTGCTAACGGACAGACAGACAGACAGAAAGAATGAACAAAGTCATAAACACTTTTCAACCATGTTGTAAAGTGTTAAAAAGACAAGAAAGTATAAAAATTCGCTCAAACGACTGTCTGGAAAAAAAAACAGAAAGAAATGATTTACTAGTTTCGCAGTTTCAAAATTAATTATAAAAGGTTGCTCCTCCTTCTTCAGGACAAAAATACAGAGCATCAGAACTAACAAAAAACAGGTGCCTTTGTTGGTGTTGGTGTTCTGTCATTTCATCCTGAAGATGGAGGCTGTTGCCACCAAAATCGGTTGGTACTTTTAATCAATCTTTTCTGTCATTAAACTAATGAAGTACTTATTTTTACAGATTAACAAGACAATGTTTACGGGTAAAATTGGGATGGCCAGATTAACGATTAAAAATTGATAGCTTTAAGTAGAGCAATTAGTATCTAAAAGCTAGCCCATGGGGCTCGAGACCTTTGACTGACATTTTCCATCATAATCAGTGGTTTCTATCATAATTTGATTTCCATCATAATCATTCATCCGGTTTTCGGAAACCGGTTGTAAAAATATGTATGGCAGAAACCGATAGTTAATTGGCTAAAATGTATATGTTGCTCATGTAATCAAAAATAATTATAAATTATCTGCAATCACCCACATACATTAAGAGATATCGGTTGAAGAATCCGGTTGTTAAGAAATTGGGATAACACCACTGATCATAATCATAAAATAATGAAAGGAATATATTGTCGACTTTGAAACGAATCTCAAAATATGTTCGTCCTTAGGCCTTCAACGTCTGGCGGACAGCTGTAGAGGCGAACAACTGACCTCTTTACTTTCTAATCAACTGTTCATCCCAAATCTATTATTAAATACCAATATTATTGCCAAATATAAAAAAAAAGTATTCCGTTAAGAGAAGAAATCTTCCAGGAGGACTTTTGGGAAACCCATCATACTCCACCTCCCGAGGATCGAACCCTGGCATACCGCCACCAGCAAGGTATGTTTTTGACCATAGGCAGAGCAAGCAAATGAAACTCTGGGGGCCTACCTTCAGTGCTCAATGTACATTGTTTTTTTAACTATATAGAAGGACCTCTCGGTCACTGTTCAACTCATTCAAAAGGAAACAAAATACATACTGCCGACAAACGTTATAACAACTTCTAGTGCAACTTAGGGCAGGTATGTTAAAAACATATATATTTCTGACATTACGCATCCCTGATAAAACAAAACAAAAACCAATGTCCATTTCTCGCCAAATTGGCGACATTTGTCAAATGCAACCCTAGTGCCTGTCCGTACCGCGGAACAGAAGATGAACATGAGTTCAGGTTTTTCCCGTTAACCGGCTACTTTCCCTCTGAACTGACAGGCGGAAAACACGGGATATGCTCTCGCCAGCGATCTTCAATTTCACGTCAGGTGAAACCGATACTTCGCCGGCCGGCGATTGTTGTCCGGAGTCATTGAGTTCGTAACGAACCTAAAGCAGGTGTTTTACTTCCAAAAAAGCAGCTATAAGCTTACTGGCAAACTCTTCTTTTCTGATATTCGATGGCGGTGCTGCGTATTGATGCTTGGTAATATCCGACAGTCTGGCTCCAAATTACCCAAGCAATTAAGACCGAGAAAAAGCACGATTACAGCGAAACCTGTATATGGCGATCACTTGTAGTATCACGAAAGAGTGGTCTTTTAGACAGGCAGTCGCCGAATACAGGTGTGCCGAGAAATAAAAAGTTTAGTAAAATATATGCTTATTATTTCTACAGCTAATTAAATAGTTACACTCCATTTTAAATGTATAAAGAACGTTTTAATTTATTTAACAGTCTATAAAATGAACCTACAGTACAGCGAAACCTGTATATGGCGACCACTTGTAGTACTTCGAAGAAGTGACCTTTTAGAAAGGTAGTCGCAGAATACAGGTGTATCGAGAAAAAAAAAGTTTAGTAAAATTTGCTAATTAAATAGTTACACTCCATTTTAAATGTATAAAGAACGTTTCAATTTATTTAACAGTCTATAAAATGAACCTACAGTACAGCGAAACCTGTATATGGCGATTACTTGTAGTACCTCGAAGAAGTGACCTTTCAGAAAGGTAGTCGCAGAATACAGGTGCACCGAGAAAAAAAAAAGTTTAGTAAAATTTGCTTTTTATTTCTACAACTAATTAAATAGTTACGCCCTATTTTAAATGTATAAAGAACGTTTTAATTTATTCAACAATCTATTAAATGAACCTACAGTACAACGAGACTTCCCACACGTCTCGAATAAATATCGATCCCTTAATAAAAATGTGTGTACTGCATGCTTCCAATCAGTTTATGTTTCTGTTATACTTCCATTAGAAAAAAATCTGATGTGGGCAGCACATGACTTTCCTTATATAATGCAATCAATTTAATACTTTTACAGTAAAAAAAATAGGTTATTCTTATAGAAGATACTTATATTCTTTCTAAGATATTAAATTTTTGTCAATTAATCGACATTTTCATTCATTTAGTCTCATTTTTATCTATTTGGCGAGATTTTCGTCAATTTGCTAACATTAAAAAAAGCCGCTAAGTTGACGACATTCCGCCAAAATCTCGCCAAGCATTATGGACGGAGAAATAAGTTATTCTTATAGCAGATAAATGACTATTGGCGTTCAAATACAAACGTATTACTCAAAGTATCTTTTCTCATGAATGGAACGAACTAGATCCACGAGAATGATGTCATCCCATTTATCACATCATATTAATGAACACAGTGAACACATGATATTAGTGAACATATGTCTTAACAGGTAATATTTTTTTTTTAATTTATGGGATTTTTTGATAAATTTGTTTGAAAAATGTGCAATATCTCGAAAACGGTTCGTGCAAGCGTTTTAAAGTTTATGTCAATCGTTTTCTAACGAAAAATTACAGTAGGCTTCCAGTATTCATGGATTGTAGTTTTTATACCAAATTTCATTGGAATCGCTCCATTCGTTCGTGAGCTATCGTCTCCACAGACTCACTGACACACACACATACATCACCTCAAAAATGTTCGATTCGTGATCAGGGATGCTTGAAGCGTGCTCTTCCGTCGAAAACTCGAATTCAAGTTTTCAACCCCGTCACAATACTTTCCTTACGCATTATACTATGTATATAAGGAAAGTAAAAATATAGAAAATTAAAACACTATGGCACGCTACTATTTCACAAGAAATTATTTATTATGCTAAAGAGAAACATTGCTATAAAATTTTAAATTGAGAACAATTATCGTTAATAATACGATTTACAAAAATATTTATGTACTTCTAGTTTTTGCATAATATATCTACACATAAAATTTTATGGCGGTACGAACATCTGCATTATCGAGTCATCGTATGCACACCCTACACACACACACGTAATGAACAACCCGTTTTCCCAGAGAGAGCAAATTTTTACTTCTATGTATAGTATAGAAAAGGTATTGTTTACACGAAAATTTTCGAATTCGAGATTTTAATGACAATATATGTTTAAGATCTCCTGAATGCGTTTTGACTATTTTTGGAGTGATGTCAGTCTGTCTGTGATCTATTTCTTGTGTGCCTGATAGCGCTCACAAATATTAATGGATTTATATTCAGCTTTGTTATAAAAAAAATACATATAGAACTAGATAGACATTTTTTTTAATTAGAGCTAAAACTTCGAAATTTAAAATTTTTAGTTTCTTACACGTAATATTGATAAATTATTGTTTTTACGAAAATGTACGCTTTCGAGGCCAATATACACTCTAAAACAAAAAAATCGAAGCACCCGCAAAATAGTTCGATAGTAATGAAACTGTGCATGTAAACACCTGTCGACCGAATATGCAAATGATCAAAAATTCGCAGCTAATGAATGAATGGTAGGAACTATAGTGACTGGAATACCTAGTGTAGCGTTCAATGAAAAAAATCGGGAGAATTGTTCAGGAATTGCAACAGATGGCGCTGCAGTTATAACGGACCCGCTCATAGCAGACAACTCTAATGCAAAATATACGTCATTTGAAATTAAAAATTTAAATAAACTAATTGTTTAAAATATATTTTGACTTCAAAATAGAGTTTCAGGAGAATCATTTTTCTACGGAAACAACTCCTATTATAGTTAACACGGAGATATTAATACAAAATATATTTTTTTAATTCGTTTCTTGCACTGAAACAGACTATTTCATCGGTCTGTGATGCGTTCAATGCTTTTTTTATTTTTAGTATTATTTTGTAAGAGATTTCATTATTATTTGGTAAGCAAACGTTATTTTTATAATTATATAAAATATATATAGAATCATACAATTTTATCTTACAACTTAGGGAGGGATACAAAACGAATGTAAATTTACCATATGTTTGTTTTAAATAATGAATTTGTAGATAGAAATGCATATAAACTTTCTTTTATACAAAAAATTAAATAAAATAGCTCGGATAAAATTTGAAATTTTTTTATTGTAAATAAGTCATTTTGTGAGTTGTATTTGATGAAAGATATAGGCAAATTTATCATTATAATTAAATAAATAATAAAACTTACCTGGCAGTTAATTTCATGATTTCAACAATAAATTTGCACCAGTTGAAAAAAATGACATATATAAATTGAACAAAATATTTCCAGATAAGGTATTATTTCTTACCTTATATTACATAAGTTTAATATTATACAATGTCTAATAAAAATCATCAGTATAATATAGATATATACATCCTTACAGAAAAATAAAGGTTTGAAGAATATTATCTACTTTAAAGGAGATAAAAACTATATTTAAAAATAAAAATATTTTAATAGCCAAAAAGTATCATTATTATTTTAATATTTTACATGCATTTCATTTATTCAAATACACTATTTACGTTTACTCATCTTTAAAAAATTTTCTTTGTGTACATTTGTCTCTGTTAATATCTTTAATATAAAAATGAAGACTGGTTATTAAGTAAAATCTCGATAATGTTTTTGTCAGTTCGACCTTGTGGCTTTCACTTCCTATAAAGTTCAATGTAGAGTTTGGCAAAGTGTCAAATAAGTCACTTATACTATCTCTGTGAAGTTAATTTATAGAGAAACACGTTGTAAATTTGTATTCTAAGTTTTTAATAAAATTAAATAGAATTATTGAGGGGTACATAAGACCTCCATCATCAATTGCTTTTGCGAATGAAGAACATTCATTTGTCAGAGTTTCCCTGATCTTCTATCTACATTTCACATTCAGCACATCTAATTTTGCTTTTAAATTTTCTGACAATATAACCAGCATCGCAATAAATTAGTCTATTATCACTGTACTGCCCATCGGGTACATTATTAGATAAAATTTCTGAAATACCTGAAATACTTCCATTCTCAACAAGTAAAAGAACTTTAGATAAAATTGAATTTTCAGTGGAATTATCAAGGCATATTGTAATTAATGACTCAATCACAGATGGGTCAGCATTTCCAGTATAACGTATTGGAAATAAGATTTTAACAGTAACAAATAAAAACAATTAAGAAATTAAACAAATAACAGTACTAAAACGATTAATAAAAAATCAAATTACGATTTAGAAAAATTGAACTAATAGATCAGTCTAATCGATAACTTCAACGGACGATAACAGATGGCGCTCCACTCTCTTGTTCCCCATATTACTCGACGTGTCCTGAATTATTGGAACAAGTTTTTCAACACCTTTCTTTTACGAACGCGACACTAGGTATTCTAGGCACTGTAGTAGGAACTACAGCGCATTGAAACTGAGCACCATGTTGGTGTATATAAGAAGCGAACCTCACTTGCAGGAGCAAAACGTGCAGTGGATTTCGATTGCGTTTATGTACCTTGATTGTAACAGTGCCTCGCCGACGAATACCTCGCCACTACGAGCATATGAAGGAGTTTGAAAGAGGGCTTGCGGTCGAACTGCATGAGGCTGGATGGTCACACCGCCGAATCGCTTGGCATTTGGGTAGGAGCGATGCAGCAATGATGTTGGCAGATTTCAGGGGCAAGCGGGTGGCCTAGAGAAGATAGAGCGATTGTCATAGCAGTTATGACAGCAGGAGATTCGTCGTTTTCAACCATCCAACGTGTGACAAACATGGAAGTGACCACCCGGACCATTAATAGAAGACTACGGGAGAAGAATCTATACTCGCGGCACCCATTACGCCGCCTACCACTGACCAGTATGCACCGTCAACAGCGAGTTGTGCAGCAATTGTTGCACCGTCAACAGCGACCAACGTGAAATTGTTCGGATTGGGAACGAATTGTCTTCAGTGATGGGTCCCGTTTCGAACAGAGTCCCGACGACCAGCACAGACGTGTCTGGAGACAGCCCGGACATCGTCAGGATCCTGCTCTTACTGTCACACGCCCTGACAACAGGGTGTTATGGTCTAGGGTGCCATTTCGCTTGATAGTCGGACCCCTTTGATAGTTCTCCGTGGCACCATCACAGCCCAGCTGTACGTTGCCGACATTCTACGATCCGTTGTATTGCCATTCCTTTCGCGACACACCGGGCTAACTTTCCAGCAAGATAATGCCAGGCCACACACGGCACGCCTCTCTATTGATTGTCTGAGTGCTTACGACACACTGCCTTGGCCAGCCAGATCCCCAGATCTTTTGTCTATTGAGCACATTTGGGCCGAGATAGGGCGTCGTCTGCGACCATCCCAGAATGTAGACGAATTAGCTCGTCAGTTCGCGGCCATTTGGAATAACATCTCTCAGAACACAAGCCATCAACTTTATGCATCAATGCCACGTCGAGTAACAGCTTGTATCAAGACCAACGCAGAGTTGGACCAACGCTATATTGACGTGCTCACTTTGTGAAGATCTTTCAGTGCAATAAATCATCCAATTGTTCTGAAATTCCATTTATTTTTCTGTACATCCACATTACACATACCAAATTTTCTCTCATTTGGATAATTCTTTCTTGGTGCGTCGATTTTTATTTATTTATTTTTTTATATTAGCGTATGTTTTAAGACCTCTTGAACACGTTTTGACTATTTTTGGAATGATGTCAGTCTGTAGCCAATTTCTTGTTGTGTACACGACAGCGGCCACAAATATTACTGGATTTTCAAAAAATTTTATATCCGGCTTTGTTATTAAAACATCTAGAAATAGATAGATTTTTTTTTTCTTAATTTGAGCGAATTATATATTTTTTAACAATTCATCATATGACAAAATGTGACATAATCAAGCATAAAAGAGTTTATTTATGGTTACATGATCTCCAACGACTCGTTTCAATCACTATTGTAAAAACTAGCCGCGATACAATTTTTTTTGTTAGTGACGTCATTAGCCCCTCCTCGGGAGGCAAATTACAAGCCCTCTGGGAGATACACTGTGAAGTATGGTACCAATCGAAAGGTTTTTCAAGGGTAACATGCTATAATTATAATCATTTGGACCTATGATACCGATTTTTCAAAAATTTTCTTGTAAAATTTTCTAGTTAATTTTTACAGGATTGCATAAGACAAAATTTGAAGCAATCATGCATAAAGGGTTTATTTACAGCTTGATGATCATAAGACTTAATAGTTTCAATCATTGTTGCGAAAAATAGTCGCTATCTATTTTTTTTTGTTCGTGGCACCACTTGACATTGTCAAGTATGGTATCCATCAAAAGATTTTTTCAAGCTCTTTAACGTGAAAAGTAACACGTTATGATGGCAATCATTTAGACTCACGATACCGATTTTTCAAAAAATTTCTTGCAAAATTTGAAATTTTTTTTTACTAAAACTTGATTCTGGTATGAGAAAATCGAGTTGAGCTACACTTCAGTTAATTATTTTTATATGTATTTAGAGCAATATTTCTCTAGCCATTATTATGAAATTGTCCTTGAAGAGTTTCAGAAGAAATACCCATGCTTTAAAAAACCCCAATAACAGTTACGAGGTTAGTTCAACAGTTACGAGATAAGTAAAGAGTTTTAGAGAAACTACATCTGCTGCGGACAAAGCGAGAATAGGCTGGCTTTTCATTTTAACCCTGAATAAACTGTCTGAAATAAGGGACCGTATTGCTAAAACTCTCCAATGGCAATCTTATAAGAATGACTAGAGAAATATTGCTTTAAAATAAATATTATTTCATTCTGAGAAAACATTCTCTTTGATTGATAAAAAAGATCTGTATTGATCGTCTAAAGCCCTGAAAACAACAGATGATATTTCTGATATATTTTAGAGGGTATATTAGTTCCACTTAACAGAAAAAAAATCCATTATTTCAATTTCTATGATTTTTAAATCCGATCTGAGCAATTTGTTGTATTGCCTCCAATTTAAAATATGCCCGAAATCTAACAATATTCTTTTTCATATTGTAATTTAAAAACTTCTCGTGAATGATATAAAATAAAAAGAAAAGTTTAAGTTAAGAATATGTCTGTTCTCACTACAAACTTCATGGGCAAATTTGAAATAAATGGCTCACGTTATTTCTTTCAAATCAATTTATGAAAAATCACAAATCTACATCCCATATATAAAAGTGAAGAAGATGAAGTGAGTAGTGAAAGATATTCCTGTACTGAATTTTTTTTAATGCTGGACTGATATTCTGAATTTTTATATCCAAATAAAACAGAAGACTTGTAAATATTTCTTAAACGTTCCCTTAATGAAATTATAATAAATGAATAATTCCCATATAATTATGGACAAGCGAAGCAAAGTTCATTCTCTATTTCTAACGAAGCGATATCAACATTTACCTGAATTTTGTTATTTCTTTTACTCAAAAACTACAATAGGTAGGAAGATGAAATTTGCATACATACGTAAAATTGCACACAGATATACAGAATCACAATATCAATTATTAAAATTAATTGTAACAGGGTGAAAAGTCCATTATTAAACTGCACATATTCACTACACTTCCTACAAATAAGAGTTTAAAATTCAAATATAGGCCTAGTGGCACTTCGGATATGAATAACCATTTCTGTACAGAAGTTAAATAAAAAAAAAAAGAGTTCAATATTAAGCTTCACTACCCTCTTTTTTTTACATGGTTGCTAGAAGAACATTACAAAACGAAATACATACCACGGAGTTAGAGTTACCCTTTACCTCCATGATATATACAATAATAAAACCCAAATCTATAGAAATATGGTATTCTTATTTAAACGTGTTACTTTGATTTTATTGTTGTCCACTGTTGTACAAACATTAAACAAAAAGAACGAATCCAATGTTAAGCTTCACTCCCCCTCCCCCAATTTTTATAAGGTTGCTAGAAGAGTATAATGAAACAAAATACATACCATGAAGTTAGAGAGTTACCCTTTGCTTCCATGATACATAAAACACAAATCTATGGAAATACGTTTTTGTGATTTAAAAGTGTTACTTTATTTCATTATTTTCCTGTATTCTAATTTGTTTAACTTAATATTCAAATTCTAAAAACTTATGGTCTTTTGCATCAGGATTCTCAGATATTGAAATTAATTTTTATACTTCTAATTTCACAATTATTTACAAAATATAGTTTTAATTTGAAATCTTTCATAACTTGCATACATGCAAGTCTATTCACAGCCCGGCTTTTTGCTAGTCTTAATTTATCCTATGACAGCAACCAATAAAAAATCCAAAATATAATACCTTCCATTTATTAGACCTGCGGGCATTCTGTAATAAAATATTATAAAAATCGTTTTTTTTAAGTTACACTGTTTTAGTAAAATGCACAAAAAAATAAAAAATAAATAAAAATTAGCTATCACAACATTCTTGATCACATTCGATTAAAAATAAAACCGTCATGTTTACATTTTATAAAACAAAATGCCATCCCGAAAGTTCAATAAGTTTTTCGAATTTTTCAGACTCATTTGTTTAATTTACAAACTTTTAAAGCAATACAAGTGTTACTCGCTAATTATTTATAGCTATTATAACCACTATAATTCGAAAACTAAGAGCTGCATCCAAAATCCAATTATATACACTTGTAGGGCTTTCAAAGAGTTACATATTCTTGTTTTTTGTTTATAGCTAGCACTTTTAGTTGAGATATATGCATCACAAACTTGAAAAACAGAAATTTTCAATCTTTTTCAACTTAACAAGATGATTACTCGAAAACTATAAGAGCTTTTTAAATATATATATATTGAAATTAAATTCCTCCTTACATATTTTTGTAGCTTACTATTTATATCTATATTTTATAATTTTGAAGATATTTCTAGTGAAAGCAAGAAAAATAAAAAAATCTGGCCATTTTTTCGAAAATAAAAAGTTCAAAATATCATAATTATTTATATATATTCATAACATGGATACTATTTTCAACAAAACAAGAAAACTTATTTACATATTTATCAATTGTATTAGGTTCGGATGTATAGGCATCTAAAATAATTATATTTTTTGCAATGCTCAATTTTCTACCACAGAGCGCCCAGACATAGATGTTATGCGCATCAAAAGAAACATGGTGAATTTAATAAGAAAAATCTAATAAATGTATTATGATCTACAGCATTTACTTCATATTTTTCAATAAAATTGTAATATTAATATATTTATGTATGATAGAATTTTAATATTTTACAATTATTTTATGAATAAAAAGAAGCAATCTTTCTCATCCATTCATATGTATTTGATAAAAATTTAAGTTAGGAAAGAAGTGAATTGCTTCTGCATTATACAGTCATTTTGAGCACTAACAGAAGATTCTCATTCCAGAATTCAGCAATTCCAAACCTTTGAACCATTTTAAAGCAAATCAACTGATCAAAATGCACACTCAAACGGCTACTGTAAACCCTAGGGTCAGTCGAGTGGTCTGGGTCTTCAACATCAACATATTATAATTTGGCAAATCAACTGATCAAAATGCACACTCAAACGGCTACTGTAAACCCTAGGGTCAGTCGAGTGGTCTGGGTCTTCAACATCAACATATTATAATTTGGCAAAAACTCATTTGGTCATTGTATTCTACAATTCAAGTCAATTAAATAAAGCAAACAAAGTTTTCAATAAAAGTTATTGTTTGCCTTGAAATAAGGATGACATTGTAGGGTGCCCAAAAAATGCTCCACTTGGATGGGGAAAAAATACATACATGTGAAAAATATTTTTTCTTTTTATTTACACATAACATAATTGGTAAAAACTCATTTGGTCATTGTATTGTACAATTCAAATCAATTAAATAAAGTAAACACAGTTTTCAATGAAAGTTGTTTTTTGTCTTGAAATAATGATGACATTGTAGGGTGGCCAAGAAGTGCTCCACTTTGAACACCTAAACATTTAAATCCGCCACTGCTTAAAATGATTTTATTTTGTGAAATTTCAATATTGCTATTACAGAAAATGGTAATAGCATTTAACATATGAGATTTTTTATGGTTATATATTAGTACAGCAAATAAAATGTTACAATAACATCACACTATAATCTACTATTAATAAACAAAAAGTAGCTCCCCAAAACTTTTAAGGTCTTATGTTCTTCACACAAGTATTTCCCATCTATTCAGAGCATAAATTTTTACTGGTGATATTATTTTTTACAGTGTGTGAGTGTTACATATATAATGTATACAAGAATTGCAAGCATCTTCAAAAGTAATATAAATATGCATTCAATTATAGCAGTAGTCTCTAAAGTGGAATACGTGTATACTAGAGAGTACACAAGTGAGAAAGTACACATGGGAGTACGTAAAAAAAATTTAATATTTTCTTTTAGTTTTTTTTTTTTTTAAGACAAGTTACATTTTGATAGAAAAAAAGAAGAAAATCCATTAAAAAGTAACAAATATTAACTTATATATTTAAAATACACAAATTTGAACACAATAATATTGTAATTATATGAATATTATTTTACTAAAGTACCCATTTAGTATAATAAGCATTATTGTGCTATTCTAATAAGCCTACGTATTAGAACCAATACCACTTTAGACTCACCCCTCCCCCTCCTCCGCGCAAAAAAAAAAATCTGTATTTACTATGGAGATACACAAATAGGTTTAAGGGGTACGCTATAAAAAAAGTTTAGAGACCACTAGATTATAGTACAGTAAAGCCCACATTTAGTGAGATTCTAGATTCAATGAGAAATTTAGGGACTTTTAATTGGTACAATATTAATTAAAACCTGATCTGCTCACTTTTAACAAGTAACATTTTTAAGCCCTTAGATTTAACAAGGATAAGGAAATAGTAAAACAAAATACAATGAATATGATTTAAATCAGAGCTAAAGAAACAAATTTTGACTGATGAATGAATGCAGGAAAGATGGTATGAGTTGGAGATTGATCCAGAAAACACCTCTAAGAAACATATTCCACACACAACCTGAAAACTATAAATAACAAATGAAGCAGAAGCAGAGTTGAAGACAAATATGAAGGAATATAATGTAGAATGTTTTGTGAAAGGGCTTGATGAAAAAAAAAAATAATAGAAGCGATGCCCCCCCCCCCCCTCCTCACACACACACAAAAAATTATCCAAATTTAAAAATGAAATAAGAATTCCTAGAATGCTATATTTGTCCCACTAGGCTGAACTGAAATTTCTTCTTTGAGAGGAGGGAGATTTTCACTTCACATTTCATTAAATAGAATTTAAATAATCTAAAAATTGCACAAAAAATGTTGCACAATAAAATCTTAAATAATATCTTTTTTATGAATTTGGTTTTTAAATATCAAATGTTAAGGAAAACTATTCTGCAATTTGATGAGAACACCATTTAGAATACTTTTTATAGTAGCATAGTTGTTTGGATAGAATGTACAATTATAACATTCAAATTATACACTCATTGCCATAAAAATTTGCACACCAAAAACGAGTTATCAGAATCGAATGGTGGGTGGGTGTCATTGGCAGTACACGTAATGGAATGGACACCGCAATACCAAATGTCCTTCAGCCAGGCGCCTTGTGATGGTACGGACAGACACAGGGGTCCGTAGTGAAGGGGCTACCTGTGTCTGGATGGCAGACAATGATACAGTTGACAATATGCGTATGTGTCGAGTGATGTGATGGTCTTCTCAGACACATGGGCATTGAGGCATACAGGTCCCGTACGGTGTCCTGTATCATCTCATTCCACAGTTTTTGCAAGCGCGCCTCTAATTCGACCAAACTCGTAGGCTGTCCAACTTACCATCCCAAGTGATCACAAACATGCTCGATCAGTCACAAATCTGGGGATTGGGCAGGCCAGAGAAAGGTGGTAATGTGGCGGAGGCATTCCTGTAACACCTTGCTGTGTGTGGCCAAGCATTTTCCTGTTGAAACTCCTGTGAGCCCTGCCATGAGTGGCAACATATGTGGCTGAAGGATGTCATGAATGTACCACTGGGCTGTCATGGTTCCATGGATCAATATTAGAGGTGACCTGGTGTTGTATGTGAAGGCATCCCATGCCATCACACCAGCTGTGAGAGTGATGTGCCGCTGTAAAGCGAAAGCAGGATTGAGGCGTTCACCACAGGACCTCTACACACGTACATGGTTCTCATCACTGCCCAAATTGAATTTCAATTTATCGATGAAGACAACCTGGTTCCATTTGGTTGGGGTCCAATCCTATTAAGTGCGACACCACTCCAAACGGAGGTGACGGTGGGTGGGTGTCATTGGCAGTACACGTAATGGAATGGACACCGCAATACCAAATGTCCTTCAGCCAGGCGCCTTGTGATGGTACGGACAGACATAGGGGGCCGTAGTGAAGGGGCTACCTGTGTCTGGATGGCAGACAATGATACAGTTGACAATGTGCGTATGTGTCGAGTGATGTGATGGTCTTCTCAGTTACGGGTCGGCTGAGGGTATCCTGAGCCTGGCCGCCATGTATGTGATCTCTCTCTCGTCCACTGGTCCCAATACCTCCTTACAGTAAAGCCAGGACGGCCTAGGTGGCAGACTACTGGCCGAGCTTACCACCCGGCTTCCATCATCCCAATGATTCTTCCCCTCTCAAACTCTGATCATATTGTCTTAGATGGCGGTGTAACGGCATCCCTAGTAAGTGTCACTCTGCAACAGATTAAGTACAGGCAAAAAACCTCCGAGTACCTTTTTCTGCACCAGGAAGAACAAAGTTCAATGCCCTCTGGTTGCAATGCGCAATCACGCTGTATTTATAATCATTTGCATATCTGCCTGACATGTACCTTCATGCCAAGTTTCGTTATGATCCCACAATTACTTCTTGGTATGCAAATTTTTATGGAAATAAGTGTAGTTGCTGATATGGATATTTCAAGTTTTAAGTAACAAAGAGTAGGATAAAATGCATCTAGCACGATATGTACATTTTAGCACACATTAGGCTCAAAATTGTCAGCAAAGAATTAGCCTCAATATTCCCAAAGGTTATCAATAGTCCTGAAATTAATATTTCACTTATTAAATAAATATCATTACTCCAACTACTAATAAAATAAGTAATCTGTTAGCATTAAAAAATGCAGCAAAATTATAAAATTTTAGAAATGATTCCTATTATGTTTTCACTCAAACTTGGGAGTAAAAAACAGGATGTTATTCTCATCAATTTATATAAAAAAAAAAAATAACAGTTTAGATTTTATAAATTCCAATTATAACAATAGAACCTATATTGAAGCCCTATAAAATTGATTATGGCATTAGCAAAAAATACATTTTTTTTTAAATGAACCATGATAGACTGTCAAACATAAAGCAATGAAAATAAAACATAAATTTTTCTATAATCACATCAACAACCCAAGGTATGATATATGATATATCAGTAAAGCATAAAAACAAATACACAAGCGATTTTACATATAGTACTATAACTTTTTGATGAGCTATAATTAACTATCAATATCTATTAACCAATAAGGTCATTTGGAACAGCTCATTAATATTACTTCCATATGAAGTAGCACTATTAAATTCATGCTAAAACTAAAACAAAAAAGGAAGATTAAAAATATTTTTATCTAAATAAAAGCAGTGAGGATTTAAATATTACACTATATCAAAACAAACTTTCAAGAATATTGACAATTCAGCTTCTGATTTATACGTAGTTTAAAAATTACTTAATTGCAACAATTGAGGGTTTAAGTATTGCACTATATCAAAACAAACTTTTAAGAATATTGACAACTTAGCTTCTGATTTATATACTTTTAAAATTACTTAATTGCAACAACCGAAAAATTGGAATAAAGTATTTTATTTTAATAACAAACATGAGCTACAGCTAAATTTTTCACTCAAAGGAAAGAATGAAATTGAATAAGTTCTTAAACTTATTTTATGCGAATGAGAAAATATTTCCATACACTATATTATAAAGTAACATAGATAGAACTAAAACATATTTTTTAATAAATGCATTGTTTTTAACAAGAGTTTTAAATGTCAAAATTTTTATCACAAGAATGTATATGTAAAACTACAAATGTTAATCATCATATCACTACTTTTTAACTGATTTTTCAGTTTATACCACTCATCAGAAATATGTTAAAGTTGAAAGAAAAGGCACAAAATGCTAATGGTGGCTATTTATTAGAACACTTATTTGAACTTTGGTGAAAATGGCACTACTTAACCATGTATATACTCACGTAATTTCAGAAGCATATAATGAAAAATATTGCTGCTTACACATGGATATTGCAATATGTAAAATTATTAGCTAGCATATGACTACTCTTCAACTGACTTTATCATTTTTAGCAATCACCAAGAGCAAACAAGCAATTGGGGAGTCATAACACAAAATCTTAACAAATCAAAGAAACTGCAAGATCAGCCAAAGCATGGTGATGCAATGACTAATAATTGCCAATAATGCCCACTTCTGGGCAAATTTTTAATTTGATGAGCAATTAATATTTTAATATTTTGATAAGGAGGAAATCTAAAATTCACACTAAGAAGATATAATTTGGAATGATTAAAAATTAGAGAAATTTTGGAACATACTTTGAAATGTAATCATTATGCTGAGATTGGCACAGTTCATTTTTCGGTAAAATACATTTTTTTAAACTCAAAGTCTACAAAAGTCTATTCTATAAAAATTAAATGGATATCTCCTTCAAAAATGCTTGTGATCTATATAAAACTTTATCATTGTGTATGAAGTTGCTTTATTGTGTTTAAATAGTTATAAGTTAATTATATTTTCAGTGCCTTTATTTCAGTGAAAACCTCAAAAATATGCATTAAAAAGGCAAATAATACACACACACACGCACATTATATATGCACATGTACAAACATTCATACAAAACACATTTACCATGACCTCAAAAGCATGCTTTTGTATTTCTTTCCCATAATCAGTATCGAAATGCGAATTCCGAAACCAAAACTTTTTTTAAAGGATTCCAATCTTTCCATATCTTTAGACATAGTAAAAATACAGTTATAGAACAGTACAAACACAAACCATTTAAAATAGAATACAGTAAAGCACTGTTTATATCAAACTTCCAGAAATCCTTCGTCTTACTGCCATAGTCATGTTAAAATTTGGCAAGAACAACCAGTTTTCTGAGGTTACTGCCATCTCAGCCAGCCTTGAGATTAGCAATGGTGTCAGAAATAAAAAAATACCAAGTAATCATCTAAAACATTATATCGAATGTGTTTTTTCTCCCACTGTAAAGTCTCTCAAGAAAAATTTAATTGTCCACTTTGCTCTATCTCTCTCTGCATAAGTATAAATTTAGCTAATGTGCACTGTCAAAATGCCTTCACATGTTATAGGAGGTGTAGACTTTGTAAACCTCAGGTGTGAAGTTCCTTTTAACCATCACTGCTTGTATAGCAAAGAATCAATGAGCAAACAAAAATGCTGGCCAATAGCATGCTCCAGTTACATACTTTGTTCTCCTAGATCAAGGGCTCTCAAATACACAGTTACTTGCGTGACAACTTATCAGTGTTCATGGTATAGTTTTGGTGCACCTAATACAGTTTGCATCTTTATCTAACATTCTTATTTGCAAAGAGGAGTTAACGTTAAAGAACAAATTATACTAGTTGTATTTCTATATATGTGTAAAAATGAAGGAGTACTCAAGATTCTAGAACAATAAAAACTGACAGAAAAAATGAAAACCTACATAATTAGAATGTCGCAGAGGATTCAACAAAAGATCGTTTTTCAACTTACATTAATTCAAAATGAAAACATGTACAATAGAAAAATTCTTAACAGGACAAGCAATACTTTTTCTAAACAGGTAAAAAATCTCAACAGCCATCCTTATGGATGGATTAGATTTTGCTTATTTTCCAAAGTCTGATTTATATACATATAGCTCAAACTGCTGCTAAATAATAAAATTGAAATAACTTCTTGTGAGAAAAAGATCAGTGACTGATGAAAGAACAACATGACAGAAGCAAGGAAGTGAATCACAAGTGATTTGAATCCTTTGTTGTAAGTTCACTTTCCTCTTTGATATTTTACCATTCATTCATTATGTTCCACTTTTTGTTCCTTCCTCCTATGTTTTTTTTTTACCCCCTTTCTCTTTTCATGCCATTGACAACACCCTTTCCCTGCTTCTGCTATGTTTGCTTGCATCAGTCACAATCTTTCCCTGACGAGTGAAGGTTGTGTTTCTTATGTGTCTTGAAGAAGAAGATGGTTTTTACCTTCGAAACCAGTTGATACTATTCATTTTGTATTATATGCTGCTTTTAACAAAGTGGTGTTAATTTCATTCATTGGTTTAAATGTTTCTCATTTATATGCTTTTATCCATTGCTCCTAAGATATTTCTATCCACTGACGTAAATTTAGATTATATAATTTTGACGTTATACACTTTTTTTCACTGGTTCCTTCAGAAGCGTATAAATGGTGCTTTACTGTATTAACAACAGAACTTATGCAAAGTTTTACATTACAAACAACTTCCATTTCTTTTAATTACATTAATAACAAGTAAGAGCATCACATTGCAACCATAGATTCAATTGCACTTTATACAGTAATCATCATATAATAAAAACATGTACGAATTGTCGAGTAATCAACAAATAATATTTAAACACAAACTAATCACAGATAACAAGAGACTATAACATAGGACATGAGTAAAAAGAGGTGGAGCTTCCAACTTATAATATAAAAAATAATAATTTTAATCTTTTGAAAAGAATAATTATTGTATTATATATTACAAAAAATGTTTCACTCAAGACACATTTATTAATTCATGATTAACACACAACAATGCATGATACAATTCACAAAGATAAAAACAAATTGACTTGAAACATCAAACCAAAACGGACTCAAATAATTTGATCTATATGATGAATTTTAACAACAAGGAGATAAAAATAAATTTAATTCACACAGAAACGAAAATATAAAAAGTTATGAATCTTGTCTTATGATGTATAAGAAAATGAAAGCATTGAAACTTTATATTAGGAACCTTTTTAACATTGGTCACACTAACGTCAAACATTTATACATACATACATTGAAATGCATAACATTTTGTAGATGGAAGCCAGTTATAATTTCCAGAGTTCTCAAAATTTGCATAGTTAGATCCCGTTTTACAAACTGGGAATAAACATTTTTATAGTTCATACTTTATATACTTTTACACAGGAGCAGGTGTCGGCACACTAAGCAGGGGTGAATCCACTTCCATTGGTTTTGGAATGTGTACAGGCTGGTGGTTTTTCAGCAATTTTTGTATTTCTTGGAATGTTGATTGAATACTTTCATAATGCTAAAAATATTTATGCTTATCAGTTTAAAACTACTTACTAACACTGGAACAGAAATGAGCAGAATATAATTTGTATGAATATACATTTAAAAGGTATAACATTAAATATCATCAATTTAACTTGAAAACTAGTAATCTTAATCATGCCTGCAATAATTAAATTTATTCAATAATCTTTAACTTAGACTGTACAAGTGTAATAAGAAGTAAAACATGCTAAAAAAAATTTTTTTTTTTAAAGAATGATGTATAAAATGCTAATGAAATATGTGTAAATAAATGGGCATTGCAATATAAAAACAGAAATACAATAAAAAAATTTTAATTTACAAATGAAAGGAGTAACACCTTTTAAAAACTACATAGAGCACAACACAGTGAATTACCCATAGATTCACAAGATACACTCCATCGACACAGATCCACAACTGCTATCAATGACTGAGGTACGACAAGCCTCCCAGCTGCAGCCCCTGACTGTGTCTGCACTGGGATAATGGCCCCCCCTCGCCATTTCTCACAGACCGACCAAGCACATTAACAGAGGAAGGGGTATGTGGCAGCAGCCAACTCTGATCCTACCAAAACATCGATAAAAAATGCTAGGAATCAGTACCTGAATTATAAGTTCAGACCCGAAGCTAGCTTTTGATCTAATCTTACAATGTCGATCTTGTACACATCTGGGGCCCTACCACCAACACATCGTAAATCAACCCGGGTACGTAATAACCGGTTATTCCGCACGTGAATCAAATTTTACGAAATGTGGTACCACGAAGTCTTATGAAGGTACGTAAAGTTATACGAAAGGTACGTAAAAACCCCTGGATAATTCCACCATCTAAGGAGACGGTGAAATCTGAATTACGTAGGAAAAAAGTCACAAATTCAAGATGTCTGCTATCGTGCCTATCATAACACTTGCTCTTTTAGAAGAGGAATCCAGACAAACTCTAATAAATCGAATTATTCGGCCAGAACGAATAAAATCTTTCCTATTGCCTGACAATGAATTTATTTCTCTGTTCCGACTAAATAAACATTTAGTGGCAGAACTAATGGAAGTACTACGCCCGGAACTTGAGCCAAGAACTTCAAGAAGAAATGTCCTCTCAGTGGAGACAAAAGTAAGTAATAATTTAATTTAAGTAATATATTAATTTAAGAATAATGCTGTGTTCATTTATATTTACTTTTTTTTAAAAAGTCTTAATAAACGTATGTTTTCGGAAGGTTACCGCATGCTTGAAAGTTTGTTTACTTGTAAACGTGTAAAAATCTTTTTATTGCTGACCAATTTTAAAAATTTCAGGTTCTTTGTGCTCTTCGATTTTTTGCCACTGGATCCTATCAAAAATGTGTCGGAAATGACATAAATTTAAGTGTAAGCCAACAGAGTGTTAGCAACTGTGTCATAAAAGTATCAGAGGCTATAAACAACACTTTGTTGGAACAGTGTATAAAATTTCCTGTAGATAAAAAGTAAGTAATTCATAAATTATTTTCATTATAGATCGATATTTTGTTGAAATGAAATATTTTGAAGTTATCAATATTTTCTTACTCTGATCACTTATGTAGAAAAACTTAGTAAACAGTATCAGTAGATATTACAAAAACCGAAATCAAATAAGTAAATGCTTATTTGATTTATTCATTATTTTATATATGGGAAAGAGGTTTTTACCTTGTATTATAAAGTATACTTAACATGTAGATACTTGTAATTAATTTTGTTATTGTATTTAAATTGTTAAAATTTCTAGTTAGTTTTATTAATTTTTATCATTGAATCCATTTATGTAAACATATTTTACTTTTTAAAAATACTGTAGAATTTAGATGTACATGCATATCATGTAGATGCTTATACTTTCAAAATTTCAGTTAAGTTTGCTGATACTTTACAAAGAAATACAAATTTAAGGCATTTCATAGTGCCGTACATAATAATACTATGCTATTTTCTCATATATGATACTTAAAATTCTAAAGCAATTGTTTTAGCAATTTTTTTTTTATGCTGTATAATTAAAACATTTGCAGAACATATTCTTGCAAGATTCATTCATTCACATATGAGAATACATTTCATGTTTACTAACTGCACACAAAATATGTAATTGCCGAAGCAGGTATACTCATTTTTTATCAAAACCAGAATTAGACATTTCCAATTCTTAGCCATAACATGTTTTCAAGTTAATCTGAATTATTATATTTTTACTTTTAGAGAACATGATATGCTGAAACAGGAGTTTATGGTGTATAGTGGTTTCCCAGGTGTTATAGGAGCTATTGATTGCACACATGTTGCAATCATAGCTCCTAGTGATAACAACAGCCAGAAGGAGAAAAATTATTTGAATAGAAAAAATTTTCATTCACTTAATGTTCAATTAGTAAGAAAATTTCTTATTATTAGACAATTTGTTTCAAGTCATTTTATTAGAGTAAAAAAATTTAAAACATGTTATCATTTACATCTAGGTGTGTGATATGAAACAAGTTATTATGAACATATCAGCACGATTTCCAGGCAGTGTGCACGACAGTTATATATGGCGAGCATCAAATCTACATGATGCATTCGAATATGGATGCTTAGCAAACTATAATGGTTGGCTATTAGGTAGATATTAATTGTTTTATAAATATTATATTATTTTTTTTTAAATGTGTGTAAATGCCAAATAAAAGTATATTTCACTTTAAATACTTTTAAAATTGACTTTCTTGAAGAATTGAGAAGTATATTAAATCTGCACTATTAAAATGTATTGATCCAGGGATTTAAAATGCAAATGGGTGTAAAAAGTTGCGCTTTCTCTTCAATAAGAGGCACAGATATTTGAATTTAAAAAAATTATATATATTTACAATTAACCAGCAACTTTTTTCAACTCCTAACCATTTGCTTAAAATTTCTTTTGACTCTAAAGATTGTACACACATGATAAACATTATGATATCCCATTTATCGCAGACTAACTGACACGACATTTAGGGGCAAGTACCAAATGTAATAAATTGACTAAGAATTAAAAATACAAAATTAACTATTCTAACTTTTTAAATTTTAACAGTTAGTGCTTCAAATTGAATATATACTGGCTTTGCTGATCAATTATGTTATTCTTACTTATGAACAGAGTCAGAATATAGACGAACATGTGAACACCTTTCACAGAAAGTTTTTCGAATTGCAGAAATTTTTAAGAATTATTAAATTTTTTTTTTGTTATTATGAGCAATGCATATGCACTGTTACTTTCATTTTCAAAAACTATATTATATATCTAACTCTGGTAAATCATGTTCCTCCCCCCCCCCCCCCCCCGCCTTTTTTTTCCATTTACTAGTACCCTGAAAATATTACCTAAATAAATTAGGTAACCAGACAATCAATATTTTTGTGTGACATGTGTGCGCATATACCGTATATGACTCTGCAGATTTTTGCAGAAATTTTTTAGGCAAATACTTTTGTTTATAGACAGTTTTAAATTTTATACCACTCTGCTTATGAATTACTGATTATTTACTGATGAGTATTTTTATATTTAGAGAGCATATAGGGCAGGTTTATAATAGACAATTCTATGGAGGGACATTCGAAGGCATGTATTGGAGGGGGGGGGGGGGTCTGAATAGAGTGCCGCAGTCTGTGCCACTTAATTTCTATCCTATTATCAAACTGTGTATCGTTAGTTGTGACTTGCAGTATTTGCTTAGCAGTATTTGCTTAATATGCAAACAAGTAGGAAGGTCTACTGTTTTTAAAAATAACTGGGCTGGTTTCTGTAACTGGCTAGTAAGGTTTTTTCAATTGGATTATTTTTTTATTTATCTATTTCACCATTATTGTATCGAATTTTCTGATCTGTTTTACATCATTTAGCTCTGGTTTCACCAACATTAGACTAAACACGGATCAACTGAGCTTGATCAAAGTTAGTCAGCGGAGTTCACCTCAGATCATCGATTTTGAGATAGTTGATCTAGATGTTTGAAATTAGTTGATTCAGATTAAATTGGGAACTTGGATGTAAGATGTGCTGTGATTGGTTGGTTGCATATGGGTAGAAAATATAAACAAACACTAACTTTTGATGATTTAACACGATAAATTTTGTTGAATCTAGTACTAATAATACATATACTTTACAGAAGCGGTTCTTAAACTTTTCCATCTTCATTTGCTTTTTTAATTTGTTAATTAAATCCAGTACTCGATTGTAAGCTGTGTTGCTTTGCTCGTCTGCCAAAAATATATTCCAAAAATATTTATGTTCACTCTCATTTATGCCCACAATAAAAAACTTATACAATAAAATTAAAATTTAGACTATTGTCTAAATAAAATATATTCATACATACAAAGTTCAAATCAAAATAACATTGGTATTTAATTAATATTAAGCAAAATAATTAACATTTGGCAAATCAGTTTTAAAACATAAAATTGGACTTTTTCTGTATTAATAGAACATACTAAATCCACAAAAATTAATTATATTAAGGAACTTTTAGTATAATGTAGCATATGAAATGCTAACTTTTTTTTATAATACTTCATTTTTACGTGACTGTCTTTTGTAAATGTATTATAAAATGTGTAATCAAAAGAATGGTTCATATCATCACTCTAAAATATATAGTATTAGTTTTCTTATAATGAATTATGTATAAAGTGATGGTTTATTTAACGTGATGAACTAACTTGATCATATTTTTAAAAATAATAATTCAAGGTGGCTTTCTTTGACTGTGCTTATAATCAATAGAGTTCCAGTATTTACTAACTATGTCAAGTATACCTAATTTGAATCAAATTAATTCATTTGTTTGTGAGATATTGCATTCACAGACATCACATTACCATGAGTTTTAAGTTTAATCCAGCTCATGCAACTGTTAGTATGTTATTTAATCATATCCATTCGGATAAATATAAGGATAAAAAGAACTTTAAGTGCCAGGCTGGGGTGTATGTTGTCTTCCTTTTATCGCCTGATAATAACTTTAAATTCTATATTGGCAGTACTAAATGTATCGTCTGTATTTGTTTAGCTGAACATGCTCGAGACATAACATTAACAATGTTCATAACATTAACAATGTTTGATTCAAGTTTAGAGATGATCAAAATGTGTAAATCTGTTAAAAAAACCGGCCTAAAAACCGGCTTTAACAATAGATTTTATATTAGCTAAATTTTAAATGAGTACCTTGGGAAAATGTGAAATTGTAATTTGCTGTTTAATATGTATTTTGAAAAATATTTTTCATTTTTTTCAACAGGGGATTCTGGTTACCCGTTACAGTATAACCTGATAACCCATTATCCTGAAGCAGTGGAAGGATCTGCAGAAGACCGCTTTAATAAATCGCATTCCCGTGGCAGATCTGTAATTGAAAGGACTAATGGAACATTAAAATCACGTTTTCGATGTTTGTTGCGCCACAGGACACTGCATTACACACCTCCTGTGGCAGCTAGAATTATAAATGCCTGTGCTGTTTTACATAATATGTGTGTAAAGTCGAATATTATCATCACAGGTACAGAGATGGATGATGATGATGATATCCTGTTTAATACAGGTGCACCTGAACCACCGCACAGGCAAAAAGATCTCGGGATATAGAGGAGCTCGGGATATAATTTTAAGAAATTATTTTTAATAAAAACCTTTAACATTGTGTGCCAAGTTCTTTTTTGACGTTTATTTATAATCTTTCATGAAAATTATTTATAAAAACGGTATTACCAAATTTTGAAGTATTAGTATTTAAGTATATAAACTGTACTGTTATAATTACTTACAGATGTGGTGAAATTTATAGTATTTAGATTAAATTAAATAATTTTTGTTCGAGAGATAGTGTGTACAAAATCATGCATCCGACAAGTGAGTTATTTGTTGGATGCATGATTTTGTTGCACTAGCTCCCAAACCCAATTTATTTAATCTAAATACTATATAAATTTTCACCACAATATATACCAGCATGCAAACCACTGGGCTGCCGTGCCCCAAATGTGCCAACAGCACGAGGTGTTCTCAGGTGGTCACCCACCCAAGTACTAACCGAGCCCGAAGTCAAGCAGCATCGGGAGCGGTTAGTACTTGGGTGGGTGACACACAAGTATTAACAATAATGGATACCGAACTCTGTCAAAGCTCAAAAGCATTTTGCAATCTGAAGCCCAAGTTCAGGCCGTTCAAAACTGTTAATTATTTATCACATCACCAAACGATATACAGTAGAACCTCCATATATCGAAGTCGATGGTTCGACGAAAAAAAATAATTCAATATAAAGGTTCTAATATCTGGTTGTACAACAGGTTTCGATGATAATTCATCAGAAAAGTGTTCACATTTATTAAGTCCATGAAATACATCATCAGGAATATTTTTGTCAAATTGAAAACCATGATATATTGTATCAAACGCAACCAACATTTCTTGTTTAGAAGGCAAAAAAAATTGAACATGCACTGTCGTCATATAACTGTATCCCATGCCCCCGTTCAAATGTCCCATTTGTAAGAACAGAAAACAGTGGGTGCCTTGATATTGATTGGATGAGCTGATGAGGGTGGGGGCTCACAGTAATAGTGACCAGTTGGCACCCAATTCGCAGTGACCTTGACTCACCATCTTTCTTCCTCTCGAGTCGAGGCTTTTACGTTTTTTTTTTCTTATAACATTTGTCAGTGCAGGGAGAAAGAAAAATTCTGGATGTCTTTTAAGAAATTCAACATATAGAAATTTTTTTCGGTATACAGAAACAGTTTCCTACGTAATGATGACGGGAATTAATAGAAACTTCAATATAAAGATAATTTCAACATTATGGAGGTTCCACTCTATATCTAAATTCCTACATCAAAGAATGTAGGATTGCACTTCTATTACAGGTAACAGCTTCCATGGATTGGATGTTCTCTACAGGTGAGTTTTATTTGAGTATGAATATGAAATATACTAAAAGCTTTTCCCAACTTAACTGCAGAAATTTTCATATATTTTGCATTAATATTTATTTATAACTCAAACACAGCTTAAAAACTGTCGCAAACTATTGATTCGAGTTCAGGGGCCCTACCACCAATACATCATAAATGTACCCGGTTTTGAAATAACCTGTTATTCCGTACGTCAATCAAATTTTACGAAATGTGGTACTACGAAGTGCATAAGAGAGTTGCTGTGAGTGTTCTAAAGTTATACGAGGGTTCATAAAAACCTCTTGATAATTTCAACAACTGAGGAGATCGTGAAATCTAAAAGAAGCTACAGAACACCAGTATACAAGATGGCTGACTTACACTTATAAAAGAGCGAGTGCAAGAGACTATTTTTGAAAAGAATAATAATTCAGCCATAGAGGATAAGTTTATTATGCTAACTGACAATGAATTTGTTTCATTGTTCAGGTTAAATAAACACCAAGTCGTCGACTGAATTAATGGCAAATGCTTAGATAATAATTTCTTTGAAAAATGTAAGACTACCTATTAGAAATTTTACAAACATCAATTTTTCATCAAATCTGAACATTTTATTCCCCATATTACCTGAAATACAAGCTCCTTTGTAATTTCAAAGGATCTGAAAAATTATCTGAGGATCATTATATTGAACATCTGCCCAACCAATTTTCAAAATATTTCTTTTTTTTTTAATTTTCGTATAATTTTTGTGTTCTATTATGATTCGGCTATGTTAATGAACATTACGTAACTATCTCTCTCTAGAATCGTTAAATAAACGTCCGATACAATTTAGAAAATAAAATCCCCTATATTTTCTCTACATTTCCTTTGCTTTTCTGAAACAATATTAAAACAACTTAAAAATATATTCTGCTTTTAAAATAACACCCTGAAATCGCACTATAAGTTTGAGAGCATGTAATTTCTTAGTTCACAGGAAATGGTATAATACTTCTGGCTTGACGGTAGAAGAGACGCTATGCAAATGTAATGTCTTCGGTTCGAATCAAAGCGGATATCTAAGTTTTGCAACTTGTACTGCCATCTCGTGCTAAAATACTCAAGCATATTATTTTCTAATAATCTACAGAATTTTCTGTTTAAAAATCTGAAGTTTTATCAACAAATTACCTAAAATTCCTTACAAATTCCTTGAAGACCCATGCCTTCCGACTCGTCCTGGGGACTTAAACAGCTATTTGGATAGCCGGATAAGATTCCTTATTGTAAATGCTGTTGCCACTCCAAAAGAAATAATATTTAAAAGAAGCTCTGAATAATTAATACTATTTTAGTTGTTTAAATAAAAAATTTAAATATTTTTTAAATAGCAACAGTATTTTAACAATGGAAGCTAAATCATATAAATATTACTTCTTAATGGCAACAGCTTTTCAACAATTAAAGTAATAATAAGTATAATTAAAGTAATTTATAATTAATCCTGTTTCAATCCTGTATCAAATTTTGAAGGAGGTGGTTCTCATTTGTTCGGCAAATCGAATATTTTAGTTAGCTGCACCCCCTTAAAATAGCAAATATTGGAAATCTGAAATTGCACACATTTTTTCTTTCGAACGATTTACCCATACACCAAATTTAATTAGAGGTTTCTATCTCCAAGACCAAGACATTAGGTTACGGGGTGCCTGCCTCTAGGAGACTCATCCCCACATTGAAAATATGGATGTCAGACTGTATGGTGTTAGTTTTAGCAATAGCAATATGCATGGTCAGCATGTGCGCTCCACTCCTGTGGGCGTGAAGTATTTGGTCAGTTGAATATTTGGAGATTGGTCTGGTGATGATGTTGTCTTGGCAATGGTACATGCTTGCTCGGCTGTAAAAGAAAGGGCGGGAAGGGTAAGAAATTCTCAAGAGCGAGCCACATTAAAAAATTAAGAGGTGCAGAAATCTATTTCTGCAACTATAACGAAGTCAAGTCTACAAGTTAAGAATATATAAAAATTAAGATTAAAGATTTAATACAAGTATTTACATTTAAGTTTAGTTTTAGATTTAAGTTTATGATGTCAAGAATTTAAACAATTAAAAGAATTAAATTAAGAGATAAAGACGGAGATTTGTAAGTACATAACAGATGTGATGATGTCTGCGGTCAGCAATGATATAATTTGTAAGTACTGGGCTGGCGTCGAATGTGTGGGCAAGTGCTAGCCTCCTGAAATCCTATTGGCCGGCTCAGAATCCGCAGTTGGAACCACCTCCGTTCACCGAAGTGACCAGTTGTGGCGCCATCCGCCGATGCCAAGTGGGACCTATCGGGAAAAAAGTTGAAGTTTATTACTTCAACTAAATAATCTATTTCATTGCAAAGCATGCTTTTCTATCATTTCACTTTTGGATGTGAAGATCCTCTACAAAACATTTTTAGAAAATATTATTTTTTCAGGGGTTTTTATTGAACGATTGATCCATGTACTAAATTGCAAGTCTATTCAGAAAGTGCCTAAAAAACTATAAGAGGCAGACACTTAACAATTAGTATATATAAATTGAAACATAATCAGTACCAATACAAAACCACTAAAACCTATTCCATGTTCAAAATGGATAAATTTTTAGTAATTAATCAGAACAATCACATATCAACTCCAAAGAAAATTTGCACATCATGAAGTTTTTAAAACCATAAAATAGTGAATTACTAATAGAACACGCAAGTAACACTATTTGATTAATATTAAAACATTATTTTAAAAAATTTCCAATTAAAGCCAATGCATCCTGTCTCAATCTCAATAATATATGTAAGAAAATATAAATTACTTAGCTTAGAGAGCTTAACTTTGCTCATGCTCTAACTCTATAAAAAATAATACTGCACTCATGAAAAGACAATATGTGACAATTTATTTTATAATACATATTTTATTGTAAATTTGCCAAATAATTAGCTATTTTTTCCATAGCTGCCGCGCTTTTCTCCTTAGCTACAACATCTCTTTCAATCAAGTCCAATTTGCGTCGTTTGACCTCCAGTTGGCCTTCTGCTATTCTGTTAGATAAATCTAATTGTACAGCAATATCAGCTAGTGCTTGAGCTGTCACTTGTTGGGAATCAACAAGGCTTTGTGTTTTTTCGGCAGGAAGCACTAATGGCCTGTTTCGCCTTCGTTTCCCATTTTTCAATGTGTTTTTTGTATTGTGTGGAGTGCCTATTTGTGTGTGTGGAGTACCTGTTTGTGTGTGTGAAGTGCCTGTTTGTGTGTGTTGTTGTTGTTGAGACCCAGACCGTCCGACCTACCAGAAAGGTGTAAGGTAACTGTTTGGACGGTCGGGAAGTGCCACCCAATTTAGACCGGAACCCAGTGGGGGAGGCATCCACAGGGACCGTACCCTCCTTCCCCTACCACCAACCTCTCGGAAGGACTTTCGGACCCACATGTTTAACGTGATCGTACTCCGCATGAACACGGCGGCAGTTTTGGCAGCGGCTGGAATCGAACCCGGGCCTACCGAGTGCAACTCCAGCGCGCTAACCAATGGGCTACCGCGCCCTCCTGTTTGTGTGTGTGAAGTGCTTGGTTGTACATCTGGAGTGACTGGTTGTATATGTGAAATGCATGTCTGTGAGTCTGTGTATATTTGTGAGTCTATGTATATTTGTGAATCTATGTATTCAGTGTCTTGTGAAATGTGCTCTACTTCTGTTGTTTGGAATGCTTGAATTGACTCTGGAATGCTTGTCACGTCATAGACAATTGTTGGCTGAAGCTGAAAAAGGAAAAAAAAATTATGTCTTTAAAATGAGGCAACATAAAGTTTCATTAAAAAAATAACAATGATGTATATTATACAAAATATTCATCAACAAAATTATTATAAGACATGGGTGAATATCATAAACTGTCACCTAAAAATATAAATTAAAGAATCATTTTACATTGTTAAATTCATAAAAATACCTTAAATTTATTAAAGTGCACATTCAGCAATCATTTCTAATCTGGCAAAGTATATATGTAAATACATTAAGAAGAAAAGTTCTGTTTAATTTAATAATTTAATTTCAGAATGCAAACTAACATCGATATTAACAAATATGCCAGATTATCTTACAAAAATTTAGACTAAACACAACTTCAGCTTTTAATTTTTTTGAAATAGGGCATGTAACAATTTGATTGTTAAAAATATATTTATATAATATATTATTTATACACACACAAGATATATTTATAGACATTATATATTTCATTTTATGGTGATGCGGTGGTCGAGCAGTCACGGCGAGCTTTTCCAAGCGATTGTTCGACCGCCACGTTGTGGGTTCGAGTCCCACGTAAGGCATGGATGTTGTGTTGTTGAGCGCAGTGTGTTCCACCTCCCTTTGGTGCGCCTGGGGCAACGTCCTAGGATGGCTAAATGGTTCAAATTCCTGGCCGATGTATAGGCGAATGATGGAAGTCAAGTGCCTGGCCATTTGATAAAAAAAATTATTTCATTTTATTATATAGTGTATAAAATGCTGCGACTGTCTTTCAACAGACTAGAAACTGACATTACATTTCTATTATTTATAAAAATAATTATCAGCTGTCTAAAATAAAATGTCCAAATATATTTTAAGCCAATGTAATTCGAAAAAGATAATAAAGCACGTTCTACATTAAAATATGAAATTGAACTGTTAAAATTCTTTTAAATTTCATTATCATTAGATATTAAAGACTGAAAAACCTAAGTCACAATATTATTAACAGGGTTCATCCTAGGTGTTTTTCGCAGGGCGGCCCGCCCCGCTGCCCTTAGAAATTAGAAAACTCGCTCCGCTACCCTCAAAAATTAGAAAACCCATCCTGCATGCCCCAGTACTATAATTTTGAGCCCTGACATCAAAAAATGCTGCCCTTCTTTTAAAAATAACACTTCTACATATATTATCAAATTTTCAAAACATCGAGAAATGTGCGACATTTTTTCTCATTCATAATTTATTAATTTTTTAAGAGTGTCGTTTATTTCCCTTCACGTGCACTGCAGTGGCGAGTTTTTTTTCACCCATACCCTTTTCCCCATTGATTGCACGTTGAATGAGGTGGAATTTTGCTGAAATAAGTATTAAGTAAACATGTATAATAACAGATAAGTAAATAAAAAAACATACAACTCCAATTTTTAATAGTTCCTCTTGGTGTGATAAATTTTAAGGACTAGTTGGTTCTTTTTGGCAGGGTGAGATAACTTACGCTTTGCTGAAATAAGATTCAAAGCATTTGAGGCCGCCATTGCTTAGAATGTAAAATCCCAACAAAACTGCATTTATTTTACGCACATTTACGAAATACTACATCTGATAAAATGTAGTTTGTAGGACTGTTACTGCCATCAAATGTAAAAGATTCTAAACACAGTTAATATCTCATAAAATCATATGGCGTGTTATTTCCGTTAAACACACAGGAGTCTCGGCTTTAAAAGTGCCTGACGAGTCAACCTCGTCAAATCAGCTTAGCGGTAGTGCAATGGTAAATTATGCTGCAGAATTCAACATTTCTTCTGAATTTTGTTTTTTGAACAAATGTTGACAAAATGTAAAATCATAAAAACTGGCTCCAACATTGGGGAGAAGTTTTTCCAGTCCTACCAGATTCCACAAAAATTATTAATTAATAAATTTATTATTATGGCAATTTTATATATTATTTGCTATTTATGCGAATTGTAATAAATAATTAATCAATTTGCTATTTATTTGCCTTTGATGATTCGGGCTGTAGGAAAAAAGAACGTATCAACTTTATAGCCCTGTATATAATATTGTTCTACAAATAAAAACAATAAAATACATATTATATAAATATTTAGATAAATTAAAGCATTTATATATCTATAAACTGCAAAATATTTACCATGCTTTCTTTTATTCCAATTATGCCTTCTATGGCATCCATTCCAATTAAGGCTAATGTTCGCTCGTCTAAATCGCTGAGTGGTTTTGCTTTTGAAGCTCCTCCACCAGTCATGTTGGCTTCTCTTTTAAAAGCATTGTACCTTTTTTTCGTTTCTGACTTGTAGTCACTCCAACACTGAAAATACAACGTCATGTTTAAATCTTTTGAACTTAAATTTTGCATGGTTTTACATAAGCAAACATATATACAAATATTAAATGAAAAACATCTATAAAATATTAAATGAAAGTATGACATTCATAAATATAGAAATATTAAATTTAAGATATGGGTGTAACAACAAAAATTGTCTATAAAATTTACTAAATTTAGATTTACAATAAGGTAATTTTACTGCATAAAGAGGGCAAATTCACAAAAAAGAGTGGCACTATTACTTGAAACTTAAGTAACAGTATCCAAGTTCCATTTATTTGCAGAATTCCTATCACTTATATTAACTTTGTATAAAAGCCCATAAAAATTAGATGAATGAAAAAAATAAATATGCTATATTATACACTGAATATCTCTAAAGTTTATAAACATCCCTGAACGGGAAAATTTGGTTTAAAACCATGTGATTTGAACACCATATTAGTAATATATCTATTGAAATAACGATACATTCCTTAATAATTGTATAAATTAAAAAATAATTTTTACTTAAAGTAGTTTTATTTGCAATAAACAATATTACAAGCAAAAGTAATACCGACTACACAAGCCTCAGTAGAACTAATGCATTACAATCAAAATTTAGTGGAATATCAGAAACGATGAAATATAGCAAATTTATAAAGTGATATGAATCATCGTACTATATATATTTTATAAATTAAAAAATAATTAAAGTTAACTTACCTTTTGCCATTTATCCAGAGTTTTATTAGCTCCACCATGAGAATTAAGCAAGTCACATAAATCTTTCCACATGTGATTTCTCTGGCTATGTGTAAAAGAATTGGAGAGTAAACCTTTATTTAATTCCAGATTATTTTCCATATATGAAATTAGAGTTTCAAGTTGGCCTTTGCTAACTTTAGTTCTTTTTGAAGCCATGTTAATTCACAATGATAAAACTAAATAATTATAAACGAAGAGAAGCAACACGAGGTATAACAACAAGTTGAAATAAAATGTAAACTTGAAGCAGACGATTCTCGCAGTACAATGTCCGCATTTGATTGGTCTAAATAAGCTCCGCCTTAAAGCCTCGATCACAGTACAGCTTGGTGCAGAAAATATTTACGAATTCACTTTACGAAGTGTTTGTGGTACGGAAACTGCATATCTTCGTAAACGATGGACCGGAATTACATCGGAATTAGACCGGTGAGAAAACTATTACGATGTGTTGGTGGTAGGGCCCCTGGTCCTAAGTTTGAACCTAGCTCGGGACCTATTAGCATCAATTCCTATACCCCTTTCAAATCCCGGCCACTCAATGAGCTGCTCATGTCTCAGGGCAAGTCGAGTGGTCTGGATTTTTGATCCCTTTCAATTCATGATAAAGTAAACAAATGCACAACCTAAATGCACATGTTATGAACAGATCTTGCATCATTCTATGGTGTGAAACACATTCCTAATTATACGTTTGGACCTGAATGTATATTTCGATCTTGTACAGTACGTGGTCTAATTGTATAGCATTGATCTATCACACTTGAAGCCCTGAATTCTAACCCCATGTGGCCAAGCTGATCCGGCACATTTAACTACTTCTACAGGTATTGCTAGACATTCATCATACGACCCTTAGAAGTGTAAAACAGTTAAAAGGTCTGTACATAAGTATAATTAAAATTAAACAAATGAAAATTTAATACTGGAATCAATTAAACTAGAAATAAATTTAATAATCAATACATAAAAACATTTTGTGCAAAGGGTAAAGAAAACTTGAGCACTGTATTTAAGCACAAATAAAATAATAATCTAGCATGCAGCTGTTATAAGGATACACTGGATTCTCTTCGTAAGTGCTAGAGAGTAGTAGCACAAAAGTAACACACGCATGTTACTTTTCACCTTTTCATTTCAGATTGGTTGAACTTAAGTATATAAGCCCCCCCCCCCCCTGTTTCTCTTCTATTTGTGCCTATTTTATCTTTCTGACTTCAGGTGTGTTGCTTTTCGAACACTGACAGAGGGGATTCACTGTATACTCGAAACAGCCATGTGCTACATTATTTTATTTGTACTTAAATATATTGCTCAAATTTTCCTTATACCAGTGATATCTGGGGGGGAAAAAAGTGATATTTAATGAAAACAGATAACAAAAGTCAGTTTATGTTGCATGCTATAAAATCTAGCATACACACAGCTTTTTGATACCATCTAAGCTGAAAATTAATTTATACTCTGCAGATTCATTCTACATGTTTCAGTCGCCAGTAATTTAACTTTAAGAGCTACCTATAGGTGGAAACTCCCAACAAATGGAAGCATGCTGTGGACATGGAGTATCCAGAAAGTGTGATGATCACTAATAACTATATTAGATAAGGGGGACTGGAAATAAAATCTGTCAGGAGCTACATAATTTTAATGATTAGCTTTGTAATCAGTTTGCTAAGTGTTAGCAAATTGAATATATATATATATATAATAGCCAAAGGTAACTTTATAACTGTGCAATATATTAATATAACACATTTACCAAGATCATAACTACATTAATTAAAAAGAAGTTAACATAAAAAAATTAATGAAAATAAAGTAAAATCAAGGAAAATGCAAAGTACAGGTATAATGACCTATGATAATGTTAACCATTACTGAGAAAATATAAATATATTTACTAAACTAAGGAATAATCTATGATTAAATTCCACAAAATTGCACAAGTAATATTGTAAAACCTGAAGCCCCCTGTGAAAATGCCAAAATTATTGAATAAAGCTAAATTTATGAAAATGAGACCAAAACTGTTCAATAAAATTTAAAGTTTTCGAAACATAAAAGGAGGAAAATAAACAAAAGCAATATGAGTGATGTTAATTACATTTTCTGCCTCTTTTCCTAAAAGCAACCAAAACTCCTTGTATAATTAGAAAAAGACCTTAAACAGAATGTAAAATCAATAACTGGTATAGGGTTAAATAGAATAACAGAAAGAAGCAGACTTCATTTAAAAGCAAACAGTTTTTAATAAAACTATAAAATTGTTATGATGAAAGGAAATGGAAAAAATAATTTTTTAAATACAGCTAGAATGGAATTTTTATGTCTGACAAACTATACAATAAAAATGAAGTGCTAAATAAAAAGCAAAATGCAAAAAGAAAACTATGTTATGACATTTTAAATTAATTTAGCTAACTTCCCTTTTCATTAAAATGTGTCAAGCTTTGAAGTTATGGTACAAAAATTACCACTACTCAAAGTTACATGAAAAACTGTACTCGTATCTGCATACGTAATTGTTGAAATATAATTATTTGCAAACTTTCTATAAGTACATAACATTGAAATTACATAATTAACAGAAAAAATACTAAAATACATAAATATTTAGACTATTATGTATTTAATACATAGAAAAAAACTGTGGCGCCACTCAAAGAGCAGAATAAAATTCTAGATTTTTATACGTTCGTTTGCCCAAATTGACATTTTCCAGGGATTTCTAACTAAAGGAACAGGTAGAAGTTTAAAAAAATGGGGGGGAAAATGTCGACTGGTCTTCATTATATCATATTTGTGGCAAAATAAGTGAAATACATGATATATGAAGCAGTGCAATATATCTAAAAAACTATAAAAAAATAAGTTTCAACTGCTATCTAAAATCTTAAAATTCATGGTTTTTACAGATTTCAAATATTTTAAAATATTTCTCTAACTTTTTGGTCCATTTTTCAAAATCCCCAACATTTCCAAGAAAGGTGGCAACTCATTTAATGTAATTTCATAGTCACCGCACAGGCACATCTGTCAGTCTCAAAGAGTTAATTAAGAAATAATAAATGGAAAAAGTTTATGAACTAATTATAAAAATAAATTTACCTTCACAACATAATGTACAACAAATATAATCATAAAAAGGAATTTAGCCATACAGATTTTACCCCAAATTATATATATACAATTATTTCCTGATAAAAAATATTTAAAACTGACTTACCTGAGCACAAGGCTGTAAAGCCTTCATAACGCCATCAAGACGACTAGGAGGCAACTTAGGATAAACATAATAAAGAAGTTTTAATATATGGCGAACAACACTTTCCTTGGCTAATCCAGTGAGGAAAAATTCATCAAAGACCACTGTGCAAAAATCCTCAGTAGAGAACTCATCCATTAAAGTAGTAACAAGGCTTGAAATGAGGCTATTCAAAAAGGGGTCTTCAAAAGCACGGTCATTCTCACATGATGCTAAGGTTCCTAATACTCTCATCAGACCTTGACGATCCTTTTGTCGAGCTAAATTAGAAAACATTGTCAGATTCTAACCAGATAATTGCAATAACAGAACATCAAATGGAATCAAATTTATTAATACAACAAGCAAGATAATATAGACAATCACAACATCAGACAGAAAAACACAACATAAACACAGAACACAAACAATTTGTTACAATGCGGCCTAGGGACTAATAAGACTATTCAGGTCACTAAGAAAAACTAATAAGAAAATATCGGCAATAGGTGCCAAACAATCATTAACAAAAAGATACTAACTTCTGTATCTGTATATATATAAAAAAAATCCTTCAACTCAGACTTAAAACAGTTAAGTGACTTTTCAGACTCAAGCTTATTAGGCAGAACATAAAAAATTTTAGGGGCTAACCAGAAGAAATTCTTATGCAAAATTTCACGATTAGCTTAAATGGTTTTTTGCTCAATATATTTTTGAATTCCAACATTCACTTATTTTTCCAAAATTTTTGAAAAAATCGAAAGAATAGAAATTGGTCTATAATTATTAGGATCATTAACATCCCTGTTTTGCACAGCGGAATCACTTTCACAATCTTCATATTTTGTGAAAAAATACTCACTTACTACAACTTATATTAAGTTATAGATTTATTGAAGATATAAGTAATAAAATGAGAGTGATAATACATAATATACTTCATCATTTTAACAGTAATACCATTAACACCAGCAGACTTCATATCTTTGACAGTATCGACTATTTGAAGTACCTGAATTAAATCAATCACATCAAAATAGAATATATTGATATTTCCTTCACAATTTTTGAATTTCTAACAATAGTAATCCATTTTTAAAGCTTTACTTTTCTTCTTGCAAGTGTTTTACTGAATTACTTATAATTAAAATCACTAATTTTATCAAAAGGAAATCTATAATACTGCTTATAGAGTCACTCCTTTCTCAGGATAAGATTTTTTATATTCTTAGTTATCCGGTTATTATTTTCTATTTTTATTACATTTAACATTAATTTTACTAAGATTGATTATCCTCTCAACAGAATCACAAAAGGTGTCATAACAGGTATTTACATCACAACGTTCTAAATCTGACAAATACAAGTTTTTAATATGATATTTAAACAATATATAATTAATAGTAACATAGGCATTAACAGATAAATGAACAGAGTAAGCGAAATTTAAAATGCACAAGAAGAAAGGATAATGATCAGTAATATCACTTAAAAAGACAGCACAAGCAATATCAAAATTTAAAAAATTACTAAAATTGTGATCAATACACGTTCTAGAAGCCGGGTGAGTAACTATATTTATATAAGAAATAAAATCATTAAAAGTCAAAAAGTTCAAATAATTAAGAAACATCAATATTCAATAGGTCAACGTTAACATCATATTTTTACAATTGCGCTGCTTAACAATTTTTTCAAATTCACAAATAAAGTCATTAATAGAATATATGTGGGATCTATATACACATAAATCATTGGCACGATCGTTCAGAACTACTAATTCACAACTAATAGTTTTAACATAAAATCATAAAAAACTAAATATATCATTACAAATATAAATCACAATCCCCCAGATCTACCCTCCTCCCTACAACAGACATAAAAATCAGGAATAAAGTTTTGATAACCTTTCAAAAATCCAAATTTCACTTAAAACAATGATATCAAGTCTATCTAAGTAAGAATTGGTAGAAGCTAAAAATGCATCAAATTTGTACCGCAAACTCCTAATATTTGAATGGCAGATATTAGTACCTTGAAGCCTACCAGATTGTAAAAAGCAATTCAAATTCTTAACAGAAGCAGCAAAGAAATCTTTATTGCAGCTATCCGATGGACTTTATCAGATGTTGGTTTTCCAGAAAATTTTCAAATGGAAAATTTGAACATATTCTTAAATATTACATTTAAGCTAGAATATATCTAGTGACTTTTAAAAGTATTTATTTTTACATTAGAACTACAGTCATATATATATTAAATAAAATGGTTAAAAAAGGGTTTAAATATAGAAATATATAAAAATATTCTATGCACAAAATTTTCTAATACGTGTATATTGAAGTTAGCTGCTGCAATTTAATATTTTCATTGGATACCTATGCTTTTGAAAAATTATAAAATAATTATATTTTATCTATAACAATAGAAAAAATATTTTTATAAATCATAAATTTAAAACAATGCATAAAACAAATAATAAATTAAAAATAAATAAAAATTGCTAAACCCTTTCTGAATCATAAATAATTTACTGTTTATTATAGGTGTAAGAAATAAATTATTGAATATATAACCTTCATATGCTTGCTTTCCTTAAGGAAAGATTAAAAAAGTTTTATTCTCACAAGCAGCAGTTTTATTTATTGTGATATAAGAATATTATAAGAAAAAATAAAAATTGCTTATGATTTAAAAAAAATCTGATGTGGGCAACACATGACTTTCCTTATATAATGTAATGAATTTACTACTTTTACAGTAAAAAAAATAGGTTTTTCTTATAGTAGATACTAATATTCTTTCCAAGATATTGAATTTTCGACAATGAGTCGTCATTTTCATTAATGTGAGATTTTCGTTAATGTGGCAACATTTCAAAAAGTCGCCAAGTTGGCGACATTCTGCCAAATTCGTCGCCAAAATCTCGCCAAGTGTTATGGATGAAGAAATAAGTTATTCTTACAGCAGATATACGATTATTGGTGTTCAAATACAAAAGTGTTACTTAAAGTATCTTTTTTCATGAATGGAACGAGCTAGATCCACGAGAATGATGTCACCCAATGTATCGCATGGTATTACATATGAAAAGTGATCATGTTTCTCAATAGGAAATATTTTTATTTTATGACTTTTTGATAATTTTTTTGAAAAATTGTACAATATCTCGAGAACGGTTTATGTTAGCGTTCTAAAATTTATGTCAATCGTTTTCTAATGAAAAATTACATAAGAAATGTCTATTTGCGTAACTTTATTAGTGGTTTTGATTTTTTGACGATTTTTTCAATATTTCCTTCGAAAATTTAGGAGGGTTCTGAACATTCGATTACGTATAAAAACAATAGGCTTCCAGTGTTTGTGGATTGTGATTTTTGTTACAAATTTTGTTCGAATCGGTCCATTCGCTCGTCAGTTATCGTCTCCACAGACTCACTGACACACACACACACACACACACACACACAGACATCACTCCAAAAATGTTTGATTCATGATCAGGGATGCTTGAAACGTGCTCTCCCGTCGAAAACTCGAATTCCAATTTTCCACCCCGTCACAATACTTTCCTTATACATTATGTATATAAGGAAAGTAATAAAGTATTAAACATTATATTAATAATGTTTAAAAAATGTCTATTGACCAGGGTTGGGGAAAAAAGGGGTATGGGGTCTTTTTTTTTTAAACCAAAATCCATGGTTTAAATAATAATAATAATAATAATAAACATTGTTTAGATCATTGGGGTTTTAATCAAACACTGCTGCTGATAATTGAAAGAGAAATCTGAAAGACTCTGTTCATGTCCTATAGTATATAAATTACCCCAACATGACTCCTGAATCTACCACCTTCTTGAATGACTACTACTTTCAACTACTACTATTACTACTAAGCAATTAATAATAATAATAAAAAGAAAAATGAATTGTCCAGTTTATTAAAGACATAAGAAATTTTATTAAATATAAAAAATATTAAAAAAATACTTATACTTTTAAAAAAAATAATTCCAAATATAATATTAAAAATTGTTTAAAAAATATCTGTTCACAATTGAATGGGGGAGTACCATAAGGTAAAAGATATAATTTGGTGAACATTGAGTTAAGCATATACTTAGTGCTGTTTTTAAAAGTATTTTCCTTCAGCCAAATCATTGCAAAAATATTCCATATTTATTTTATTTTCATAAATTTTAAGTTAATTTCTGAAAGAAAAGGCTTCTAAAACTAATACCTGCTGCTTTATCAAAATGAGTAAAATATCACTTGTACCCTTCTAGTTTTTGCCGATCCCTTTTCTTAAAAATAAAGCATTCCTTTCCTCTTCAAAATTAGAAAACTAAATAATCAAAGACTTCTTCTAAAGTTACCTACATTTCAAAAAGCAGTGTGGAAAGACTATTACATTTCATTTTCAAATAAATTAGGGAGAAAATAAAATGCAAAAAAATTTCCGGAAAAAAAATAGCAGAAATTTTTCCGACCTACATCTCTACCTGAGACATACATATGTGACCACTCTTAATCCAAACAAACATGCAGTTCTACTGCTTGAATATTTTAGCATTATATAAACGATTTTTATTATAAGGTGCTCATTTATGTAGATTTCAAAGTCCACTAAACCTTGCAAGAGCTTTTTAAATGCTTATACAGTTTAAATTGGGTAATCCAAGTGTCCCTTGTACCTTCTTGATTATCAACTGAATTACAACAGGTTTGGAGCAATTTACATTGGATGAGGGCACTCTGTATACAGAAACATCACTTACATTATATGGAACATCAATTTTTTCAACTATTGGATTTATCTGAATTATAAAAGTTATTCAAAGAACAAGCGTTAAATTGCATTTATGTAACCAAGATGCATGTCAGTTGTTTTGAAGCTAATGGTGAACCATTTTAATCACAATAAAAGCAAATAAAAATAACAAAAATTCATATTAAAATTAGAATACAGTAATTGTCACCATTTTGTAGGGTGTAGTACATAGCTAACACAGATGCCACTCCATTCTCCTGAATATAAGCTTGATATGCATCTGGAGGAGGGCCAAAATGCTCTATTGTAGTAATGGCTGATTCACGATCATCTTGAGGAAGTTTAGAATTGATTGCACGAACCTAATACAAAAGATAGAATTAATTAAAAAACATATTAAGATATTCAAATTAAATGTAAGTTAATACAATATATCAGTTCCAAAAACAGGCTCTCAAACTACAGCTCAAAAGTAATAAAATGAAAGCTACCAAAGATAAAATAAAAATATCTACCTCAACACAAATATAGCTCTTTGTACACCATAACCAATCTTGTATTTAGAAAATTATGAAATCAAAGTAAGTCTAGATGAATTTATGGTAAGTGCTTTAAACATTAATCAGCATCTAGGGGAATTTTCTTAAAACCAATATAAAAGTAGAAAAATATGGATATTTTCCTGGAGATTGGCAGAAAATGTAAAAATCCTTTATTTTTAGAGAAAACTGTGAGAATTTCCAGAGAAAGGTAGGGGGGGGGGGGGGGTCCTAACAAATGGCATTTGTCTTGTGAAAAGAAAGATCTAAGCAAATAACAATAGAGTTCTTATATAAGGAATAAAAAAAAATATTTTTTTTAAAGATTTTTAAGGATTGTGTGAGTATTGCTATTTTACTGTAATTGATAAATTTCTGAAACTATGTCCAAAATAATGAATATACAATATATTAGCTGAATTTTATCAACTTCTAAAATTGAATTTGCATATTTCCAATAATTTATGGAAAAATCACATCTACAAACTACATATACAAAATTATTGTTGTCAATATAATGAAATAAAAAAATATATAGGGTAAGGCGAGTTTTATGCCACATTTAAGGGAGAGATCAATTAAAATTATTTCCATGGCTAAAGTAAAGTGGCTACCATTTTTATAAATCAGTGGTTATAGGAATCAGCTATCTATAAAAATCAAAACAACAACAAAAAAAAAAAACTTTATTTCAATATATTAAAATTTCAAAATACAACTAAAACTACATTGTTTATTGAACATGAAAATTGATGGTAATAATAGGTTGATTTAAAACATAATTATGAGAAGGACAGAAATATTTGAAATATTAGCCTACTCAGGAGAAAAAAAGAAAATGCTAAGGATGTTCATTATTGAGTGTGAAATTAAACTAATAGTGTATCTCAGATTTCATCAGTTTCATAAAGAAGTAAATTTCTTCAAAACTTCTTAGAGACTAGTCAGTTTTTGCCACTGATTAATTTTTCCAGGCATTACATATTACCCCAATGGCAGTTTGAATGTCTTATCAACCAATACTATTAACACAGCCTGATTCAATTCAATCTTACTTGCTTTATACATTCTATGGTAACCAGTGTTAGAAATTAAAAATTTGAACTAGGCATCATTTGACATCTATAGTTTTGACTCTAGGTGCCAAATAGACACAGCTAGTTGCCATTTTTACATCTCTAACAATTACAACTATTTTTTAAATGTCCGCATTTGTTAAAAATGTAAACAAAGAATAATTCAGACTTTTGTATTAGAAATTGTTTTAAATTTTCTTAAAATATAAAATAAACTGATAAAGAAACCCAAGAGAAAATAAATAGAAAAAATTGCTAATTTGTTTTTACTTGGCAAAAAGAACATAAAAAACAACAAATTAAAAAAAAAAAAACTTTTATTTAACAATTTTGAATTCTGATCATCTTGTACAATCATTGTCCCAATACCCCTTCATTTCATGCTTGAAAACTAATTTTCCTGAGTTAAAATAGCAATTAATATAAAAGTTTTAGTTGATGAAAATAGTTTGCAAAAATGGAAAATATGTGATAATAAAACAGGATAAACTGAGAATTATGTATAAATGCACATTTCAGCAATATTTCCATATGATCTTTCTCATATTACTTACAAATATAAGAATTACACATTTAAAATTAAAATACTATAAGGGAATTTTGAGCTAAATTTAGTCACTTTTTTTGGCCAATTTCGTCAAAGTATGGGATTTTATTTTAAAATCTTAATACTATATTCATCTTAAAACTTTTAAAAATGAGGAAGGGGGGGGGGGGGGGGATTTGCATATTTGCCCAGAGAGCGGCAGTCAATGCAAATATCGGAACTTCACGAAGAAATGCAGAGTTGGTAGCTAGGATTCAGTATTTGCAAGTCAATATTAAGTTTTTATGTTTTACAGTTGCTACTCTTTTTCTTGTCACTTTCACAAAATATAAATCATACCCTTGAAACTCCCTTACACTCGGCAGACCATTACCTAATACCTTTCTGGTAGGTGAAACGGTCTGGGTCTCAACAACAACACTTGGTAGACCCGGGTTCGATTCCCTCCGCAGCCCAAACTGCCGCTGTGTTCACGCGGAGGATGATCATGTCAAACATATGGTGTCCCTAAATCCTTCCGAGAGGTTGGTGGTAGGGGAAGGAAGGTATGGTCCCTGTGGATGCCTCCCCCACTGGGTTCCAACCTACCAGAAAGAAAAATTGCACAAGAAAAAATCGCACACTAATACCGTTTTTCACCATACTGCTGCAAAATAGCCTTCTATTTCATTAAAAATACGTTTGAAAAATAGTTCTTCTATATAAAATACAAAATAATTACACATGTTTTAGATGATATATACACATTCTAACAGTAGAAAAATACTTTCACAATAAAACGAAATATAGAAGATAGTGCACAAATGCTATTCATTGCAATACTTCTGCGAAATAGCCTTTCATGTCATTAAAAGTACACTTGAAAAATAGTTTTTCAGTATAATATACAAAATAATTACAAATATTTTAGACAATGCAAACAGAAATGGAAAAATATTTTCAAAATTAAATGAAATATAAGGAAAATCGCAGATAAATGCAGTTTATCGAAGTACCCAGTATGGTGCAATATTAGCCTTTCATTTCTTGAATAATATGTCTGAAAAATAGTTTTCTTATATATAACACAGAATAATTATAAAAGTTTTAGTCAAAGCAAATGTGTTTCTCCCACATTAATTAGAAACAGACGTGATAGCGAGGAAACAGATTTTTAGATGAAAAAAATGGGAAAACTTCGATCTTAAAATTCTTGACTGTGTTTCTCATTTCATGACCACTTCCAATTTTATGACTTGTAGATACTCTTATGCAGATGAAAAATATACAGATTTGCATACAATAAAATATAAATGTTATAAAAATGAAAAATCGGACTACTTTGGCTCAAAATTGGATTGCCGGAACAAGACTGAAAAAATGAAACAAATATGTAAAAATCGGAACACTTAGCAGCTATAAAAACATCATTTTCAATGTCTGATAACAAAATATTAGCGGACCAAATTTGCAAGACTCTGGAACGATTCAATCTAGAATGCCGTGTGCTCTATAATAGTAAGCAATTAGAATATAAAGACTCTCCAGGATCAGCTCCCTTTTCTTTCACGTGGGACATGTAGATGTACAAGGGGATAAAAGGGAGGGGAGCAATAGAAACTTGTTAAATACCCGGAGTCTTTGTCTTGTCTCTGGTGTTAGACACTGGAATGTCTGAGGATAAAGCAAACAAATAAATTCTTCAGAAGTGCAATTTCAGGTCTCGAAAGGTGGGGTGAGATGCACTACAATAAAGATCCCAATGTTGTCCTTCCTTGAATAGACAGAGGGGGATTTTACTGCCTGTGAATAATCATTTCCAAAAGCTTTCATGGAAGGACAAAATCAGCCCCACATCCGAGATCATAATAATTTCTTGGAACATGCAAATTTATGACTGAGGACATCTGGCTAGTGTATAAAATGCCGATTTTTTTTTCCGCTGCCATCCAGGCTTCTACCAGGGATCGTAATTTAGTCAAAGGGAAAGGGAAGACTGATTGTGAACAATAGCATTGTTAGGCATCAAATTTAATAACCAAGTTGAAGAATCTAGTCATCAAATTGAAATTTCTAGTCGCAAATTACGACCAACGACTGCTAATTTCGAACACTGATAGTAACCCTCAATATACAATAAAATCTCAGTCATCACAGCCTCATCGTACTTGAAATTGAATTTATTGAAGCTTTAAAATTATAAGGAATAATAAAAAGGGTCATAAAATGACACAACGGCCAAAATCTGTCAAATTAAGCTAGGGACATGGCCATAATTTAGCTCATGGTCTTTACTTAGCTGCCACTAAAGTAAATTTTTAAGCTGTTCATAATGTTATAAGAAGTGACAGTACCTTGTGAATGGATTTGGAAATATTGCAAACTGGCATATTTTTTTAGCTTGCATATTATTCCAACTTACTTTATAATATTGATAGCATCGATATCATATGTTGTATGATCTTTAATTATATTATAAGTTAAAAAAATATAATCAATAGTTGTATTTTTAAGAATGACTATGCTTCTTATATTTCTAAATGAGTAGAATTTTATTATCTTACCTGGTCATCTACCATTAATGTCATCAAAGAGGGTATGAATTTTGTAACCAACTGAGCATCCTGAAAAAAAAAAAAAAAAAAAAAAAAATTAAATGTTTTCTAAAAACACTGGAAATGCATTATTAGAGTACAGACAGTTAACACAATTGAAAACACTTTCATAGTTGAAATTTGAAAAAAGGTAATATTTTAGAGATTTTAAAAAAATTAATAAAAAATACACTAATTATTGCTCAAATGTGTAGAAACTTTAGAAAGCCTAAAATGTTTAACATAATATCAATATCAATGTCGAAATAGTACTATATCTTCAAAAGGAATAAAGAAAAAAAATTAAACATTATAAAATTTCTACTGAAAGGCATTATGGTTATTTAATTGCGCAAATGATTATAAAATGCCAAAACTGAATTTTGTAAGTTTGATTTGCAAATGGAAAAGCTGTATGTAAATAATCAAATAGACAATAATATAATTTCTAAAATCATTACAGAAATAATTTTTGAAGAGTGATACATTTAACTTTAAGTGTATCAGATATTTGCATTTTAAGATACATATTAGCAAAAACTTCAATTTGAATTACAGAGGTGATGCCTATCAGGTTAGTTAATTTAAACAATTATAAATTTTGATCACTGGGGTTAACAAAATTTTTGTACACTCATAAACGATAGAAAAAGCTACACCTTGTTACACAGAGGCAAAAGAATATAAAGCTCCGATACATAAAATATATATTGTTGAAAACAAAATTAAAGATTAACAAGTTCAGCTGTGCTAGAGTAGATGACTTAAAAAAAAAAGAAAAATACAATGTGGTAACTGAATGATTAATATTACTAACATATGTACGATATGCAGGTAAAACTATAAAATTGTACTTATACTATCTACAATAGTTGTTGTTGTTGAGACTCAGACCATCCGACCTACCAGAAAGGTGTAAGGTAACTGTTTGGACGGCCAGGAAGAGCCACCCAATTTAGACCAGAATCCAGTGGGGGAGGCATCCACAGGGACCGCACCCTCCTTCCCCTACCACCAACCTCTCGGAAGGACTTATGGACCCACATGTTTAACGTGATCATACTCTGCGTGAACACGGTGGCAGTTTTGGCAACAGAGGGAATCGAACCCGGGCTTACAGAGTGCAATTCCCGTGCATTAACCACTGGGCTAAAGCGTCCTATCTACAATAGTTGTAATAACTAATAACAATAATAGGCTAGTTATATAAGAATCAAATAATCAGAACACATTTTTTGTTAATATTTTTATATGGGCACACCAAATAAATTCATGAATTAATATGTATATGTACCATTTTTAATGCTATTACATATTTTAAAAATTAAAGTTAAAAGTATAAAGTTTGAAGTGAATTAAGTTATATTTCAAATTTTCATATATATCTACAAGATCTGAGATACTACGAGATACGATGAGATCTTCCAGAGAGTCCACAGCCCGGGTGGTGGATTGAATATAGTGGATCTGTGGCTTAGCATCCATGCTCCCTGGACCTTAATCCACTGGACTTCTTCTGGGACATGTGAAAACATTGGTGTATGAGACACCTGTGGAGTCCCTGGAAGATATTGTTGTGAGAATAGTTGTTGCTGTGGACAAGATTAACAACACACCAGGAGTCTGCGAGAGGGTATGACAGTCTTGCATTTGCCAGTGTCAACTGTGCAATGATGCCCTCGGAAGCCACTTTGGAGTCTTTCTCTGATGCAAATGGAAATATGAAATTCCTAAAATAGTTAAGTTTCTTTTTACACTGTTGAAGAATCAACGTAGATATGTAAGCTTTACTCTTTACTGGAACTATGAGTGGAATGTGGACCTAGGTTCTATTGCAAATATTGTTCATTTTGATGTGTACTATCACCCTGTGTGTGTGTGTGTGTATGTATATATATATATATATACAGGGTGTTTAGGAACATCCGTATCAGGAGAAATTTCTCGATAACAAAGTGAATTATTCATACTTTTTTAATGTAGCTGCATAGGAAACCCCTTCAGTTTTACATGACAATACAACTTTTGGGGACTAACCCCCTATTTTATAGGGCTATCTTGCTCCCCTTTTAGAGATAGAAAAAGGTCAATTACAAAGTTGTAGAGCATTACCAAATTAGTACAAATATATGTTTGTCGAACAGAAAAAGCTACATATAATAATTGCCCAAAAAGATATTTTTAAAAGCATGAGATTCTTTAAACTTCAAAATCATCTGGCAACATTTGTATAACAAAAAATTTCATAAATTTAGTTTGAATGTTAGCTATTTTATTTGACAGACGATTTGTCAGTACACATCATTGGACTTGAAGCTAGAAATATAAATAAACAAATCTGAGGTTAAAAAAACATTCCACCAGCATTATTATATCCTTACGCTAAGTGTTTGTCACTTCGTCCTAATTTTATTTTCATTTTATGAGCCATGTCTACTATGTTTACTAATGAAGAATATTATACAATGATCCTCACTTTTGGGAGAATGTAAACAGAATGCCAGTGCAGCTGAACAATTATAGGCATAGTATTTTCCAATGCAAGGTATTCCAATCGTCTGAATATGTTAATGTTATTTTATTTGAAGTGGATTTGGAATATATTCCTCAGTTTTAATGGTTCTTTTCAGCTTTCTCTGTCCCATAAATACATTTTTGTACTAATTCGGCAATACTCTACGACTTTGTAATTAACATTCTTTCTCTATCTCTAAAAAGGGAGTGAGAGAGTTTATCTGTCAAAATCAAAAATAATTAGGAAAACAATACTTTCTCTATACAATAGTATGAGAAAGTAATAAAAATGAATATGTTATGATCCAAAGAAACGAATGCATACATGTCAACATTTGACTAGGGGTCATCAGTTGCATAAGTTAAAGAGCTAAGGGAGCGTTCAAGTATCACATAAGTATCTCGGGAGGGGGGGGGGGTCAGAAAATCTTATTTTTCCTATCTTACTCTATGTTAATTTTTGTTTACTTGAAGGGGGGGGGGGGGGGGGGAATTCAAAATTACCAAAAATGTGCTTAAGTAATACTTGAAAGCTCCCTTATCACGGACAGGTTGCCGTATGCTATGGTCTATTGTTTGAATGATTTTTAAAAACAAATGTAACAAAAAAAATAATAATTGCATATTTCCATAATTCATATTTATAACTGGATATTTACATAATTTTATTTGACAAAAGTAGAACTTTCAAATAACCAACATAAAATGGAAAAAAGCTATCAGCAATGTACGAAATACTAAAATATAGAAAGTCAGTTTTTTTCAGCACAATGAGTATGTAATTGGTTATAACATGCACTCTTGGCATTTCTGAGTTCGACTACACTGAAAGTTTTTCCATAACAACAATCCATATTTATTTTCTCCACCAACATACTTTCCAATGTCTTTGTACTAAGATTTGACCTGAATTCTGTTTGATTTTTTTTAACTATACTAAAAATTCGTTCAGTTGGCGCATTGCTATGTGGAACAACTAAAACAGACAGCATTAGTTGAGAAAGAAGCTAAAGCTTGAAAGTACCATCTGGATACTTAAGATTACCAATCTTACACCAACAATCATTAGCCCTATCACATTCTGTAATATCAGAGGAAAACTTTTCATTTTGATATAATGCAAATTCTAACTGCAATTTATCGCAGTCTTCAGGAAAATCAAACAGATCAACAAAGTATTTCACAGAACTGTAAGAAATAGAAGCATGTAGGGAAACATTTGCCACTGAGGTATTCTGATAAAACTCATTATGCAATGGTATTTTTTTAAGCACATAATCACACACAGTACAAAAAAACTTTCTAACAGATGCAAAAAATTCTTTAATTTTATCTGGCGATAAATTTGAGCAGCTTAAATAACTTCTTGTGCAACTACCAATAATAAGTTCATCATCACTTTTTTGGTTCTTCATCTTTGAGTACTGTATGTTAAAAACTTCCTCATATTTTGAAATTGCTGCTGGGGTTACAAAACGCATCAGCAGTTCAAAATAAAATTTATGGAGTTCATCCTTCAGGAGGTGAATGCAAGGAGATTCTTTTTGCAATGAAGCATTTATTTTTGTAAAAGTTGGGAAAGCATTTTGAAAAAAATAAACAATATAATTTGGTACACAGAGAAACAAAAAAGTCTTTGATTATTAAGCATTGTTTTGACAAAGAATCAGAATCATCAGTAAAAAATTCCAACAAAGGACTCCACTGTTCGATAACTCTATTTAAAACAGTTTCCAAGGATTACCAACGAGTACTTACATGTTTCAATATTTTGTGATTCTCCTCCCCACACAAGTACTGCCATTTTTTAAGCCTGCTTTATCTTTTGCTACTTCTGTCCAAGTAATAATATATCTGAGTAACAAAAAACTCAATATCTATTGGCAATGTTTTAGTAGCTCTCTGTGCACAAATGTATAGCAGATGACATGAATAACCAACTATTTTAATTTTGGGCTGCTTTGACTGGATGAAAGAGGCAACTCCCTTAAATTTTCCTATCATAGTATTGGCATTATCACAAAAAGCAACACAGTTTTTCTATGGGATTTGAAGTTTTGAGAGTTCCAAATCAATCATTTTAAAAATTCCTTCCCCAGTATTGTCTTCTGATTCTAAAAGGGATAAAAGAGTTGTTTGAACCTAACCTTTATCAGAATCGAAAAAACTCATGACCTGGAGGTAGAGGTTCTTGTCTCCCAAATTGTTACTGCCGTCTGTTGCGAGGGAGAACTTAATATTCCTAATTTTATCAATAATTTGGCTTTTTGTCTCTTTTGCTATAACTTGCATAATAGCACTTGTTTTGGTTCTTCCACTTGAATATTTTTGGGCGATTTCCGAATTGGGAAACATTTTTGAAAAAAGTTTTACAGAATGATTAGATGCAGAAATTGGTAAATTGTGTTCTATTAAAAACCGAGTAAATAAACACTTGGATTTTATAACATCTAAGTCATTTTTTGTAGTAAAATACAACGCCACATTGCGATTACTGGATTCCAATTTATTCAGTTTGGTATGTTTTTTGCAGGCCACGTGTCGTTTGCAGTCGTCACGACCGCCATGAGTCACTTAAAAATCTTGTTTGCACACAGTACAAAAAGCAAATCCTTTTTTAAAAGATGCTATAAGGCATGTCAATAAGCTTGAATACTCTTTTTTAAACTTTTGGCAGCTCTTGCGCTTTTTTACAAGAGGGGGATCTTCCTCAACGCGTTTTAAAAATCGATCCATTATGCAGAGATGATAAGACAGATGCAGTAGGCTCTAAAACTAAAAAGTACACAATACAGAAGTGTTGCCAACTCAATGTACAAAAAACGTGCACTGGGGGAGAATGGACCGAAACTGCCATAAAGCATAGCGGAGATAGGAAAACGTGACGTATTAAGAGCACTTTGCGCAATCGCAATATTGACCTTGAAGTCTGCCTACGCGTATTTCCCGTGAGCCTCTTTGCAACACAGAACCAATATCTACTGGAACTGGGCCAAACACCTTATTGTTTCTCGCAAAAGCATGCTTTGCTTTCATTCAATATACATATTTAATTCAATATACAGTGTTCGTGTACGTTGTCTGTCTCTCTGTTTCAACTTCTTTGAGGGCATTTTTAACATACATCCTATGTCCTACAGATCTGAAATTTGATACAGAACTTAGTCCAGTAGAAAAATTGAAATTACACACTCATCAGGATAGCCATACAATCGGAATTAAAACCGAAAGAATAGCCAGTTTCTGACAATGGCGATAGTATTTGACTATAGACACCATTGGAACTATCTACTGGCTAATGGAAGGAGAAATAATAAATTCCAAAAGAATTAAAAACCAGAAATATAAAGAACAGAAATATAAACTTACAGGTACAGTCAACATGTGCGAGTCAAAATGCTTGCAGCCAAACATACAGTAGAGCATTCTACATCTAATCGTTAAAACGAGTGGAAACCGGAATGATCATAATATTGAACGTGAATGGAAATTTTTTTTAAATGAAGACTTTCAAAAGTAGTAATCAGTATAGGACACAGGACAAGTGGAAAGTAGTAATTCAAAAATAGTAATCAGTATTAGACTCAGGCCTAGTGGAAAGTTAGGTGATAAATATGGGAGAAATTCACAAAAATGAGTTATCCAATCAAGAATAAATAATGCAATTGTAAAACTACTATGTGGTGTATTTGAAATTATTAATAATATTATTAACAAATACTTCTAGATAGTGGTAATTTTGACAAATGTGTTTAAGATTATTGATGTGAAGATAGTGAAATTGAGGATCTGAGAGTCGATGTATTTGAAATAGCTGGTTTAAAATGATGTTTTTTAAACAATTGAATAAAATTACAAGAAAGATTGTTATGATAATAGCTTAATGATAGTGAAGTTAAAAGAATCTTTTTTATCAAATAGATTGGTAATAACATAATTATGGAGGGTATCTAAATTTAAGTCTAAATAATTTACAATTTGACTAACACTAGGCTCATTTGGTATTAATTCTAGGTTAGAGGGGTGAAAATCAATATTAATTGGATAAGAATCATCAATGATAATACAAATTAAGTCGTCAACATATCGATATATAATATATGAATTAGAGAAAAAATTATGCTCATAATAATAAAGATATAAGTTAGCCAGAATACTACTACTACAGCTTCTTGAGGTACACCAAATGTCTGTAAATATATGTTATCACCTCGGATAATATAATTGTCATGTAACACAAAGTGCAGTAGTATAGGAAAGTTTTTAACTTTAAATGAACATTATTGGAAGAGAGATAATTTATATATATATATATATATAATAATAATAATAATAAAAGTTTAAAAATCCAATGAAAATATAGAGAGAAGTTTCAACTCAAAAAACCCTCAACATTACAAAATGCCTTACAAATAAAGGTATCAAACAGAGAATCATCAATCAAGTGGAAATTAAAATGCAAACCTCTAGTCATCAAGCTGAAGACAAACAAAAAATATCAATGGAAAGGAATCGATAAAATAATATCAAATAAAATCCAAGCATAAAAGCTTTACACGTGGACAAGCCCTAGGCCTAATAATGAATTGTTTATTTCAATAAAACTCTTTATCAAGTCCAAGTATTTTATAAAAATAAACACAAAATGCATGTTTCTGATTTCAGTGATAGATTATATCTATAAACTTTGAAAACTTGGACAACATGCATAAAGATTAAAAATAATAGGAAACAAGAATACCTGAAAAAACACTGCATACGTCTGATCTATTGGAGCCTTGAATAAAGAGGCCAATGTTGCCAATCTTATAAAATAAAAAGTTGAGAACTGCTGTTGCCAATTGAGAGAAAGAAATAACAGTAATGCGAAAAGACGATAAAAGGTGATATTCAACAGTAACAACATATAAACACATGGTAATGCTTATTAAAGAGAAAATGGATGTCTGGCTAAAATAAGATACTAAGGAGAGAATTTAAGTATAATCTACCTTTCCAAACTTTTTAACTATACTATGTACTAAATAAGCTGAATATTTATATAATTTTCTAGTAATTTTAAGTTCATTAATATGCATAGCATGAAATTTTTTATCAGATAATCTATAAATTCTAAAAAGCTGATTAAGTATAATGTTTCCGATCAATTGAATCGAGTTACAGGAATTAAAAGGTAATATTTTATTAATGTTAAAATTAAAATAGTCTTTTTTATCATATAAATTAGTAACTATCCAATTAGTAGGTACAATAATAAGATTTAAGTCCAAAAAATTTATATTATTACTAATAATGGCTTCATTAGGAATTGGTTCCAAATTATCCGGATAGAAATCTATATCTATGACACAGTTGTCTGTAAAGACCAAACAAATCAGATCATCAACATATCTGTAAATTTTATATTCTGTTGAAGTAAAAAATTTTTTATAATGATAAAGGTATAAATTAGCTAATATACTGCTACTAAGCCACCTTGTGGAACCCCTGAGACTTGTAAGTTTAATTTATTACCTTGAAATATATAATTATTAAAAAGAACAAAGTGAAGAAATTTAGGAAATTTGGTAAATATAGTATGAATAGTATAATAAGTAGTATAAGCATTATATAAAGCTAAAATTACTACATAAAGATCAGAGAACTTAATATTATTTAAAAGATCTTTAAAATCAAAAGTTTGAAATCCAATTAGTTTATCAAGTGATTTTAATTTATTCTTTTAATTCTTTACAATTATTTAGAATAAGGTAGTTATTGCTAGAAAAACGTAAACTATCATTTATTACATTTAAATAATTTAGAAGTAATTTATATAAATATATATATTAATTAATATTTCTTATCATGACATTCAGATAGCAAAAATAATTCATACCAATTTAGGTTCTTTAAAAACTTGAGTGCTGATCATTTCCCATGCTTGCAAACCAAGCGCTAACATTCGAAGAAGCAGAACCAGAACAGCATTTTCCTAAGAGCAGATTAAAAAATAAAAAAATAGAACTGGACATTTGAGATCTAAAGTAACAATATTGCATTCACTATAAATCCAAGGCTTGGTATTTTAAGGATGTAACAACAAAATGGTGCTTTTCAAATAAATATACTTTTTTATTCTTTTAAAGTGCACTATATGGTGTCAGGAGACATGATTGTATGTTAGCTGGAAAAGCAGAGCCAATAATTGGCAGAAGAAAGGCTGTAATATGATTATCATGAATAAAAAAAGCTCAAAATATACTTTCCTAGTACTTTCTCAAAATTATGTTTGATTTCATTATTACAACTTTATGACACCAAAATAAATCACATTGGAAAAGGCAGTATGGAATGACAACATCAAAACAGCAACTTTTCTATGTGAATAAGGTATAAAAAAACTGTAATATTAGAATGGAGATCTAAAAAACAGCATTGTGCTTATAAAATGATGACCAAATTTTGCATCCTATGCTTTTCTTTACATATAATTTGCTGCACTGCCAATTTCTGAGTGCTAAAACTATAAAAGGTAGATATATATATACAAGAGGTATATGGATACTTCCCAAATTGCAATTAATTTCATTAATACAGTACAACTTCGAAAATCTGGACTCGTCCGGACTTTGCCGATTCCGGATTTTCGATTTTTCCGGATTATAGAATTTGAATAAAATTCCGATTTAATATTAACTAAATACACTATAGAGCACTATTTTTAGTAAAAATAATGGCAAAAGTTAAGTTAATCAATTAAAACATATTATTTAATCTAAAAATTAGGGCAAAAGAAATTTCTAAGAAAAAATATACACATTAATAATTTAGAATATGTAAACGAAACGAAATGATATAATTACATTTTATCATTTCGTTTAAATATTTGAATTAACATTTGTTATTTCATTAATTTTAGTTTATGGGAAAGCAGTTTTCTTTATCCTGTAGATGGACATTATTTCTGCTCGGTTATAAAGCTTCTTTGTTCAAGACCTTTAATTGCATGATCGATTGTTTGCATAAGATGATCAATTTCTTCTCCACATTTATAGTCGCTACTTTGATCCTTTTTTATTTAATATCATATCACGAATTTTGCCATCACTCAATTTATTTAAGATTGGCGCCGATTTTGTCGAGATTTAATGAAGCGCTGGAAGATTTAATGAAGTGCCCAGATTTAATAAAGATCGAGGATTAGCACTTTTTATGATATATTTAAATGTGTAAATGTGTTTAAACCGTTTTCACTATTAACGAATGAAAAACAAAAGATAAGAACTTAAAAGTTTTATTTATTTTCTAGCATCTATATAAAGTTGTTTAAAAAGGTCGATGACTCTGAAAAAAGTAAAAACTTCATTAGTAAGTCAAATATGTAAAAAATATCGCAGTAGATAAAATAAACATCTTTTCCAAAAAAGAAAAATATCTCTCCTCTCAATGATTTTTCTAAATTAAGATGAGTCATTACTAGGCTGCAGCAGCAGCATTGGGACGTGGTGGGGAAGGGAAAGCGAGGAAAGGAATTTGCTTAGTTCCTAATCGTAAACGCAGCCGACCCCTTTGAGAGGTCTGTGTGTTAATGACCTTGTTGCTGTGCGATACGATATTATTTAGTTATTAATTTGCTATCTATAGTATGTAAATATGACTATCTAAACAAAAAAGGCAAATATACAGTCGATTTCAAGGTGACACGTTCAACGAAAACGGAAAAATCGTCAGATATCGGGAGGGGGAGGAGATTCTGAAGACAAAACAGAATACATTGAAGAATAGAATTCATACTACGAAGTGAACAACATAAATTTCCATGAGCGTTAATATGAATTCTCGGGATTTTTAGATTTAATTGAACAATCTGTGATAAAATGTTACTATCATGTTTTAAAGTGTTTATTAAAAATTACATTATTTCAGAAAAATATCGTTTTCAATAATGAGAAAAGGAAATTTTGATAATAAAAATTCCATATTTAAATAACGATGTATATTTTACGCAAAATAATTCATTGGGAGTTGGGACTTGAATAAGGGGAGGAGAGATTAACACTAACAACGTAATTCACGCTCCAAAAAGAGCCGATCTACGGCCGTCCATCTAAACTTTCGTTTCATTTCGAAAGTCGACCAGAAAACACGGTATTTGTTTATAAAATATAATTCCATATAAATAATCTCACCGGTTTTTTTTTTAAACGTCCAGATTTTGGAGGTTTCCGGATTTTGGATGTCTGGATTTTCGAGGTTGTACTGTAATTTTAAGACAAAAAGTAAATCTTGTCCGTACTTTTCAGACAAAAAGTAAATCTTGACTGTACTTTTCAGCTTATGCTATCATAACATGCTTATGCCATATTTGAAACTTATAATTTTAAAACAATTATTTGTATTAATGATTTTTATATTATTTTATTTATCTATTTATTTATTATATCATTAGCTTACACTCCAAAAATTTGTAACAAATTTTATTTCAACATTTATGCATACAGATACTTTTTATTTTTATTGATCTCTGATAAGTACGACATTCATGCCCAAAAGTTAAGCAACAAAGTGAAAAAAGTGGATAAAAAGAAAAGTATTCATTCGAATTCATTGAAACTTACAAAACTCGTGGGGTATAATAAAAGACACTAGAGTGGAAAATGCAAAGAAAATCGCCAATAAGTAATTAAATAATACAAATAAACAAAAACATACGATTTTAGGATACAGAAACAGTTCATTGGAGGTCTGTCAATTACATAATGTGATGACCTTTGCTGGAAATACATGCCTGACAGTGTCAATTCATGCCAAGAATAAAATCACCTCTGGCGGTTTGGGGTATCTGTGTCATATTGCGGAGATACAGGCTCTGCACAAAACAGGTTGTTTTTATACACAATACATTTCCTTGTTAAAAAATGTTGGTATGCAAAATGTTTAGTGCGGGCTAGTTTCCGCTTGTATGCCCCCTGTCATGCATGCAAATTTTGTGGCTATACATTGTTTCTTTCGCCAAATATGCTAATTTTTCTGTTTGTTGCATAACTTTTGAACATGAGTGTATGAATGGGTGTGATACAGCATTTCATATATATTCTGCTACATGAGACAATCAGAGCTGCAGAATGAAGCTACAGATCTGAGAATATACTAGCATATGCTGCAATAACATACTTTCCAAATTAACTAATTTAAAACATACTTTTTAGGCAAAATATGAATCTAGCCACTATATATAATAATAGTATATTTATTTTATCGAATTGAATCCTATAATGTTTAAGAAATTACTTGTTTCAGCAGTTTTTTAGTTAAATATCTTTACTGCTATTGTACACTTCAGAATTTGCAACAAGATTCATTTCAATAAATACTTGGCACTAATCAATTTTTAATAATATAACAATACTTGTTTGTAAGTAATTAGAGTTCTAAATAATGTAACAATCATTTTTTTTATTCCATTTGGCAAGTTCATGGGAAAACAATTGTGATATCCCATCAATATATGTTGCCATTAGGTAAAAATGTTTTAAAACTTCATATAAAATATCAGGATTCAAATTAAAAAAATAAAAATGCCACATACAACTACTGACTTTCATACTCTTACAAAATTTTCATATTATCTTTAACAGTTTAAGGGACATAGCTAACCTGCATCATCTTATCTGAGAAATTACATTTTGTTAATGTATACAGATAAGAAATATATATATATATATAAAAATAATCATAAAATTATATGAACAAAATAAAATATACACTAACTCGAGCAAATGATTCTTGATTAATAAGATAAGTAATGATTTTCAAAGCAGAAGTTGCAAGGAAATTAATGGCATAAGGATCACAGAGGGTCATGGAGAGATCACTGGAATAAAAATAGAAAAGTGTTAAAGCAGAAATAAAGCCTATATATAAATACTAGGAATGTGCTCACTTCTATTATATAATATAATAGCTTGCATTTCAATGTATTAAGTGAGCAATTCTTTATTTCTGGGATATTTTCATAAGCATATATATAAATACTAGGAATGTGCTCACTTCTATCAATAAAGCATCAATAAAGCTCACTTTAATCAATAAAGCACATATATAAATACTAGGAATGTGCTCACTTCTATCACATAATATAATAAATTGCATTTCAATGTATTAAGTGAGAAATTCTTTATTTCTGGGATATTTTCATAAGCATATATATAAATACTAGGAATGTGTTCACTTCTATCAATAAAGCATATATATATAAATAATAGGAATATGCTCACTTCTATCACATAATATAATAACTTGCATTTCAATGTAAAGTGTTGAAGACCCAGACCGTCCGACTCGTCCAAAGGACTAAGAGCAACTATTTGGACGGCCGGTCAATGTAAAGTGTAGAAAACCCAGACCACACGACCAACCCATAGGCTAATGGTAGCTTTCTGTGTGGCCGGGCCAATGTAAAGTGTGAAATTCTTTATTTCTTGGATATTTTCCTGGCTTTGCATAATACACTAGAAAATGCATCTGGCATTGCCTAGGATTTAAGTTACATAATTTAAGTTACTCTTACTAGAATTTTACTCTTACTAGATTGGTATCACGTCTGCATTCAATAGATAAAATAAATAAGGACAAAGCGTTTTAAAAATGAAAGGTCTTTTATTTAACACATCTTAAAAGACGTACAAAATATATATTAAAAACTGCCAGAGCGCTTTCAGACGTATATACGCCCTTCATCGGTGGCTACGTGAATAGTACAAACATGGAATGTTTATATATAGAGAGACCAGTTTAAAGCAAATTTGCATAAAATATAAAATGGTAAATGAACTTACTAAAAATAATACAAGAAATATACATGGAAATTACAAAATAAGTTTAAAAGCTTACGAATTTTAAATTATTACAAGAAAAGAACTAATACAAATTTTAGGAAAACGTCAAGCATGATATTCCTAAGAATGACGTCACAAATAACTTCTAAGAGGTTTGAATTGCATAGAGTCGAGAATGAGTCGCCAAGCATTCTTTCCATCCTGTACCCTGTAAAATAGCTTCTTTTAATGCGTATTTTAATCACGCTTTTAATGTTTGCACTTCTATCACCACTTTGACTGATGAAATTAATTTTATTTTTAAACTTGGCCATAAGGCTGCTTATTCTTTTGAATTTATTTATAAGATCTTCGCCCACGTTTGCCTAAAATTTACTTAATATGATACTAAACTTGTTGTTATTAAAGATCTTTTAGTCCATAAATCTAGTGTTCATTACCATCCTAAGATTTTCCATCCCTTTATTAATTTCTGTCATAAATTTGGTTTCAAACCTGCTCACTCTAATATTAGCACTTTATTTAATCGTATTCGATCCAATAAATTTGGGAATTTTGATGACTTTAAAAGTTTTGCTGCAGTGTATGTCGTTCCCCTGTTATCCCCTGTTGGTGACTATAAATTTTACAATGGTAGTACAAAACGTACTGTTGGCATCCGCTTAGCAAAACATGCTCGCGATGTCAAATCTGGTAAACTTTCTATGGTTCTTGCTCAATATGTGGTTAATGATAAATTTCTTCCAGTTTTTGAAAAAACTTTCCTTTTAGTTTGTTGTAACAATCCACGTAGTATTCTTCTTTATGAATCCCTGTTTATTTATATTTACCATGAATCCATTTGTAATTTTGATCTTGTTCAAATTTTAAGTTATGCTTGGCGACTCACTCTCGACTCTATGCAATTCAAACCTCTTAAAAGTTATTTGTGACGTCATTCTCAAGAATATCATGCTTGATGTTTTCCTAAAATTTGTATTAGTTCTTTTCTTGTAATAATTTAAAATTCGTAAGCATTTAAACTTATTTTGTAATTTCTGTGTATATTTCTTGTATTATTTTTAGTAAGTTCATTTACCATTTTATATTTTATGCAAATTTGCTTTAAACTGGTCTCTATATATATAAACATTCCATGTTTTTACTATTCATGTAGCCACTGATGAAGGGAGTATATACGTCCGAAAGCACTCTGGCAGTTTTTAATATATATTTTGTAAGTCTTTTAGGATGTGTTAAATAAAAGACCTTTTATTTTTAAAATGCTTTGTCCTTGATTTTATCTATGTCGGATGTCTACAATCCGAGTGCATGGTCTTTGTTAGCTCAAGCTAAAAATATAGTCTTTAAAACTAAACTCTAGCACAGATAAAAGCTTGAAATTGAACATTATTAAACTAATATATTTTATATTGCTTTCAGAACACCCCATGTCCAGAAAACAAAACAATGATTAATTCAGGATGGAAATAAAAAAGAAAAAAAGTTTCTTTACCAGACAAGCAACATTTAGAAAATTAAATGCTATTTCAGCAAGTTTCACATTAAAGGATAACACTTTATAATAAAAGTTTTTTAATTTGATCACATCATTAAGAAGTTAGCATTACATAAAAAACAAGGTGCTTTCAGACATTAAACATCCATCATCAGTAGCAATGTAAAAAAGTGGAAGGATATATGGGCATAGTCAGAAACCATGGACAAAATTTGCATATGAATAGTCTGAGACAAAAAATGAATAAAACATTCAATTACAAAATTCACACAGAAAAGTAAAATATAAATAACAGCTTTTAAGAAGTCGAAAAACAGCATTAAAAGCAAAATTAGCATAATTAGATATTTAAAAATAGACAAAAATTTCACACCCAGGTGTGATCAAATTAAAAGACTTTTATGCTTTACTATTTAATTTTTAGACGTGTAGTGATCCTTATTAAATTCAGCAAGTTTCTATCCGATTTATGTCACTCTTTAGCACAATACTTATAAATCAGAGTCCGAATTTTGCTCTATTTGCATATATTTTCCCAGATTATAGAATTGTAAGATTCTAACACATGTATTTCAATTTCTGGCTTTTAGGGAATCACTGTCTAAATTTTAGTGTCTATAAATGCCTATTCTGAGATTTAATGCCTATAAATGCCTATTTTAAGATTAGCATCTATATATGCCTATTTTAAGATTAGGGTCTATATATGCCTATTTTAAAGGTCTAACCTATATTTTATTTATTTTCCCAGCTTTTATTGGGAGTAAAAACTTTGCTGTACTATAATTTTCAACAAAAATTTTTTTGGAGCATCTATTTCTAGTATCAGCTATTATTAGAACTTAAATAATGATTGATATGGATTTAGCATCAAATCTTTTCCCTAACCCATCACCTTTCGGATGGACTTTCAGAACTACAGATTTAATGTACCTATACTCCGTGTAAACACAGATAGTTTTGGGTGGCAAGTATTAAACTCTGGGTCTACTGCATGTAATCCCAATGTTTTAACCACTGGGCTATGTAGGTCCAAATCAGGATGGCTGCAGAAAATCAGATGAAAAATTCCCTGATATTTCCTTGATTTCCAGATAATTTCTTCAAAAATTCCCTGATATGCATCACTATCTACTTTTACTGAATATCAGTTTAACAAGCAAAAAAAAAAAATAATAATAATTAATAAAATTGAAAGTAATAATTAAGAATAAATAATTAAAATCAATAACTTTCAGTATTGAAAGGTATAATAATCAAAGTATAGTATTTATGCAAGAGTTATATAAGAACAGTATTATTACAAATATTAATTTTTCAAGCAATAAAATTCTAGATAAGTTATAAAACTGAGATATAAACTAAGCAGTATTCTGTAAAATCCAGTCAAGAATTCATATAGCTAAATATCACTTACTGCAATAAAATTATGTATAAGCAGAAACAGTATTTTTTTAATCTACTTTTCCTGTCATATGCAATATTTGCAATATTTTGACAACTTTCAAAACAATTTAGATGAGAGGGACCACTGAAAAAGTTGAAATTTTAAAACTCTCTTCTTTTCATTGAGATGTCCAATAAACTGTCTCTCATTCCATGAAACACAAATAAGGAATTTTATATATGTGTATTAACGTGAATCGGAAAAGAGATTAATTAAATTAGAAAGATTAAAAAATTCCAATTTCCCTGATTTTACAGTTTTTTTTAGGAATTCCCTGATATTTCCCCGATTTTTCCAGAATGTTGAAATTCCCCGATGTTGCCTGATTTCCAGGTTCTGTAGCCACCTTGCAAATGGGGTGGCCATTTATAAAAATTCTTACAAGCTAAATATCTAGATTAAGGTAAGCTTATTGACACCTTGGGTGTACTTGGTGGCGATAGAGAATATGTCACTGACCCACAGCCCAGGGACATAGCAAACTTTGTTTACACTCTTGTGAAATCATATGATGTGGATCAGATTTTTTTAAATTATTAAAACATTTTGACAAATCGAAGATGTTTTTTTACACCAGCAAATATTAAAATATGTCTGGTAGTAAATTGCCATCAAAAAATAAATGAGACTAGCAAATAAAAATGTGTCAAGCATTTGATATTTGTAAGGTATTTCTTCAAGTGTACATATTGCAGTAAAGGTTATATGTCAATGTGACAATTTATAGGTAAGCTGTTTTGTTGTCTTCTTTAACAAAACAAAATATAAATATGACTCAAGTTAAAAGTACTCAAGTAGTAAGTACTTAAGTTGATCAGTCACTATTAATACTATAATTTCAGTTCATTTAAAAATAAATTTTGCATTATTTCTATTTGTAAAAATTTCCTCAAATATAGATAATTGGTAACAGAGAAAGGCAGTGGATACAGATACAAATTTTTAAAAAATACTACAAAAAACATACACCTTATTTTTCAATTTGAAATTTATTAAAAAAATACTTTAATTTAAAAAATATTTTTACCCAAGAACTTGTTCATTGCCTCGTTTAATGCTGTCCAGAAATCCCTGGAGTTCTCTAGATCGCTTAACATCAACATTTTTTTCTCTAATACATGCATCCAAACACCATGTAAATTTATGACAGGGATCGACATGAGTTATTTCTTGAATCTGTATAAAAATCAAACAAAAGCATAACTCAAAGGGCATATGATGAGCACATATTACATTAAGAAAACAGGAATTTATAAATATATATAGTTCAAAATTATGAACCTCAATAGCAAAATCCATTTTCAATTAAAAAAAAACAAAGTTCATCAAAAGATGACCTTTGATAATATTAATCAAAGTGCTTATAAAAATACAGTAAGTACAATGTTTTATGTCAAGAAACTTTTCTGTTGCACTTAGAAAAAATTATTTCTGTAAAATAGCAGTTGTGAGCTAAATTTGAGATTTTAATCATTAATGACTATAACAGTACTGACAGAATGCATATTTCTGAGAAAAAAAATTAAGGGAAACTTGGCTGTATATTATACACAAGACAAATAAAGGATAAAAATAATACTTTGAATTGTTGCTAGGTTCGAAGAAAATATTTCTACCAGAAAAATTCTAAAATTCTTGCTCTAAGGAGTTTTGTACTCACTAATCATCTGATCACCTGCCCTACACTGACGAGTGACAATGATCATGAAAACATGGTTCACAGGTGGTGAAAGACAATCAATTGAGCATTTTTTTGCTATTTTGCTTCACTGTAATACTGAGCACTTGAATGAATGAATGAAATGAAGGTGGGTGGCTCCGGAAGAGCCCAGCACATCGACCAGAGGTCTATTGTACTACCCCAAAAAGTGAAGGTCCCTAAGAAAAGAGACCAATAGCCGATGCGAAAATAAGCAGGCACTTGACAGGAATGTCGTTCAGCTCCCAGGGTTCAATCACATGACGGCCAATGTGTTCAAATCTGTGAGCAGAGTAAGCCTCACAATCACATAGAATGTGAGCTGCAGTTTCTTCACTGTGATTGCAGCCTCTGCAAAGCGAATCCTTGGTGACACCCATAATATTAAGGTGTCTCTTGAGGGTGCAGTGCCCAGTAAAGAGCCCAACAACTCTCCTGATGCCAGTTCTACTAAGCCTGAAAAGTTTCTTTTGACGTGTACTAGGGCAATTGCAGTTGAGAATTTTCGCTTGCCTTTGTCCCTTAGTGTCACGCCAGTTCTTACATTGAAGCTTCCTGAAGATGTCATAGACAATTCTTCTAACAAGGTCATTGGGAATACCCAAGACTGGCTCAGGGTCCACAAAAGGAGTACTTGAGCCTTTCCCAGCAAGCTCGTCTGCCAATTCATTGCCAGGAATGCCCGAATGACCAGGCACCCAGTAAAGAATGACATTATTATTACTAGCAATTTTACAGAGTGCATTATAACATTCCCAGACAAGGGAAGACGTCACAGTGAACTTTCCCAGAGCCATAAGAGCAGCCTGACTGTCAGAACAAATGAAAATCTGGCTATTCTCATACTTTCTGTCATAGCAAATTCTACAACACATAAGGATGGCAAATACTTCAGCCTGAAAGACAGTTGCAAAATTACCAAGCGGATAAGATAGCTCAGTGCCATCATCAGGGCAACAAACACCAGCACCAGTACTTGTGCCAATCTTCGAGTCATCTGTATACCATACAAAACAGTTCAGTTTATTGTAGGTTGGAGTCCTTTTCCAATCATCCCGCGAGGGGACAAGAATTTCATAAGGCTTGTCAAACGTAAATTTGACATGGATGCCATCAGGTGGCATACAGAAATAAGGATGACTAGCAACATTACTGTTAAGTTCACCCCAAGATAGATACCTTGAGTAATCTTTCCAGTATTTCAGATATTTGAGTCTGTTCATGCAGATAAGTGCCTCTGCTTCAATACGCATATAGAGCGGATGCAAACCAAGTAAAAGTTCAAGAGTTGCAGTAGGAGTGGTTTTCATGCATCCGGAGATTGCAATGCACACCATCCTTTGAAGCTTAACTAAATCAAGTTTAGCAGTTTCACTTCTAATTCTGGACCACCAAACAATGGATCCATAGGAAATGATAGGACAGACTATCATCGAGTAAATCCAATGGATAGCTCTGGGATTTAAGCCCCAGGTTTTCCCAATAGCATTCCTACAAGACCAGAAGATTCTTCTGGCGTTAGTCGTGCAGTAGTCCAAGTGTCTCTTCCAATTGAGTTCCTTGTCAAAGTAAATTCCCAAGAATTTAACCTCCTTGGAGCAAATAAGCTTAAGTTCACCCCAAGATAGATACCTTGAGTAATCTTTCCAGTATTTCAGATATTTGAGTCTGTTCATGCAGATAAGTGCCTCTGCTTCAATACGCATATAGAGCGGATGCAAATCAAGTAAAAGTTCAAGAGTTGCAGTAGGAGTGGTTTTCATGCATCCGGAGATTGCAATGCACACCATCCTTTGAAGCTTAACTAAATCAAGTTTAGCAGTTTCACTTCTAATTCTGGACCACCAAACAATGGATCCATAGGAAATGATAGGATAGACTATCATCGAGTAAATCCAATGGATAGCTCTGGGATTTAAGCCCCAGGTTTTCCCAATAGCATTCCTACAAGACCAGAAGATTCTTCTGGCGTTAGTCGTGCAGTAGTCCAAGTGTCTCTTCCAATTGAGTTCCTTGTCAAAGTAAATTCCCAAGAATTTAACCTCCTTGGAGCAAATAAGCTTCTGCCCAAAGAAGCAAATATTCCCAAGATTAAGTATGCGTTTCCTTGTAAACGCAACTAAAGCAGTCTTCTGCGGGTTAACCGTAAGGCCTGCATTTTTGCACCATGTCTCAACTCTCCTGAGAGCAGTAGACATCATGTCAGAGACAGTGTTGCCAAATTTACCCCTGGTAATGATGACAACATCGTCAGCATATCCAACGCAAGAGACGCCAGAGATATTGATGCTTTCCAAAAGAGAGTCCACAACTAAACACCAGAGAATTGGTGAAAGCACACCTCCTTGTGGATAACCCGAAAGTGCATGCACAGTCATACTATCACCAAGCAAAGATGCACAGATATACCTGTTAGATAACAGGTTCTTGATCCAATAAGATCCAATAATTGCGGTGTCAACACCTTTTCTGCCAAGAGCAACAAGAATGGTGTCGATGGGTACCTTGTCAAAGGCACCTTCAATGTCGAGAAAGGTAGCAAGAGCAATTTCCTTGGCATTGAGATTTTTCTCCAAAATAAAGGAGAGACTGTAAAGAGCAGTGTCCGTAGATTTGCCCGGTTGATAGGCATGTTGAGAATTTGACAAGGGCTTAGAGGCCAGAATCACTTCCCTTAAATACCTATCAATAAGCTTTTCAATAGTCTTTAAAAGAAAAGACGTAAGGCTAATAGGCCTAAAAGATTTGGCCTCATAATAATTGTCCTTTCTAATTTTCAGAATGAAAATTACCTTAGTATGCCTCCACACATTTGGTATATGAAAAAAGGCAATACAGGCTCTGTAGATACTGCAGAGAATGGGAGCAAGCACCTCAATTCCCTCCTGGAGAAGAATTGGAATGATGCCATCAGTTCCCAGAGTTTTATAGGATTTATGGGAATTAATTGCCCATTTGACCCTATCAAGAGTAACAATGCTCCTAGCAATACTCCAACTATTGTCATCAGACGAGGATGTGGAGCAAGCAATACCACTGTCACACTGAACAAAAGGATAAGAAACCGGAAAGTGAACCCTGAACAGCTCAGTCAGGGTCTCTTCACCAGTAGCAGTAAAGTCACCATTGGACAACTTGACAGTGTTAAGATTACAATTTCTGTCTCTAGCCATCAACTTAACGAGTTTTGCAACGGCAGGGGCATCATTAATACCTTCGCAGTACGTCCTCCAAGAATTTACTGAGCACTTAGAATTTTGTTAATGGTGGGTTGAACTTAATGCTAAGCATTACAGTCTGATTTGAGCAAAATTTTCCCAGCATAAAAAGTCTAAAACCCTTGTTTTAAGGAGTTTTGTGCTCCTAGATCCTCATTGCCTTCCCTGTGCAGATGAGTGGCAATAATTGTAAACCATATTCCACAGATAGTAAAGGATGATTTTTCAAGCACTGTTTTGCTATTGCTGTTCATGCCACTAGTTCTAATCATAACTGGAACTTTGCATTATTGGTATCGACAAGCCACATTTTGATAGTTCTTCAAGCCTAAAAAATAAATACTGTGCAATTTCCCTCAGAAAATCTGATAAAACACTGCTTCTTAACAGTATGGCAATATTTGTATCTTATGTTGTACAAACCACAAATAGTCATAACAACATGAATATGTAAGCATTTTCATTGAAATCTTAAAATATATAAAAAAACAATATAAACTGACCTCTAGATCATGTAGTGCCATCAATAATTCTGATCGCAAAGTGCAATAATGGACATTTTTTGTCCTCAAAAATAAAGTTCTAAGAAATTGTAACACCATGTCATACAGTTTAACATTATGACCTATCATGGTAAGCAATTTTTGAATAACTTCTCCTTGTCTTCTCTGCCTTGGCGATGGTGCAAAAAACTGAGCAATAGGATCTGAATGTTTGAATAACAGTTCTTCCTTTTCTTTTATATACTGAGTAAGCAATGGAGAAACTTCATCACCAAAAAGGGATTGATTATCTTGCCAGATTTGCCTTTTGACCTAAAAAGAAAAAAACTGAGTTACAAAATTTGCATCGTGAATGCTAAATTGTGTTTTAACACAAGATGTCCAAGAAGATGGAATAAAAATAAAATTGCTTGCAGGTTATAGCACAAATGTCATGTAAAGCATATATTTGTCCAAAACATTAAAAATATAAAATGTTGAGAAGCAATTTACCTTCTATCAAAATAAATATACCTACATAATAGTGTTTCTACAATATGTTGCACAGCAAGAATTCCTAAATAATTTACGAAAGAAATAATAATTTACAGATTTACATTCTCTTAAAAGTTATTTTTTACTCTATGGCCCTCAAGCCAAAAATAGTGTTTTATTTTTTAATGTCACTGGAGTTAAATCTAAACGACCTAAATAGAAAGTCCAAATATTTTAACATCAAATCATCTATGATACATTGTGATAGCTTAATATGTGGTAATTGTAAATTTTGTGTTCCTTGAGCTTTAAAAAAATAATAATAAATAAGATAGACATTTTTTGCACTATTGGTTAAAGTACAATGTTCTATACATTTTTCAATAATATTAAATGTAGTTTTGTTTTCATAAAAATGGAGATTTGTCAGTTTTTATCACCTATTTAAATCAATGAAAAATGGAAATACAATGAACCTGGTTAGTGACCACCCTTGAGACTGAAAACACTGGTCACCTTATAAAAATGGTAATAGTCACTATATGAAAAAGCTATACAGGGTGTCCCAAAAAGATTGAAACTCGCTTTACTTTTTTACCTGTTGGAGATAAGTGGGCAATGTAAATTGCAAAAATGTTGAAAGTAAGGTAGGAAATATGACTACGTAGTCATATTCATTTCAACATCATTATTTCATTAACGTACGTTAATGAAATCCCATTAATATTCAAAAAGTTACACTTTTTTAATTTTTATACGACCCCCTTAGACAAATTTGATCAATCAGAAAATTTTTATTTTTAATGCAACAATATCATTAAAAAAAACCACATATCTGTATCTTTAAAATTGAGCGAGTTACATTTCATTGAAAATTAAACATTGTGAATGGGGACCATATATCAAATTAGAAATGTAAATTTGAGACATATCACAAAAAAGATAAAACTGGATGATAATACATAGGATATCCAACCGCGTAGTGAGTATCACTGTTTTATATGATCTCTGTCTGTGTAATGCTCTATTTAAATGCATTTGTGATAAAAAAAATTTGACACATATTAACATATTTTTGATCTAAACAATTTCCATCGTCAACTTGTTTATGATCCCTATTTTCACTGATGAAACAGCCTTTCACATGGTACAGAAAAGTGGCATAAGTCAGATTTTTTTCCTTTATCATAATTCAATTGATTTTAAAGATACAGATATGTGGGTTTACTTTTAATGATCTCGTTGCATTAAAAATAAAAAATTTCTGTTTGACCAAATTTGTCTAAGAGGGTCTTATAAAAAGGGTCTAATCCAAGAGGGTCTTATAAAATTTTAAAAAATGTAACTTTTTGAAAATTAATGAGAGGACTATTTCATTAATGTAGTCTTATTTCCTACTTTACTTTCAACATTTTTGCAATTTACATTGCCTAGTTATTTCCAACAGGTAACGAATTAAAGCTCGTTTCAATCTTTTTGGGACAACCTGTAGACACTTTAGGAAAAGTGGTTATTTTTGCCAGGTGGTCAGTATACCAAAGTGGTCCCTTTATATCAGGTTTCACTCTAAATGAGTGAAGCATAAGAAATTATGATTTTAGTCATTTAATTATCACAATTTTAACTTGCAAAATATCTATTATTTAAAAAAATTTAACAATAATATTTTGTGAAATTGATGATACATGCTTGTCCATGAGAATCTTCGATGTTTGAAAAATCATCTCTTTATGACGTTGTTCGAAAAATTGTCCTTTTCCTCTACCAGATGGCAACAGCAGTAATTTTAAGTCAATTAAAGAACAAACCCTATTAAGAGTTTTGTTTCACATTAGTTTAAAGTTTTGGAGCTTTACTATTAACAGGTAGGTGAAAAACTCAATTTAATTACTCATTTTTTATGAGTATATTTATTACCTATCATTCCTAACACATATTGAATTTTTATTAATATGAATGAAAATTTTAAAATACTGTGTCTCCTGTTAGTGTATAGAAGTCAGTTACTCCATACTTTGTTTCCCAATGTTACTTGTAGTTTCATATTCCATATAAAAAAAAACCTATATGTCATTGTCTTTTCTAACATGGAAACATAATAAATATGTATTAAAATTTTATCAATCATATTAAAGAATTCTGCCATCCATTAGAAATTTTAAAAGATATTTTCCAGAACTTTTTCCCGAGAAAAGAAAAACTATAAAGTTAACTATAAAGTTAAACTATAAAGTTATAAACTATAAAGTTATAAACTATAAAACAAATATTCAGCATGAATGAAATACATTTTAAAATGTGTTTATATGTGTGTGTGTGTGTGTTTGGGTAGTATTTTAAATTTTTATTTAATATACATAAGTGAATAAGAAATGAGTTCAACATACTTGTACATCACATTCATCATAGAGTTGTTTATTGCTGACTAAATGCTTTAAGTATTTATCCTCCACTCTATCCATATTTTTCAATATACACAGGACCACAGGCTTTATTGGAGCAACCTATAGAAATTAAGTATCCTGTTATTACACCTTTGATCTCATAATTTAAGTTATGCACTTGAAATTAATTTATGTGAAAATTCTTTGAATTCATAGTTTAAATTACATATAGGACTTTTTTTAACTATCCTCAGGCAAAAGTAAAACATACAGTCCCCTTTACAATTAGTAGAGAGAATATAAATACTAATATTCTTGCACTTGTCACAAGCTATTCCACTCAAAGCAGAAATTTTCCATCATGTCACAATACATATGTTTTTATTCTCATCAGTCATCTTTAATCAAAAGGCTGCTAAATCACAGGTCTAAAAAATTCTACTTAATCCAAAACTGATCTTTTAAATAATTATGTTTAAATTAAAAGGGGCATAATGATGATGGGGGACTAACTTCTGGTAGTAATCCATTATATTCCTCAAAGCCATAAGCATATCCAGAATATTGTTAGGGGGAAGGGTTAAGAATTGAATGAGGTAGTTTAGAATACTTGAAGTTGTTTCCCAATATGAACCATATAGAGAACCAATGTCATTGTTCAGCATGACCCACAAAATTTCTCTCTGCTTGTGCCACTTTACACTAAGTCATATCCCGGCCGTCCAAGCGGTTACCTTACACCTTTCTGGTAGGTCGGACAGTCTGGGTCTCAACAACAACACTAAGTCACATGCACATGTCCACATGACATCAATGCTAATTATTTGGGGCCGAATATAATTATTATTAAACTGGGCTGGGTCAATTTATAGTATGTTATTTAACGCCCATGTCCAACACCTTGTTTTGTAAGATCCAAATATATTAAAAACTCATTATTTTGATATTTTCTTCATACAGGGAGATGAAATGCATTTCTCATATTCAAAAGTACTGCTATTTAAAAAAAATTATACAAAATTTTGATGGTATACAGAAAGTGGGATCCTTAATAAATGAAGGCCCCCAGCATTTGCATATAGTAAAAAACGACCTTGATTAAAATTAAATAAAAAAAAATTAAATTAAATTAATGCATGCATAAATTTTTTGAGTTTATAATTTAAGCTCTACACGTTCATTTGTACATCTATAATATGCTTTCATATAGGGTCAAACTCTGTAAAAACATGATGCTTTGGACTGTAAGAAAATACTTGTCATATCTGTTACTTGATAAATCTGTGAAAAAATGAAACAGAAATAGCAGATGTTTATTTAAAAAAATTTTAAATATTTCTAACATAAAATGAATATAAGACAATGTTCTATACTTACTGGAATTCGATAAATATAAATTACCAATACCATACTTCATTTTGATTTTTTTAAAAACATGTTAGTCTGTATATTTTGCACTTTACACTTACCTAAAAATATTGTTTTATTTTAATTATTTGCTTAACTGAAGCAGATGTTCTCATAATTCTTGCTTTAAAACAAAAAAGCCTGAAGTTGCAGAATTTTTATTTGTTCGCTATAGCCGTGAAATATTGTCTGTTAGTCTGAGTAGCTGTAATATTTAGTATTTGACTACTACTAGATCCAACTTTCAACATTTTTTACTTATTATAACAATGATCTCATAATACCCATGTTTCTATTAAATAAGTTAGAATGTAGTTTGATAAGGGGTTTGTCCAGAAAAAATAAAGATCCAGTTTCCGGACACCTAATAAAATTACATATTTCCAGAAAAGAACCTGTCATAAAATTCTGCAAAAATGGATCTTTCACAAAATTATATGCTTTGAAAACAAATCTTTCATAAAATTATATATTTTAAAAATAGATCCTGAATAAAATTTCCAGTCTCAAAATTATTAGACTATTCCATGTTTTAAAAATTGATTTCTCATTAAATTTCAAGCAACAACCCAAAATGAACCCTTAATGCTGAATAAAAATGAAAATACTCAGTCAATTAAAAATAAATGGTGTGTCTGAAAATATGTTCACTAGCAGTTATTTATCAGTTGTTTTTTCTAATTTTGTATATATATATATATATATATATATATTTGAAATATGTAATAATAAGAATTATGTAAAAATAAAAAAAAATAAAAAAATACAATTCAAGTAATATTAACATCACCATAGAAGCAAATTCACGGCCATAATGCCGATAAGAGTAAAGAACAGAACCGTCCCAAATTCGATGATTAATCAGAATTAAATTCATCTTCAGGTCTGAGTATTTAATTCTAATTAACCCAAACAAATGCCTGTTTCAGATTAAGCAATAGTACATTACTATAAATGCTTAAACTCAGACTACAGGCAACAAAATGAAAAAATGAAAATAGGATACATTAAGAAAATTTGTATTACCATGCGGCATGAACCCTTCTTCTTCCACCACGTGTATACACGATCAACCTCAACAGCTTAATCTAGAAGCACCGGAATGAACAAGTCGAAATTCTACCAGGGAGGCAGTACGAACGTTCACGGTAATACTCCCAGACCCGTCCAGTGAGTCTAAGCTGGAGACTGGACAAGCAATTCAGAATATAACTTCCCAAATATGCAATCCTGAATATGAATATGAATCAAAGATGAAAATTCTCACTAAACAAGTAATTTATAGGAAAACTGGATAAACGAGAATGCCACTATACACCATTATAAGGGCGCTCAAATCGTAGTTTCAATACTGACAAAAGTTACATTTTTTTGCGAAAATAAAATTCAAAACATTAATGTTAATGCATCTTATTTTCCGATTTTTTGATTTTTCTAATGTTTTTGACTTAGTTTATTATTTTTCATTTTTATTTATTTATATAATTAATAAATAATTATATATAATTTTTTTTTTTTTTTGTAATTATATATATATATATATATATATATACAAAATTAGAATTTACTTTTCATACAAATAAGACTTATTAATGAAAAACTGAACTGACCTGGTTGATTTTTATTAACCCTTGATATTTAACTTCAAAAAGTAAAACATACAGCACAGTAAAACATTAGCTTTAAATAAAATCAGTGTTTTGGGATAATACTAAAACATCACATTCACAACATCATCTATATAATATGCACTTAACTGACTGACTGACTGATTGGGTGAGGTATCAAAATTTTTTAACACTTCCATTATAGCTAGAATCTTAGTTTTGGACTGGTGTCATTTGATCCGTCTCAACTTCGAGACTGGGGGAAATTTTTTAAAATCTGAATTAGGGGTAACAGTGCAAAATACACAAAATCACTTTTAAAAATTATTGAGCACTTCTACTCAAACCAGAATTTTGGTTTTGGTTTCATTCGATCCATCTCATTTTTTAGATCAATAGAAAATTGGAATATTGAGAAAAATTTGAATTACAGGGGACGATTTAAAGGAATAATAGAAAAACTCAAAAAGTCTTCACTTAATTATTGAGCAACTTTCACTCTAGCTAGAATCTTGGTTTCGGTTTCATTCAATTACTAAGTCAATGGAAAACTCTAATATTGAATTCAAAAAATTCAAAGTTGGAGCAACAATTTGGAAGAAGAAAAAAATATAGCTAAACCACTTTGCTTATTTATTGAGCATTTCCACTCTAGCTAGAATCTTGGTTATTTAATCCATTTCAGCTTTGAGATCAACCAAAAAATCTAATATTTCTAATACTCGAATTGAGGAGTGCAAAGGGATCTTTAAAAATTTTCAAAATTATTTTGTACTTCTACACTAGCTAGAATCTTGGTTTTAGTCTTATTAAATTAGTTTCTAGATAAATAAAAAAATCAAAAGTTCGAATTACGGATGATGCAAAGGGATTTTAAAAAAAGTTGCACCACTTTCCTCTCACAAATTATAAAAATCCTCGATATCCTTTTGCAATAAAAATCCTTAATATTTTTTCGCTGCCAACAATTAAAACTGAAAAAAAGAAATAAATTTATAAATATACTACAATATAATTTTTTTAATTGTTACAATTAAATTATTTTGTATCACGTGGAAATAAGATTCAAAATATTTTAACATTTAACAGGATTATTTCATAATTCTGTTAATAAATGTGTACCATTTTTATGTTTAAATACAAATGGGTTTTAAATTTTCAGAAAAGTTATAAACTGATATAAAATGTGTAAATGTCACATTTAATGACTACTAGTCATTTTGAACAAAGTGTGGGTAGAAATGGCTAGTATAGTTACAAATCTCAATGTGTGTATGTTTGTACAGATTTATGAAAAATCTATAAGTATTAAATTTACTCTTGAAATTTTGAACCAATATAGACAGTCTTAATTTGGATCTTAGAAAATTTAGGAATTAAAATACTATTGATTTGATATTTAGTAAAATACCTTCTGAAATATTTAATTATTTTCTAACAATATTTAATTGACATTACTGAAAACACATTTGTATTTGCCCTTCTAACAAAATATATTTTAGCTATATTAAAACATACACTATCATTTAAGGCTGTGATTTTGAAGTTGTCGACAAATCAAGTGATTCAATAAACACATCCTCCAACAGGGATTCTGGAGAAGCTTAAATGTTATGAACTATGTTTGTTAATTCAGTAGAGTACACGGGATCTAGTTTCGCACAAGGTGTTTTGCAGTAAGTGAAATGAGATCTAAATTTCAAATAGACTATCTGGTGAGAATCAAGGTTCTGATGCAAATAAAATTACAAATAGAAAGCTTAAAATGTTCAATATTTGAAATTGATTTCAATTACTAAGCTGTATATCATTAGAAAATGATGTTGAAACCTCAAAATCCCCATTCAAATGTAGTATTTACATGTCTGATTAAAGAAATTCTCAAAGCTTATTCTACTTAAAGTTTGGGTTTTTTTGCTTCTAACAGAAATATCCAACCTTTAAGTAGTATAAACACTGGGAATTTTTGCATCTAGCAGAAATACCTGATATTGCTTGAAACTTTAAAATAATGTTGGCTTGCTCTTATCTATTATGAAAGTAATTAAACTATTAATCTCCAAAAATATAGATAGTTATAAAACTATTTATCTCCAAAAGATAAATAGTTTTTATAAACACAACTGAAATAATACATGCTGTAAAAAAAATTAAGAAAATATATTTTTTTACTGCATGTATGCTGGGCAATGTGGGTATTTCTACTAGTCTTCATCATAAAAAAAGTAAACAATATATAATAAAAGATCTTAAAATATGCATAAACTAATTAAAAGCTTTCAAAAATAAAAATAAAAAAAACCTTTATTCTAAGCTTATATGTAAAGTGCAAAGCAGTAAGTTTATCATAAACACTACATATATAAAAATACCTTAACAGAAATAAATATTCATTAACAAGTAGTAAGTGATATGATTTTTTTTTAAAAGTATGTTAAAACAATCAAATTATTCATACATCAATAGGATAAAAATTACAAAAAAAACTTACATTTATTAAAATAAAACATTTTTGTAAGAGTTCCTTAAGTTTTTTGTCCTTATTTTGAGTCTCTTGCTTCGCAAGATTTTCAATTTGAACAATTAAGGTATCTTTTAGTTCCTCTAAGACAGAAAGATGAAATTCTAGACGAGGCACACCATGTCTGTCAAGGAGAGGCAACATAGGACGTAAAGAAGGTAAAAGAATTCCATTTTCAGTTTGAAAGTCTTCAATGGCTTTCAAAGGATCAGCACAATTCGTTAGAGCTTCTCTCAGATATTCCTTACCAGGAATGCCTACTTCTTCTAAACCTGACATAGTAAATCCGATAATTGATAACAAGTTTTAAATCTGTAGAAAATAGAAAGAAAAAATGTATTTGAATAATTTTCAAAATAATAAAATGACTAAAAACATTAAACACATATGATACAACAGTATATTATTTTATGCAATATAATTTCACATTTTAAAGATTTGTCAAAAACTATTAAATGATAGGAAAAACTTGAGCAACATATATTCTATATTATATGTATAATCTTATTATATGTATATTTTATATGATACGTATATTCTATGTTCTTCATTCTATACCTTTGAAGATCTTATGTAATGTTTCAACCTATTTTTCATCTTATTGGGCTTCATTTATTCTTCAGAATTGTCAGGATATTCCTGTATGTTTTGATGCACTTCAATCTTGTGTGTTACTTCTTATTTCTGAGATTGGCTGAACTGTTCTTCATGCTGCTTCCTAATTCGCCCTCTTTTAATCCAGGTCTTATGTATATAACTCTGTTTCTTCCATTTAAACCCATTCCTCTTTTGGACTTCCGGTTTGTTGGTTCTTTTGCAATGACAAAGAGGATTCAGCATATTTTTTAAACAACTGTGTTATTTGTATTTATATACATTGCTCAAGTTTTCCTTATCCTTTGCACAGAGTATTATTTTACTTATTGACTATCAAATGATATTTTAATACTTCTCACATTACTTAAATTATTTACAACCATGTTGGTATCAATGGCAATTATAATTGCTATTTACAAAAAAAAACATAATTGCATTTTTCACAATAAAAATGAATTTTTAAGTGAATAGTTTAATGAAAGATACAATGGGATTTTGCTTTCGAGTTAAATTTCTATAATCCTTAATATGCCCCTGGGACTCTGGCCCAATCCTTAATATGCCCTCAATATAGTTGAAGCAGAACCTGATAGAAAAGGATTCCTGTGATATTTATAAAAATTGGAATGTGGATACACTTGGAAAGGATTTGAAAATCAGAAGCCGAAGGGAATTAGCAGAACAGACTATAGCTGACCAATGCAGAGCCCGAAGGCAACATCGAACTTGATATGGACATATAAAGAAAGAGACTGATAAAAAAAAAAGAACTTTCCTAAAGGTAAATAGCTATTGCGAATCTGTTTGCAAAGACTTTTAATTATTCCAAGAAATCGGTGAGTTATTTCTTACGTATTTATATATATCCTCAGAGACTGATGATTTCTTTTTTTGGAATTAAGTTTTTAATGATTAATCAAAAACAAACTGATCCACGAGAAATTAAAAGAAGCTTACCTATTAAAAGATTGTATAATTATGTATATAATTGGTAATTAATTTACAAGTAGAGCTTAATGAGTTGAATTTAATATAATTGACTGTAGTGATAAAATGAATTGTGAATTTGCAATTAAGAATGTTATAAGGAGATTTTGTTAAAATATTCTAAAACGAATTAGTACTGATCGAGTAGAATTTTAATGTGGGTTATATATATTAATCTAGAAGTACATTATAATATGATTCATATTTATAATAAAAGTGATTTTAATGCAAAATAATAGTAGTGATTGTACGGCCTAATTAAATTTTAATTATCTTCTCACGAAACCAGAATTTTCTGGCATGCACTCAATAGAGTGATTAAAATCTTCTACGGTATGGTAATGGGTATAGGTTAAAAAGTAACTTATCTAAATTCCCGAGACTTAGTTGTGAAACTAATCTCTGTCTAATTAAGGACTCATTTTGGATATAGCAAAATTTAACCTAACATATATACTTATTGCCATACTAAGATATGGGGGCTTAACTCACTTAAGAGGTCTCCCCATATAAATGGTGCCGCGACCATTGGAAGTGAATCTGGAAATGAAAAGATAAATTTTAATTTTAAACTTGTATATAAATGGTGCCGTCACCAGTCGTAGAGCCTGATAGTGAATTAAAAATTTTAAAATTTAACTTGCATTTTTAAATATAATGTTGATTTTGAATTGAACTTAAAGAAATATTTAGTGGTGTTGATTTTGTGGAACAGTACTGAATATGATACTAAAAAAAAAAAAGAAAAAGAAAAGAATCTAAAATTTACATGCAAAGTAATAGTGAATGATAAGGTGCACCCATGATTACAGTTGGTGCTGGTGAATATATTGGAAAGTAAAAAAAAATGTTTTTATGCAAATAGTAAAAATAATGTTGCACCCATGATAATATTTGGTGCTATTTTGAAATGCAGGGTGAAATCAATGTGAACCCTTGATAACAGTTGGTGTCACTTGATACAGTTATTGAAAACTGAATTTAACAAAAAAAAAAAAAAAATTTAAGTAAAAAAAAAAAAAAAAAAATTGAATAGAGGGATTCAGATTAAGAGATAATGTCAAAAAAGTTCTGAAAGTAAAGCGAATGAGTATAAATTGCATTTTCGACTAATTTGTGATACACTAATTTTAAATAAAAAGAACTAAATATTAAAAAAATTTTTGCAAAAGATCAAAAATTGTTTTAAAATTTTCAAACAATAAAGCCAAATAAGGATTAAAAAGAATTTTGCAATAGGTTAATAAAAACTTAGGGAATTTTACAAAAAATGGGTATCTGAATAGTATAGAAGAAATATTGAAACTCAAAATTAAAATAATGAGAAATAAAATAATAAAATTGAAGGTGACATAGAAATTAAATTGAGAATTAAAATAGAGCATCAAAGGTACATAGAACTTGTATAATTAAATTATGAATATGTTGATTCAAAAATCTGAAATTTAGACTTTACCCAAAATCCACGCCAAAATTTTCAAAAGTACAAGGTATTGGAAATTTAAAAGCCACTGAATTTTTTTGTTTAACTGAACAAGCTGAAGTATAGATAACGTGTTAGTAAAAGATAGAAATTTTTTAGATGCACTTTTGATTTATTGAATGTACATGCATTATGGCAAATAATATGAATGAGAGAGAGAATTCTACAATGAATTCGGAAACAGACAAATTGAGAAAAATTGTAAAGAGATTGGTTACATCCATGAATGAGCAATCTAACTTGGCAAACATGCCCGCTTTACAACTTATTCCAAAATTTGAAGGAAGTGAACATGAAAATATCATTGTATTTCTGAATCAATTTGAAGAAATAGCAATTTTATCAAAATGGGATGAAGCCCAAAAGCAAATTTTGATTAAGACCTTATTAAAAGGCAAAGCTTTAAAATATATTACTGAACAAAAAATTTGAAAAATTATTTATAGTTATGAATTAAGAACTCACTTACAACAGTAATGGAATTAACAAGACAAAGTGCAAATGAGGCAAATTATTTGTTTTCGTATCAAAACTTGCAGTATGAAAGAAAGGTAGATGCTATGAAAGCTGGTAAATAAAATTTTTCTACGCAACTAGAGCCAAAAATGGAATTTGTTTATTAACTCGAGGTAATAGATACGCCACATTCCTAGTCAGGAATATTCAAAAGAATTGATATTCACATGGTTTTTATACATATAGACATTGGGGAACAGGAGCTTTGCTCTTGGCTCGTTTTGATTAACAGCTGAGGCTATTGTTATGTGCCGATAGTAGAGTTTAATAAGACAAGGTTGCACATCTTTTAAGGATTTATTTGAAAATTTTCAAAAAGCTAGCTGGAGGAATCATCAAATTGGTTTGCAATTCTTAATATCTGCAGTAATGAGAGAATGCAAGGTGTAATATTAACGCTGGCGTAAATAAGACATCAATTCAAAATTGAATTTTAGAATTTGCTAAAACACATAAAATTGTCTAAACAAAAAATTTCTAACTTAGAAGTGAACTTAGATCTAGACTTGAGTAATTTAACAGCTGTAAAATTTAATAATTTGTAAAATAATGAAGTTAAATGTAAGTTAAGTAACAGTTTTATTTATTGTGATATAAAAATATTATAAGAAAAAATGAAAACTACTTATAATTTAAAAATAAATAATTAAATAATACAGTGACAATGTTTAAAAGAGCCTGCTGAATAGTGTTATGGGGATAAACCCAAAATTCATGGTTTAAAAGAAGAAAAAATATATATATATAGTTTAGATTAATGGAATTTTAATCAGCCAACCCTGAGGCTGATAATTGAAAGAGAAATCTGAAGGACTCCTCTTTATGCCCTATAGTACGTAAATTAGCCCACCATAAGCCCTGAATCTACCACTTTCTTGAATAACTACTGCTTTCTACTATTTAGTAATTAATAATATAAAAAAAAAATTGTGTAGTTTATTAAAGGTATAAGAAATATATTATTAAATATTTAAAAATATTAAATACATATTTATAATTAAACCCTTTTATTAAACAGTTCCTATACATAATAATATTAAAAATTGTTTAAAAAAATACCTGTTTATAATTGAATGGGTGAGTATCATGAGATGAGACAATTTGGTGGACATTGAGTTAAGTATGTAATTAATGCTATTAAAATATTTTCCTTCAGTCAAATCACTTACAAAAATATTCTATATTTATTATATTTTCATAAATTTTACAGAATTAATTGCTGACATATTAAAAGATACTAAAAACTTCTTTAATGTCTAAAAATATTACCCGCTATTTTATCAGAATAAGTAAAATGTCACTTGTACCCTTCTAGTTCTTGTCTATCCTTTTTCTTCTAAATAAAGCATTATTTCCCTTTTCTCCTTAAAATTGGAAAACTAAATGATCAAAGACTTCTCGTAAAGTTACCTGCTTTTTAAAAAAACAGAGTGGAAAGAGTATTACATTTCATTTTCAAATGAATTAAGGTGAAAAAAAAGTTGAAAATTTTCTCAAAAAAACAGTGGAAAATTTTTCATTTCAAGGAAAATTTTCTGACCCACATCTCGAATACAGCAATTATCTAGAGAAAATGTTCATCCTTCAACATTAAATTTATTTAAAATATTATCATTATGACAGCAACAGACAGACTGGCTATTGTGATTTTCTATAGTTATCAAACAAAGAAATCTTTTATAACTGACATGAGGAAAAAAAAACTATAAAAAGCATATCTAATCAAAAAATGACAAGGGAAGCAAAATCAATTTATGAAAACATTGACAGCACTTAAATCATCAACATCCTAAAATTAACTCAATGTGCAAAGTACTGTACAGTATAACAAGTGTATATACACATGTTATACAAAGACTATATATGGAAAACATTCAGAAAAAATCTAACATTTTTGCTTAAGTTAGTTCTTAATTTAAGAAATACAAATAAACATAATTCATAACGTGGAGATGAAATATTGAGTGACAATGGTACTTATATGTTATGTCACACCACGGACACACATTTAGTCTGTTAAAACCATTTTGAAGGTTAAGCATGAATAGAAGGAACAAAACATAAAATCAAATCAAATATTACAGGTTATGTCCCCCATGGACTCATTCATTGCCATAATAGTACTAAATCATAAAGGGCATATTTTAGGTAAAACCACATGTGATCATAGTTAAAAGAGGATGAACTGATGGTAAACTGATCAGTTCAACCTGCATAATCAAAAATGGTGTTTGAATGTGTGGTGCACGCAAGTTTGAAAACACAATTCGTAGATTTAAACCTTTTTTGCTGTTCAGTATCGAAACAAACCTTAACTCTGAGAACTCTTTCAACACTTAATATACACCACTCTTCATAAAAGGTGGTCCTTAAATTGAATTATTTTAATCAAGCATAAACTGAAATAAAGTTCTCCTAGAGAATATTTAACCATTATAACAAAATTAAAAAATCAACTGTTTTACTAAATATTGTTAAGAACCAACGTTTAACAAATTGCAACATTTAATTAAAAGAAAAATGCAAGATTTCCATATTACTGCAATGATTTGCGATGCTAAAATGGATCGAAATCATAAAATATTATACCTATAATTGAAAACTACATAAATGAAATGTTAAGTATTAATATTTGAATGATAATCTTGAATTTTTTTGTAAGCGTAAAATTAATCATAACATTAAAACCGGCGCTTCGCAACTTTCACAAAAATATACAAACACTTGATACCATGGGGTTGGAGATACAATATGTTGCCAAATTGAATAAAATTATAAATACTATAATCACTCACAGGTGATCACGTACAAGCAAATAATATTTGTTTTCCACTTCAGTTTCGCGTTTAAAGCATATGTCTGTACTCTGATTGGTAAATTTTCTTCCCATAATTGATTTTTCTTCTTCTCATATATGATTGTTGTGTAAAAATTGCCATCGGTATCTTTCTATTAGATATATTTGTTAACAAAATACATACTATTCTCGATCAAATTTTGCTCTTGTTTGAGAATGGTATAGTCACTGTTCATTTCTTAGCATTTCGACAGGTGTGGGGCAGTGTTTCATTCAAACATACATCCGGGGGGCTTCGCCCCCTCCTAAGACGTTTATTCAGACTATAATAAATAAAGTATAACTGAGTAAACTGTACATTGTGAACTTAATGGATTATTTCTTATGTACGCTTCATGGCTGTATTTTTATGTAAGTACATTGGCATTTTAAATTGTAATTATTATATCATATGAAAAAATGTATTTTGCAGTGCAATTCCATTGTGAAAGTTCTATTGGTGAACACAAAATAATTGCTATAGAAAATTTACATGTTAAATTTTATATTTTAGCTCAATTTTTAATTATTTGACTTCATTTAGACTATTTTTATTTCGCCACTGATTATTCACAGAATAAGATTTTGTGGCTGTATGTAGTCCATATATATATATACAAGGTAGGATCAAAAAGTTCGGAGACTGTGCTGATATCTCCAATACTGATTAGAGGAGTAGGGAACTATTTTACCGTTGCGTAGAGGCACATGTGACACGAGGTGGGAAAAAGAAGAAGCAGGTGTTTTTCCAGACAATGAGTGCCAGTGAACTATCGTCGTTCGCGTTCGTCGAAATCGGAAATAGTGTTTGAAGAACAACGTGCGCCGACAGAAACATTGCACCTGCTGCAGCAGGTGCAATGTTTCTGTAGGTGATTTCCCCAAACGCTGGCAGAATTTGATATCCGCTCGTTGTTCTTCAAACGCCATTTTGTTTTCGACGAAGGCAAACGGCTTCAGTTCACTGACACGAGGTGCAGTGTTTCTGTCGGCAATTTCCCCAAACTCTGGCAGAATTTCATATTCGCACGTTGTTTTTCAAACGCCATTTCCGTTTTCGACGAACTCGAACGTCTACAGTTCACTGACACGAAGTGCAATATTTTTCTCGGCGATTTCCCCAAACGGTGGCAGAATTTAATATTCGCTCGTTGTTCTTCAAATGCCATTTCCTTTTTCGACAAACGCGAACGACTACAGTTCACTGACACGCATTGTTTGTAAAACCCTGCACTGTGGACCTGCTTCTTTCTTTTCACATCTCGCGTCACATGTGCCTCTACACCAAGGTAAAACAGTTACCCTCTCCTTCAATCAGGGTTGGAGATATCAACACAGTCTCCAAACTTTTTGATACTACCTTGTATATATGTATATATATATATGTCTTCAGCTTGATGACTAGAAGTTTACATTTTATTTTCCACTAGATTGATGATTCTCTGTTTGATACTTTTTATTTGATAGGCATTTTTTAATGTTGAAGTTTTTTGAGTTGCAACTTCTCTCTATTCTATCATTGAATTTTCAAACTATTATTATTATGTACTAGCCGCCTTTGGCGACCAGTCTGTTCGCTACCCTTGAAAATTCTGACCGCGGCAATCTCGTTGGCCCAACCTACCAGAAAGGTGTAAGGTAACTGTTTGGACGGCCAGGAAGTGCCACCCAATCTAGACCGGAACCCAGTGGGGGAGGCATCCACAGGGACCGTACCCTCCCTCCCCTACCACCAACTTACGGACTTACGGACTCGCATGTTTAACGTGATCGTACTCCGCATGAACACAGCAGCAGTTTTGGTAGTGGCGGGAATCGAACCCGCGCCTACCGAGTGAAATTCCCGCACGCTAACCACTGGGCAACCGCGCCCTCAGCGACAATCTCCACAACTTTCTTTTTATTCACCCAATTTAGACCGGAACCCAGTGGAGGACCGTACCCTGCTTCCCTTACCACCAACCTCTCGGAAGGACTTACGGATCCATATGTTTAACGTGATCGTACTCCGCGTCAATGGCGGGAATCGAACCCGGGCCTACCGAGTGCAATTCTCGCGCGCTAACTTCCCGCGCGTTAATTTAAATTTTATAATGACCATAAGCTAAGCTCTTAATTCCATCATCCTCGTTCAATCGTTCCATCATTTAAAATATCCATAAAATTAAAATATCCATTTAAAATATCTATAAATTCAAATATCCATTCAAAATATCCATAATTAAAACATCCCAATTTAGACCGGAACCCAGTGGGGGAGGCATCCACAGGGACCGTACCCTCCTTCCCCTACCACCAACTTACGGACTTACGGACTCGCATGTTTAACGTGATCGTACTCCGCGTGAACACGGCACAATTTTGGCAGTGGCGGGAATCGAACCCGGGCCTACCGAGTGAAATTTCCGCATGCTAACCACTGGGCTACCGCGCCCTCCGCGACAATCTCCATAACTTTCTTTTTATTCACCCAATTTGAACCGGAACCCAGTGGGGGAGGCATCCACAGGGACCGTACTCTCCTTCCCCTACCACCAACCTCTCGGAAAGACTTATCGACCCATCTGTTTAACGTGATCGTACTCCGCGTCAGTGGCGGGAATCGAACCCAGGCCTACCGAGTGCATTTCTCGCGACCTAACTTCCCGCGCGCTAATTTAAATTTTATAATGACCATATGCTAAGCTCTTAATTCCACCATCCTCGTTCCATCGTTCCATCATTTAAAATATCCATAAAATTAAAATATCCATTTAAAATATCTGTAAATTAAAATATCCATTTAAAATATCCATAAATTAAAATATCCATTTAAAATTAAAAAATCATCCATATCGTTCCACCAATCCATAAATATAATAATTTCACCACAATTCAAACCACCATAATTCAATCATTTAAAATATCCATTTAAAAATATTCATTTAAAATATCCATTTAAAATATCATATAAATATAATAATTTCGCCCGATGTATAATACAACACTTATGATAGGCTCTTAATTCATTTAAAACCGAAAGCGCGGTCTGCATGGAGACGGGGAAGAAATAACTGTGGATGGGGGAGAAATGCCGTTGAAGAACTGAGCGGATCGCCGAGAAATTTAAAATCATGACGTCTTTAAAATTGCGATCCTGAGGGCAATTTTCATTATTTCTGGACCAGATTGGACTTGTAAGAATGCCAGATATTTCAGCTTTCTAAAAATGTAAATTATTAGTCGAAATTATGAGTACTTTTCACTATGCGAGAATTTAAAAACCAAAAATCGTTTTTTTGAGCGAAAAGTAACTTTTGTTTTAAAATCTTTAAAAAATATTAGAAATCGAAATTGAGAGTTGAAATTGATATATTTTTACTCACAATTGTCTGTTCTTTCCGGTGGTGTGATTTGTTTTTTTCTACGATGTCCGGATCATAGAGAAAAAAGGGCAGAAAACGGTCGAAATCGCATAAAACATTAAATAACAAAAAAAAATAATTAAAATTTTAAAAATCGGTTTTCACGTGTCCCCTTCCCACCGCCTCGGGTCTCCGATTGCCAAATTTCGTAATTCTCCGACGCGCGGTCGCTGAACGTATAGTGCATAACACAGACACACACACAAACATTGCCTTTTATTATTTAAGATATATATATATATATATGTGTGTGTGTGTGTGTGTGTGTATGTATGTATATATATGTGTACATACATATCACCGCATTATGGTAAGTAGCCCCAAACCTGGCCTTCGAATTTCAAATTCAACTATCTCCTGACCACAGACTAATATATACAAACCTGTCACTCTCGATTTCGTAGCGCCCTCAGAGACGGACCAAAATTGGATCAGAATGAGGGTTGGAGTGCTTTTGGCGATGGTCTGGTTTGGTTTGAGCGCTTGGCGATGGGCTGGTTTGGTTTTAAGCGCTTGGCGATGGTCTGGTTTAAGTCCAAGACGATTTTCAATGTTATAATATTTTAGCGTGGTTTGAGCAACATGTAAAAGGATTATTTGTTAAGGGATTAGATCATTTCAAGAAATGAATTGCCAAAAGAAAGCTGGTTACGTTACAGAGTATGTAATTTATTTTTATTAAAATTAAAATATTATTAGTTATCACCATCGAGGTAGTATATATGGAGAGAGCTTAAGGGTTGCAATCGTCGTCAAAGATAAAGGGAGTTGTAGTCAGGACGAATTTCCTCCGAACCCGTTTTCTTCCGACTCTCACCCTGTACATTTCAATGGAGAATTCTGACCGAGTGCGTACTTGAGAAATATAAATGGTAAAATAATGGTTATGTACTGTTGTGCTTACGGCTGCAATGAAAATCATGTAAAAGGAGGACTTTACTTTTTTCATGGGTAAGTTTTTTTTTTCATTATATATCCTACAAATACGGTTAAGAAGTAATTTTGCTAGATTTTAGCGTGGTGCATTTCATTTGGTTATTAATTTAATTGCTTTTAATGCTGTATTATTAGAACTTTTGCTCTATTTTTGGTGTATGTGATATTGAAGAAGATTTATAATATCATTCTAACACTTTAAAAAAGCATTCGAAGTACTTTTCTGATAGTTAGAGATTTATTTTCGGTATCCTCGTACATAGGCGCCGAGTTTTCAAAATCTCAGCGGGGGCACGATCCGATAAAATTATATAAGAGATTCACAAAGACGATAAAGATATAACAACTTACAAGGCCGCCTTGAAGAAAGAAAGTATATGTCAGTTAGGTGACTACAATTAGTTCGAGGTCATTTTAAGCCCCTTCTTCAGACCAAAAGAATAGTATGCGCCCTTAACAAACGCCAAGAATGAACTGCCCAAAAAACTGCAGTAGTGGTTGTTAAAAGCGCATATTGTTATTTTGGCCTAAAAAAAGGGGATTATAATACCATCGAAGCAACTGTAGTCACCTAACTGACATATATATGTTTTCCTCAAGGAAGTTTTGTAAGTTATTGTCTTACAAGCAGCAATTTTGGAATGAGATAACCGAGTGGTTAAGTCACGGGGATTGTACTCGGAGGACCCGAGTTCGATTTCTGACTTTGCCTAAACTGCTGACTTTGCCTAAACGAGCACGTTAAATTTGTGGGTTTGAAAGTCCTTCCGAGCGGTTGGTAGCAAAGGAAGGAGGGTCGGTCCCTGTGGATGTCGCCCCCACTGGGTTCCAGTCTAAATTAGATGGCATTGTCTTGGTGGTCTAAACAGATATCTTACACCTTCGGGTAGGTCGGACGGGCTGGGTCGAAAAAAAGATATCAGCAGTTTTATTTATTGTACGATAAATATTTTAAATCTTTTTAGGTCTATTTATATTTGTAAGCTAAGAGTTGATTAGGAAAATCAATATAGTTACTATGCATCAATATTATATTAAAATCCATTGTAATTATTGTATATTATAAGAATTAACTAGTAGGAAAACTGTTAATAAATTTAAAAAATCTGAAAGTTAATACACGTTAACGTTTAATATCAACTCTTAACTACCTATCAGTTGATTTTAACACAATAAATTACAACAATGAACCCAGCAATAATACAAAAGTATCCAAATACTATTGTCTACATATTTAATTTAAAACTATTTAAATATAAATAAATTGATCATCACTATAACCACACATTCAGCTAAATTAAAAAAATCTTTAAAACAAAGCAATTTATAAAAAAGAATCTCATAAATAATATTTTTATGCAAAATTTGGATGCCAATTTGGTTGAAATTTCTTATCACAACTATAACTTTGAAATTTTTATCAGGGGGATGGGCTGAGTATACCTAGTGTGTGGGGGGGGGGGGGGCTTAGCTCCCTGTGGCCCTTGCCTGACTACGGTGCTGTGCCAAACGTCCGGTGCTCGCCAGGAATGAAGTTACCCGCAGGGTTTTCAACTTCAAACGGAATGGATACCACCTGTAATGACAGCACTGGTAGTAGTAAAGGAACAGGCATTTAACCCCAATCCGGATCTGCGGATCCTCCGAGCTGACGTCATCCCCGATGACGTCATCGGCTTATCTTATCGGATGACGTCATCGGCTTATCTTATCAGATAAGCTTATCTTATCGGATGACGTCATCGGCTTATCTTATCGGATGACTCACTCGATAAGATTAATGGATGACGTCATGTACTGACACAGACAGTGGGGTTGAAGAAGAACTTGGCGGCCATCTTGGAAATTTTGGTGGCGCCCTCTATGGGTAGGTTTGAGAACTGTGTTGGCTAAAAGGAAAGAATTGGTTCTGGACCGAGCTGGATTCGATCTGGGGACCCCTTGCACCGTAGGACAGTGCTTTATCCAGTATACAGTTTGAGACTTGTAAGCAAATGGTGAATGAATGATATCTTCCCTGCGAAAGGAGTTGGGGACTTAGAATATTTTCTGAACTTCTACGAGGGGATTTAATGAGCGCGAATGAATTAAGATTTTAATTAATTTTTAATAAATGAATAAAATGTATTATAAAAAAATGGAATATGCTCATAATTGAATTTTAATAAGGGGATTATTTTTTTAAATGATTGGGTAATTATTGTTTTTATGGAATGGTTTGGAAAATGCTTGAAGACATTTACGACGATGATGGCGCCCTCTATTGACACTTGAAGGAAATAATGAATGATGTCTTCCCTGCGAAAGGAGTTGGGTACTTAGAATATTTTCTGAACTTCTACGAGGGGATGGTTCGAGTGAATTAAGATTTTAATTAATTTTTAATAAATGAATAAAATATATTATGAAAAAAAAAATGGAATATAGTCATAATTGAATTTTAATAAGAGGATTATTTTTTTTAATAATTGGGTAATTATTGTTTTTATGAAATGTTTAGGAAAGTGTTTGAAGACATTTACGAAATTTTAGATGTCGGTGATGGCGCCCTCTATTGGCACTTGAATGAAATACATGCGACGAATTATAATAGAATTAATTTCGAGTGAGGTTTTTGTGTTCTTTTAATCAGGTAGTCGGCCGATGACTTAATAATTTTAGCTTCACGCTCATACATGTTTTAATGAACGAAGCTAATTTTTTTTTACATTGATCATTCGTCAGTGATTTTTAAGGACGGGGTGTATGTTTTTGAATTTTAATGAAATGATTTTTGGGGTATTTTTGAATGAAGTAATGGGGGACTCCATAGTGAACTAGAATATCGCATTATTGATGTTAATAAATTTTTACCACAAGTTGGGAACGGGATTTGACCCTTTTAGAAGAGGTGTGTGTGCTCGTATACCAGCCAAGATTTATGTTTTAAAAGACTGTGAGATTTTAGGGATAGGTTATACTACTCGCTGAACACGTTTCGACAATTTTTTCAGCTAGCAAGAATGTATTCATGGAGTTCTGCGATGATTTTACTGGGAATATAGTAAAAGTACTATACATGATTTTTTTTACATCCTTTTAAAATTTTACATGCTACTAAACACGAATTGACTATTTTTTATTTTATTTTACTGGGATTGTTTTAACGATATTCATAAAAATGCTATGAAACGCGTAACTTTAACGGTTGTCTATTTTCACGCACCATGTGTGATTTGAATGCTAGGTTATACTACTTACTGAACATGACTCGACACTTTTCAGAATGGTTGTGTGTGCCACGCGATTTTTTTATAACAAGTATCAGAACCTGCTGAATCCGTTTCGACTGTTTTTAGCTATGAAAAAATGGTTGTATTGATTTATTTTCAAATATATGGGAAATTCAAGACTTTGCTATATTGAAGGATGTAGTTAAAACGAATAAGTGTACAGAATTGTCAGTGAATGTAAAACTTGGGAGATATTTTTAAAATGCAAAGTACTGAAAGCATTACAAGCTAATGTTGTGTACAGATGTGATTTGCATATGTATTGTGACATGGTTATTCTTACCAAAGTCTTCCAAAGAATGGAATCCATATTATTTTGAAGAGTATGCTGGGTTATTTCAAAGAGTCATCTAAAATGTTATGTATTAGAAAATAGCAAGATCCATGTCTATGTTATTAGAAATAGCAAGATCCATGTCTATGTTATTAGAAAATAGCAAGATCCATTTCTATGTAGAAATAGTACATGCATGTCATACATTAAAAAGAAATGAGTGTATGCCATTTCTAGTTTAGAAAATAGCCTGTAATGTATTCGAAAATCGTACGATCCATTTCTACAAAGAAAGGATATGATCGATTTTCAAATTAAAAAAAAAAAAAATGATACATGCATGTTATACATTAGAAGAAAAAATGTTAGTAAAAGTGGGAAATGTTAGTAGCAGAAGAAGAAAGTGGGAGCGTTTCCAACAGTACCTGGGAGGTGACGCTAGCTGTCGTTTCACTCTTTATGGGCAGTGTTCCCCACCAACGTGAAATAATTTTCTTAAATATGGATTTAAAAATAATTATGAATTTTAAGTTAAGTTACTTGTAATTGAATGGTAAGATAGAAGTTTATAAAAAAAAATATTAAACTTTAATGCTTTTAAAACATTTAAAAAAATAAATATGAATTTAAATACTTGTAATATTTTTTTTTCATTACAAGGTTATGAAAAAAATGTTACAAGATAGAAATTTAATAATATTAAATGTAAAGTGGCAAAATTAGATTATTTCACATTGGCAGGCCTATTTCCCCCCCCAAAAAAAAAAAGTTATACAAAAGTACACATTCACTTGATTTTTCTTTATAGGTGAATTAGAAAAAAAAATATAATATTTAAAATAAATTAATTTAAGATGGATGCATATAAGAATTAAACTGAAAATGTAAAAAATATTTAAAGATAAATAAAAAAAAAAAAACTAACGAATTTAAAAAAAATAAACCAAGTAAATGTGCACTCACATAAGCCCTTGCTTATAGGTGTTCATGTCGAGCCCCGCAAAACACTTTGAATCCAAGTGTGAGGCCAAGCTGTGCTGACTTATATTTTTTTGAATGTTGCATAAGTTTACGTGAAACAGTGCACTGTCACCCACAGAGCGCAGCTTGTCCTCTATCATCGTGTTGAGACAAGCGTGTCGCCTTTGTGAGGGGTGATTGACGACGCACCCCTCGCAGTAAAACAGCTTTTCCCCAACACGTAGAATTTCACTGCGTACACATTCTAGTATGTGTTTGTGTAAAATATGTTCATATCCTATTGGCTTAGGCTCTGTGGGTCTTAATTGTTGCAATTTCAAAATCCTGGTAGGTAACACCTTCTGATATAACACTTCCAAGATAGCATATGCAATGTCATCACACACTTCTTTTAAATTAACGATATGTTCCATGGAGAGGGTAATTGCCGATGGTTTCAGATGAAACGGACCCTCTCCATTTTTATACATTTGCTGTAAATGACATTCCCCGTCTGCATTCAGCACAATCAGTTGATTATTAGCTATAAAGCTAGCACTTGTATAAATGTTGTTAAATTCATATATTTTGCTTGAAAATTCACACCACGTTGCAGCGTTCATGATCACTCCATGTTGGGTGGCACGCCCCTCTTCATACTTTCGTATGTGAATACGAACGTTCTGTTTGAAAATGAAAATTTGCAGATGGACACTCATCCCCAATGAAAATGAATATTGTGGTTCATAGGGTGTAGGGGCAGCAGGTATAACATCCACAATAACTGGATCGTCATCAGTGGCGGTGGTGGGGCTGACTGCGTTGCTTAGATATGCCGACTCATCCGAGTTGTTAGCACAAGTAGAATTGTCCAAGTTGCATGTATTGGGTATAAATCCAAAACCTGAAAGGATTGTAGACTGGTCTGTAACTTCTGCAGATACTGTCGATTCAGGCCTACCATAAGCGATCGTCATCCAGTCGACCTCTGGTAAATCACCGTACGAATGAGACATTGTAATTTAAAAAGCAAAAAGCGAGAACTAAAATCTGGACAGCAAAAATCTGAAGACAGAGAAAAGTATGTTAAGAACTGTGTGCACCCACTCTATATACCCTCAGCATTACACACCTTATCAGTGATTTTTGATGTTATAAATTTTTACCACAAGTTGGGAACAGGATTTGACCCTTTTAGAAGAGGTGTGCGCATATGCCAGCCAAGGTAATTAATTTTTTAATGAATTAGTAGGGGAGTCTGTGTTAAAACTGACATGTTTTAAAAGCATGCGAAATTTGTCAGTTTTAACACAGACTCCCCTACTAATTCATTAAAAAATTAATTACTTTGGCTGGCATATGCGCACACCTCTTCTAAAAGGGTCAAATCCTGTTCCCAACTTGTGGTAAAAATTTATAACATCAAAAATGCGATATTCTAGTTCTCTATGGAGTCCCCCATTCCTTCATTCAAAAACACCACAAAAATCATTTCATTAAAATTAATAAAATTCAATAACATACACCCCGTCCTTAAAAATAACTGACGAATGGTCAATGTAAAAAAAATTATCTTCATTAAAACTTGTATGAGCGTGAAGCTAAAATTATTAAGTTATCGTCCGACTACCTAATTAAAAGAACACAAAAACCGCATTCTGAAATTAATTGTATTAAAATTCGTCGCATGTATTTCATTAAAGTGTCAATAGATGGAGCCATCACCGCCTTCCAAAATTTCGTAAATGTCATCAAGCACTTTCCTAAACATTCCATAAAAACAATAATTACCCACGTTCCAATCATTAAAAAATAATCCCCATATTAAAATTCAATTATGACTATATTCCATTTTTTTTTCATAATATATTTTATTCATTTATTAAAAATGAATTAAAATCTTAATTCACTCGAACCATCCCCTCGTAGAAGTTCAGAAAATATTCTAAGTCCCCAACTCTTTTCGCAGGGAAGATATCATTCATTATTGCATTCAAGTGCCAATAGATGGCGTCATTACCGCCGTCTAAAATTTCGTAAATGTCATCAAGCACTTTCCTAAACATTCCATAAAAACAATACTCCAACGAATGTCCAACTCCAAATGAATCACTCGCCTTGTGATATTAGTAAACTCTTAACAAGCTACCATGGTTACGCGCATCGTTCGTGTAGCATTATCGGGAATGCTTTATCGGTATCCCATGACAGCGCAAATACTTGCGCATGCGCACCAGCATCCCCTGCAAAGCAACCAATGACGTGACAGATGAATGATTTGTTATCTAATCACTGATAAGGTGTGTAATGCTGAGGGTATATAGAGTGGGTGCACACAGTTCTTAACATACTTTTCTCTGTCTTCAGATTTTTGCTGTCCAGATTTTAGTTCTCGCTTTTTGCTTTTTAAATTACAATGTCTCATTCGTACGGTGATTTACCAGAGGTCGACTGGATGACGATCGCTTATGGTAGGCCTGAATCGACAGTATCTGCAGAAGTTACAGACCAGTCTACAATCCTTTCAGGTTTTGGATTTATACCCAATACATGCAACTTGGACAATTCTACTTGTGCTAACAACTCGGATGAGTCGGCATATCTAAGCAACGCAGTCAGCCCCACCACCGCCACTGATGACGATCCAGTTATTGTGGATGTTATACCTGCTGCCCCTACACCCTATGAACCACAATATTCATTTTCATTGGGGATGAGTGTCCATCTGCAAATTTTCATTTTCAAACAGAACGTTCGTATTCACATACGAAAGTATGAAGAGGGGCGTGCCACCCAACATGGAGTGATCATGAACGCTGCAACGTGGTGTGAATTTTCAAGCAAAATATATGAATTTAACAACATTTATACAAGTGCTAGCTTTATAGCTAATAATCAACTGATTGTGCTGAATGCAGACGGGGAATGTCATTTACAGCAAATGTATAAAAATGGAGAGGGTCCGTTTCATCTGAAACCATCGGCAATTACCCTCTCCATGGAACATATCGTTAATTTAAAAGAAGTGTGTGATGACATTGCATATGCTATCTTGGAAGTGTTATATCAGAAGGTGTTACCTACCAGGATTTTGAAATTGCAACAATTAAGACCCACAGAGCCTAAGCCAATAGGATATGAACATATTTTACACAAACACATACTAGAATGTGTACGCAGTGAAATTCTACGTGTTGGGGAAAAGCTGTTTTACTGCGAGGGGTGCGTCGTCAATCACCCCTCACAAAGGCGACACGCTTGTCTCAACACGATGATAGAGGACAAGCTGCGCTCTGTGGGTGACAGTGCACTGTTTCACGTAAACTTATGCAACATTCAAAAAAATATAAGTCAGCACAGCTTGGCCTCACACTTGGATTCAAAGTGTTTTGCGGGGCTCGACATGAACACCTATAAGCAAGGGCTTATGTGAGTACACATTTACTTGGTTTATTTTTTTTAAATTCGTTAGTTTTTTTTTTTTTATTTATCTTTAAATATTTTTTACATTTTCAGTTTAATTCTTATATGCATCCATCTTAAATTAATTTATTTTAAATATTATATTTTTTTTTCTAATTCACCTATAAAGAAAAATCAAGTGAATGTGTACTTTTGTATAACTTTTTTTTTTTGGGGGGGAAAATAGGCCTGCCAATGTGAAATAATCTAATTTTGCCACTTTACATTTAATATTATTAAATTTCTATCTTGTAACATTTTTTTCATAACCTTGTAATGAAAAAAAAAATATTACAAGTATTTAAATTCATATTTATTTTTTTAAATGTTTTAAAAGCATTAAAGTTTAATATTTTTTTTTATAAACTTCTATCTTACCATTCAATTACAAGTAACTTAACTTAAAATTCATAATTATTTTTAAATCCATATTCAAGAAAATTATTTCACGTTGGTGGGGAACACTGCCCATAAAGAGTGAAACGACAGCTAGCGTCACCTCCCAGGTACTGTTGGAAACGCTCCCACTTTCTTCTTCTGCTACTAACATTTCCCACTTTTACTAACATTTTTTCTTCTAATGTATAACATGCATGTATCATTTTTTTTTTTTTAATTTGAAAATCGATCATATCCTTTCTTTGTAGAAATGGATCGTACGATTTTCGAATACATTACAGGCTATTTTCTAAACTAGAAATGGCATACACTCATTTCTTTTTAATGTATGACATGCATGTACTATTTCTACATAGAAATGGATCTTGCTATTTTCTAATAACATAGACATGGATCTTGCTATTTCTAATAACATAGACATGGATCTTGCTATTTTCTAATACATAACATTTTAGATGACTCTTTGAAATAACCCAGCATACTCTTCAAAATAATATGGATTCCATTCTTTGGAAGACTTTGGTAAGAATAACCATGTCACAATACATATGCAAATCACATCTGTACACAACATTAGCTTGTAATGCTTTCAGTACTTTGCATTTTAAAAATATCTCCCAAGTTTTACATTCACTGACAATTCTGTACACTTATTCGTTTTAACTACATCCTTCAATATAGCAAAGTCTTGAATTTCCCATATATTTGAAAATAAATCAATACAACCATTTTTTCATAGCTAAAAACAGTCGAAACGGATTCAGCAGGTTCTGATACTTGTTATAAAAAAATCGCGTGGCACACACAACCATTCTGAAAAGTGTCGAGTCATGTTCAGTAAGTAGTATAACCTAGCATTCAAATCACACATGGTGCGTGAAAATAGACAACCGTTAAAGTTACGCGTTTCATAGCATTTTTATGAATATCGTTAAAACAATCCCAGTAAAATAAAATAAAAAATAGTCAATTCGTGTTTAGTAGCATGTAAAATTTTAAAAGGATGTAAAAAAAATCATGTATAGTACTTTTACTATATTCCCAGTAAAATCATCGCAGAACTCCATGAATACATTCTTGCTAGCTGAAAAAATTGTCGAAACGTGTTCAGCGAGTAGTATAACCTATCCCTAAAATCTCACAGTCTTTTAAAACATAAATCTTGGCTGGTATACGAGCACACACACCTCTTCTAAAAGGGTCAAATCCCGTTCCCAACTTGTGGTAAAAATTTATTAACATCAATAATGCGATATTCTAGTTCACTATGGAGTCCCCCATTACTTCATTCAAAAATACCTCAAAAATCATTTCATTAAAATTCAAAAACATACACCCCGTCCTTAAAAATCACTGACGAATGATCAATGTAAAAAAAAATTAGCTTCGTTCATTAAAACATGTATGAGCGTGAAGCTAAAATTATTAAGTCATCGGCCGACTACCTGATTAAAAGAACACAAAAACCTCACTCGAAATTAATTCTATTATAATTCGTCGCATGTATTTCATTCAAGTGCCAATAGAGGGCGCCATCACCGACATCTAAAATTTCGTAAATGTCTTCAAACACTTTCCTAAACATTTCATAAAAACAATAATTACCCAATTATTAAAAAAAATAATCCTCTTATTAAAATTCAATTATGACTATATTCCATTTTTTTTTTCATAATATATTTTATTCATTTATTAAAAATGAATTAAAATCTTAATTCACTCGAACCATCCCCTCGTAGAAGTTCAGAAAATATTCTAAGTACCCAACTCCTTTCGCAGGGAAGACATCATTCATTATTTCCTTCAAGTGTCAATAGAGGGCGCCATCATCGTCGTAAATGTCTTCAAGCATTTTCCAAACCATTCCATAAAAACAATAATTACCCAATCATTTAAAAAAATAATCCCCTTATTAAAATTCAATTATGAGCATATTCCATTTTTTTATAATACATTTTATTCATTTATTAAAAATTAATTAAAATCTTAATTCATTCGCGCTCATTAAATCCCCTCGTAGAAGTTCAGAAAATATTCTAAGTCCCCAACTCCTTTCGCAGGGAAGATATCATTCATTCACCATTTGCTTACAAGTCTCAAACTGTATACTGGATAAAGCACTGTCCTACGGTGCAAGGGGTCCCCAGATCGAATCCAGCTCGGTCCAGAACCAATTCTTTCCTTTTAGCCAACACAGTTCTCAAACCTACCCATAGAGGGCGCCACCAAAATTTCCAAGATGGCCGCCAAGTTCTTCTTCAACCCCACTGTCTGTGTCAGTACATGACGTCATCCATTAATCTTATCGAGTGAGTCATCCGATAAGATAAGCCGATGACGTCATCCGATAAGATAAGCTTATCTGATAAGATAAGCCGATGACGTCATCCGATAAGATAAGCCGATGACGTCAGCTCGGAGGATCCGCAGATCCGGATTGGGGTTAAATGCCTGTTCCTTTACTACTACTGGTATATAGAATCCAGGAGTAATTACAGATAAGATCCCTTTACGTAGACAAAATAAGTCATCTCTACTTCGTGGTAATCATTTATAGTTATTACTGGAGCGAAACAGCTATTTTTTGGAAATGCCAATAACATGGCTGTAAATATTCCATTTCTCTTTGCATTAGGTGGGCAGTTGAAAAAATTCTGGTAACCAGGTATTTTGTCATTAGCGTAAATATGTTTCCTGGGAGTAAAGATGAGCTTGGTTTGTGTGCGAGATAGTTTAGGGAGCTATGGTAAGGAAGATGGGAACAAGACTGAACTGAAATGTGACATTTACATTGATAGAATTTTCTTTCAATTATTTTTATGTTAAAAAAATTTCATTTTTTGGTATTTAGTAAAATATGCAGTTAGAAAAAAAATCTTGAAATTTCCCAGAGGGGCAAAGCCCCCTCTGGAATAGTTCAACTGGGGCTCGTGCCCCTCTGCCCCCCCCCCCCCCCCCGTAGTCGGCGCCTATGTCCTCGTATGTTTTCCCTTCGAGGTAGAACTTGGCGACGGTTGGCGACTGGCAAGATTTGGCGACTCGCAAGATTCGCTAGGGAAGAAAAATAGGGGTTTAGATTAGATAATGAGCGTAAAGACGTATCGTATGATAAAATTTTACGTTCAAAATAAAATATAATAATAGTTTACATTCATTGAAAATGTCAGCTAGATTTTACATCATAATTTTCCAGTGCATTTTATATAAAGATATATGATCTGAAAAATGAGCATGATCTCATTTCTAGCTCAAAGTAAATCGTACTTAATAAGTCGATATTGTTAATCTTATCCTTGAGAATGCCCCCCCCCCCCCGATTCCGGATAAATTCTATAGATGCCGATGTTGGTTAGAATTAATTTCATATAAACATCTCGATTGCTCACAAATTAAATATCAAAGGATGTATCATCAAACTCCCAGTGTTTTCAAGAAGTATTTTGGTATTACGCTCTTGTTTAGTTCTCGAGAAAGAAATATGCCTTGCCCAAAGAAGTATTTGAATCACCGACTTCTTGATTATGCGTTAGCAATCTATTAAATGAGCAATCTTAACTCTAAAAGAACCTTACATTCTCCTTATCATAATTTAAGTAATAGGCTTTTTGATCTAGAAACAGCTCTACCAATATAAATATGTTTACTTACATCATATTTTATGTACTAAAGTCGTGTTTCAGCGTATTTCAAGTGCGACTAACTTATATAAATTGAAGTCCAAATTATTATAATTACAGAAATTTAAGGAAAATAAGGCTATTGGGGCACCTAGCTTAGGTTATTCAAAAGTAATAATTTTATATTGAAATAGGACTATATCTTCATATGATATCATCTTCATCAACTAATTACAACATGATTAAAATGAAATAATATCACACGAAAAACTCAAAAAAAAAGGAGGGGGAGGGGGGGGGGTTAATGGAAATTAAATAAAGATATTGTCAGGAGGAAGAGATGAAAAGGCAATAATTGTTACACATATTTTAATAGTTTTTAATTCGCATGAGATAAAATAGCGAATATATGTATATATATTTCCCTATGTATGAAATATTATATAGTTTTATATTTTTCAGTTTTCCTCGGGATGAAAAACGGTTTTTTTCATTCTGGATGCAAATTTCACAGTATTTATTTAAAGCATTTTTCAAACGAATTATGAGCAACCAAATCTCTGAAACTATTATAATGAAATGCAATTTTTCTATTTTGTGCCATAATATATTATAGTCTTATTTATTTCCTAATACTTTATAGCACAACATTTTTAAACAATTTCCAAATTCTATATGGATTAAACATGCAAGAACTTTCCGAACACGTTTTGACAATTTAGGAATCATGACTGTTTCAATATCTGAGCCCGTATTTATGGATTTAGACATAATTTTGTATTTTATTCTCAGATGTCATTTTATAAACAAAAAAATTCAAATAAAGTTCAATATTTTATTATTGCAAATATTACATTGTTTTATATTTGACGGTACGCATACAATATATTAAAATAAATTAGATGTAAAAATGGCACAGTCGTATTACGCCTCAAAGCAGATATAGATACTGCTAACATAACTTTCAAAGATCAAAGTGGATAATTTCAAGTTTATCTGGATAAAAGTGGAGAATTCTACCTTTTAAGCAAGCATGCACACAATTTTTTCATATACTTCATAATTGTTTTTAAATATATTATACATATTCTTCAATTTATATACTTGCAATCCGTTTTATATCATATTTTATTTGCAATTGTTTTGCAGTTCAATTTGTTTTACGACATTGACTTCATTAACAAAATTATTCTTTAGTAATAAAATTTTTTGGTAATGAAAATATTCTAATTCTATCTCGTATTTTTCTTCATACATATTTTTTAAAATCTTATAACGTATAACACGTGTAACAACTTCCCATTCATCTTCGACTTTAATAGAAGTTAAAAAAACAGAAGGTGCACTACACAGTTTAGGCGATAAATCGCTGTACTACACCTGCTCTGTGTTTGACCATGCTACTAGCATGGGGAAGTTTGGACCGCTCTCCCTCCATATATACTAACTCGTTGGTTATCACCATCCTATATACGTGTTCATTATAAGTATACACGTGCTCATAAGTATACACGTGTTCATCATACTAAATTAGTGCTGTGTTACTACTGCCGATTGACTAAATTCCAAGAGGTATGGTATAATTAGTTAAAAAATATTTTCCGTATTTCTATAAAATGTATAATAATTGATATTTGGATAGCTTTCTCTTAGAGCTAATTAAGTTGGATGTGATATTGTATGTGTATATATTTTTGTAAAATTTTTATTAAGTGACTTATGGTGGAAAATTCACCCCACACCCGGGTAATTAATGTTCCACAACTTTGATAGTGCATTTATGTAAATTTGATATTTACTATAAGAATATTTTTATATTTAAAAAAAATGTCTATTATCAGTATCCCAGAACAAATTAAGGATCAAGTAATTTAACAATCAACACGCTAGTATACCTTTCAGACTGAAAATATTATATAATATTTCAGTCTTTTGAGTATGCTAGCTCGTAATCTTTTGTGCATTAGGTTTTACAATGAGACAATGCAATCAATGCTTCTATTTCTTAATCCATTTCATGATTATTTGAATTAAATATATAACTATGTTTATTTAAATTTACTTAAACTAATGAATATATTTATGTTGCAGATTAATGTATTTTTAAATCCTGATCATTTCTATAGTTTCAAAAATTATAAAAGTACAGTGCTGTATATTTTTCCCCGCCCGCTTTTATAAAAAAAATTCGCCAAGCAAGCGATAGCACGCTAATCTGGCAGACGTGATTTGGTCCATCAAGAGCTTGATTACTCCTCGAAGGGTGCATCTTACGTGCACTAATATCTATGTTATATCCCATGTTAAAAATGTTACCATAGGGCCCTATGGGAGTGAGCCTTCTGAATATAGTATTCTGTGCTCCTGACTTCTTTTCTGGAAAATTCTCCCCACCAGCCCGCACAAAGAAGCACAGACTAATATATACAGACCTATCACTCTCGATTTCGCAGCGCCCTCAGAGATAGACCGGAATTGGATCAGAATGAAGGTTGGTGCGCTCTTGGCGATGGTCTGGTTTGGTCTGAGCCACTCCGCTGCCACGAATATTATCTGTGACGTCAGATGGAGTGAACTTGCAGTAACGACACAAAGCGCCACAAGATGGCGCGGCAATCGCCGCCTGAGATTATATATATATCTCGCCTGAGAGTGCCGGCGAAATATTTTATTATTTCTCAAGCTGTTTCAATCTGATCGTTTGTTGTTTCTTACGTATCTTTTTACTTAAACTTTGTTTTGTTTTAAATCAATCCAGTCTTTATTAAGGCTAACTTATCCAGTCTTTATTAAGGCTTTTACAAGTCAATGGAATGGTCGTAAAGATCTGTAAACTTGTGCGTTTAAATGTGTGTGTACAAGTCAATGGAATGGTCGTAAAGATCTGTAAACTTGTGCATTTAAATGTGTGTATACAAGTCAATGGAATGGTCGTAAAGATCTGCAAACTTGTACTTTGAATGCATACTTACAAGTCAATGGAATGGTCGTAAAGATCTGTAAACTTGTGTTCTTGAATGCGAGTGTAAAAATTACTGGAATATGTGTGTGATTTTTTATTTATATCTTTCACTGTTATTACTTTGTTATTTTAGTGTGTGTGTACCCAATGAAGAAACTAAATGCTTGTTATGAAACTAAATGCATTTACAGAGGGTATTATTTAATATAACTTCATATTTTTTCGATAAGTATTTATTCTAGTTATTGTCAACTTTGAAGTGCTTTAATATATACATAGTTTTATTTAAGCATTTGTGCATACAAACTAATATTGAATTATTTTAACATATACAACACCACATTGTAGGCTGGCAGCAAGGTTAATTTTCTATTCTAGATTTCTCAAGACATTTGAACAATGATATAATAAAATAGACTTGCTTGTTACTAGTTGATTAACTGATATAAAGTAGGATTATTTTGAATTTTCTACTTTGTTTTGGTTGATTTGCTGGTGTAAAATGTCTTATGTATATCTGAAGATTGAAAATATAAAGTTATAGTCTGATGATTATTCTGAAAGTATATCGTAGTGAGTGTGTTAAACGATTGGTTTCTATATTTTTATATGTTTACATTGAATTTCGATTTGATATAAATTCTCTTTTTGATCTAAAAAAAACTAATAAAATCAAGTGTTTAGCAATAATATAAGTTCTTCACTATAAAAGCATCAATTAAATTGTTTACTAGTTAGGCATAAGTACATCCCTCCCCTCCCCCCCCCCCCCCGAAAAAAAAGAAAGACATAAAACTTTTAATGTTAGCGTTTTATTTATTGTTTTGATTTAATCTCACACATTTTGCATTAATTAAATTTTATTACATTACATTTTATTAATTAAATTTTAGTACATTCAAAAAATGAGGGGGGGGGTACGATTTAAGAAAATAAACAGGCGCTTGCTCGTATATTTTTCATCATGAATCAATATACTATAATACATTTAATTTATTATTCTGAAAGTATATCATAGTGTGTTTGTTAAACGATTAGTTTCTATATTTTTATATGTTTACATTGAATTTCGATTTGCTATAAATTCTCTTTTTGATCTAAAAAACACTAATAAAATCAAGTGTTTAGCAATAATATAAGTTCTTCACTATAAAAGCATAACTTAAATCGTTTACTAGTTAGGCATAAGTACATCCCCCCCTCTAAAAAGATATACAACTCTTAGCATTTTAATTATTTTTTTGATTTTCAATTATTACAGGTAACATAATCGAAAATAACTTTATTTATATGCATTTAGAAAGAAATTACGCGATGTTTATTTGTGTATAATGAAAATTTTAGAATGATTGCTTGTTTAGAAAACTTTCCGAACATATTTCTGTAAATTCGTGTATTTAAAACAAAGTTCATTAATAAAAAAAACATCGCTTCCTGTAATAACAATGACAGGTGTCAAAAAACGAAACAAACTTTCAGATGATTTATATTTTTCAGAAAGGAAAATACAGTTTTATTATGTATGTACCCTTCCAAAAAACAAACCCCAGTACTGCATATTTAAGTTGTGTTCACGTAAAATTAATATTATTTGAGTATTTATTTTATATTTCAAATTAAAAAAAATGATTAAATTAATTTTGTTACCACCCTTTAACATTGGAGTCTACCGGGCCGTTCCTGATTTTCAACTCCGAGTGACGTTGCGTCTTTACGTGCTCTCATTGGCTAGAGGTGAAGTGGCGCAACCTTATAGATATAATAACCTTGGGTCTGAGCCTTGGGTATAGATATAATAACCTTGCAAGTGCTCGTGAGTTGGACCAATTGAACTACGATGTAAACAAAGTACGTTTGCCAGATTTGGCGCTTTATCGCTCGCTTGGCGATTTTTTTTTCAAAAGCGGGCGGAGAAAACCTGTACAGTACTCTACTTTTATAATTTTTGAAACTATAGAAATGATCAGGATTTAAAAATACATTTATCTGTAACATAAATATATTCATTAGTTTAAGTAAATTTAAATAAACATAGTTATATATTTAATTCAAATAATCATAAAATGGATTAAAAAATAGACGCATTGCATTGTCTCACAATAAAATATAATGCACAAAAAATTACAAGCTAACATACTCAAAAGACTGAAATATTATATAATATTTTCAGTCTAAAAGGTATACTAGCGTGTTGATTGTTAAATTACTTGATCCTTAATTTGTTCTGGGATACTGATAATAAACTTTTTTTTTAAATATAAAAATATTCTTATAGTAAATATCAAATTTACATAAATGCACTATCAAAGTTGTGGAACAGTAATGACTCGTATGTGGGGTGAATTTTCCACCGTAAGGCACTTAATAAAAATTTTATAAAAATATATACACATACAATATCACATTCAACTTAATTAGATCTAAGAAAAAGCTATCCAAATATCAATTATTATACATTTTATAAAAATACGGAAATATATTTTTAACTAATTATACCACTACACACCTCTCTCTCTCTTAACACACACACACACACACACACAGCACTAATTTCGTATAATGAACACGTGTATACTTATAAACACGTGTACACTTATAATGAACACGTATATAGGATGGTGATAACTAATATTATTTCAATTTTAATAAAGATAAATTACATACCCTGTAACGCAACTAGCTTTCTTTTGGTAATTCATTTCTTGAAATGATCTTAATAACTTAGCAAATAATCCTTTTGCACGTTACTCAAATCACACTACAATGCATGGTATAGGGTTATAACATTGAAAATCGTCATGGATCCAAACCAGACCACCGCCAAGCGCTCAGACCCAAGGTTATTATATCTATAAGGTTGCGCCACTTCACCTCTAGCCAATGAGAGCACGTAAAGACGCAACGTCACTTGGAGTTGAAAATCAGGAACGGCCCGGTAGACTCCAATGTTAAAGGGTGGTAACAAAATTAATTTAATCATTTTTTTAAATTTAAAATATAAAATAAATACTCAAATAACATTAATTTTACGTGAACACAACTTAAATATGCAGTACTGGGGTTTGTTTTTTGGAAGGGTACATACATAATAAAACTGTATTTCCCTTTCTGAAAAATATAAATCATCTGAAAGTTTGTTTCGTTTTTTGACACCTGTCATTGTTATTACAGGAAGCGATGTTTTTTTTATTAATGAACTTTGTTTTAAATACACGAATTTACAGAAATATGTTCGGAAAGTTTTCTAAACAAGCAATCATTCTAAAATTTTCATTATACACAAATAAACATCGCGTAATTTCTTTCTAAATGCATATAAATAAAGTTATTTTCGATTATGTTATCTGTAATAATTGAAAATCAAAAAAATAATTAAAACGCTAAGAGTTGTATATCTTTTTAGAGGGGGGGATGTACTTATGCCTAACTAGTAAACGATTTAAGTTATGCTTTTACAGTGAAGAACTTATATTATTGCTAAACACTTGATTTTATTAGTGTTTTTTAGATCAAAAAGCACTTGTGTCTATATGCGACATCCCATATTAAAAACGTTGCCGTAGGGTCCTATGGGAGTGAACCTTCTGAAATAGCATTCTGTGTGGAAGACCTACTCGCAGTGCAGTGGGCCTACAAGTCGAGACGTCAGAAGTTTAGTGCTCTGGCTTCCTCTATCGGAGGTGACTGCAGAGGGCGGAGAGTAATAGACCGAGAATTTTGGGAAACATTGATGGGAAGAGACTAATTTAAGCTTTCATTATATGCTCTGGTTAATCCGGCACTAAATTACGCAATGTAAACCTTAATGGTGGATGGATCACTATTTAGATAACGTTACTAAATCTTTATTAGTTGAAAGTTAAAGTCTATTGAAATAAAATTTTTGAAAATTTGAAATTACAAAATTTTTGGTGAAAATGTGCAAATTCTATTAGTCACAAAATTATGAAAATGTTATTGCATATTAAATGAATATGAAGCAATTAATTACTTTAATAAGTATTTCATCATTCGGAGAGCTTCAACTTTTGAAATATTTACAAATTAAATTACGATTTATTTGTGGATGTTTCTCTCTTTTTGTTTTTAATTATAATAAGAAAGTCACATAATTTAAATATTTGTCTTGGATCCAATTATCTCTTAATTTTCTATGCTACACTATTACAATTCCAAATCCAAAATACAAAATATAATTATTAGTTTTGGGACATATACATTTTTTTCTTCTACAATGCGAATAGCAATGACTGAAAATTCCTACTTTTTGGAAACTTTCAAAGTTCCCAATTTTAGGTTTTTTTTCAAAATTCCCTGAAATAAACCGAGTTTTTCCCTGTCTTTGCAACCCTCTCTCTCTCTCTACTCTTCTCTTCTCTTCTCTTCCCTCTTTCTCTCTCTATACACACACACACACACACACATATATATATATATAATAAAAGTAAATATAATAAGGTTAATTTAAAACATGAAAACCCTGGCATACCCTGGTTCAATAACTTTAAGGAGGTTGATAATGTAAAAGAGTCGAAATAAGATATCTAACAAAAGGAAACCAATGATACCACAGAATTTAAATTCATCTTAATTTTAAACTCTAAGGTAATATAATTAATAATACATGTGAATAAATTAACATTCAAGAGTGATACACACAAACTAAGCAGAAGCATCAAAGGATTGTCAAAAGCTGGAGGCTCAAAATATTAAAATGACAATAACAAATAAATTGCAAAGATAAGATGCAAATTGATATATATACTATATTAGCAGAGATTACCTGACGTTGCTCGGGATTTACGATGCAAAACTCTGATAAAAAAAATTACACCGGAACATATAGGGCCTTGAATCTTATGCATTGTTTTTTCACTGTGAAAGAAGTAAATTCATTGCATTATGTAAGAAAAAAATCATTGCATTATATAAGTCATAACTGCTTCCTACTGTACGCCCTACCTCCTACGCCCTGCTTCCTACTGTGCCTAATGTACGCCCTTCGCAGCTAGACCCTTCGGGTGGGTGACCCTGGCGGGCAGGGCCTCGGAATGTGATTATTAGGTGTCCACAATTGATGTACAGTTAATATGTACGGTTTGAAATGTGTACAGTTTGAAAGGAAAACTAAAATTACTCTTAAAAGCTAGGCAACAATGCAAATGTTAGTAAATTAAAGGACATTATCCTAATTTGTTAGGTTTTACCGCAATGCTTGCTTGTAAACCACATTTTTTTTATTTTCTGAAACATATAAAACAGCTAAAACATATAGATTTTCTAAACAGCTAAAACATATAAATTTTGTGAAGTTATACTCTTGAGCATGCCACATACAATTGGCCACAAGAGAAGCAAGAACTTTCTAAATTCACGCTTGTAAACTTAAGGGTTTGTCCTTAAGCTTTGTTGATGGTCATGGCCAATGCCAGTCTAACTGGGAACTGGACTCGTTTGAAGCTGAATAGTAGGTTGGTTGGTATCAACGGTATGCGAGGTATGAATACGTCCTCTTCTTTTGCCTTTCCCGTTAATACCGTGGCTTCGATGACATTTGGTAAAATATTTTTGACACAGAGCCGTGTTCCATTCCATAGTTTTGGCGGGTCCAGATTCCGCAGAAGCATTATTGGTGACCCTTTCTTTAACTTCAAGATATGAGGAAGGCATTCCAGGTGGCTCATAGTAGTTCAGAAATTGCAGGGGCAATTAAAGGCATCATCGGTGTCCAATGTAGAGTCAAATGACTTGCCATGATATAAGAAAGAATCTTCCTCATATAATGCTTATTTTGATTTCTTAATACTTTTCGTTGTTGAGTAAGCCTGTGAAAAATAAACCATGGTGATAGAGTTTCCATTTAAATTCATATTTCAAACCTGCGATTTTCAAAAGTGACTAATACGTTCAATAAACTCCCACAAAACTCAGAGATTTAATTGAGTTTCACGTTTTAAACCAACGATTTCCAACCTTTTTCGTTGGGAATCATGGAGTTAGAGAGTAAAACTCCAAGAAAAAAGTTTCGTTTTCCATTAATACCTCGACAACCTCTGGTCTTAAAAACTCGAAACTTGGGCTAAATTTATGGGGGGCTATTTCAAAGCTACCCACAAAATTTTATTAAATTCGGTACAGCTATTCTCCCATAATGATGAAACAAGCGAAAGATTAGTTTTTCATTAATATCGCGGCAACCCCTGGTGTTAGAAACTCGAAACTTAGACTAAATTTTAAGTGGGGCTATTTCAAGACTACCCACCAAATTTCATCAAATTCGGTTCAGCCGTTCTCCCGTGATGTTGGATCATACGTACATTTATACTTTTCTTCTTTATATATATATAGATAATAAAAATATTATATTAAATTCCAATGTTGGATTAGAGGTAAGTTGTAACTCATATAAGCAAAACTTAGAGGTAAGTTGTAACTCATATAAGCAAAACTTAAAAAATAATATAACTACGTAAAAATATAGAGATTCATCAATCAAGAGGAGAATAAAATGCATATATCCAGTCATCAAGCTAAATATGTACGTATTATCAGCATATATCAATGGTAAGACTTCGAATATTGAAAAACAGAAAATTACCAAGCTATAAAGCCAAACACGTGGAAAAACACTAGGCTTAAAAAGGCATAATTAGACATAGAAAAAATGTAACAGTATTCAAAGACAAAAAAGAACCTTCTTCGTCAGGAAAAAAAAATAATCATAGTATCAGTACCAATAAAAGCAAGAACTCTTCTGTCCTTTTAGTCCTGTCTCGTCACAGACCCGTTTTTGCCTGTGGTACTGATCTGTGCCATTTATCATGATAAAGGATGCTCTTGATTGCCTTTGAAACCCGCTTAAATCCTTACTTTTTGTTCTATACAGTGGTTTAACGAAAGAATTACGGTTTAGATATTTTTGCAACAGTTTGGGCGATTTGTTTTAAATTCGAATTTTATTATTTTCATAGTATTATTGTGTATGTCGGTGTTTTTCAAACTTTTTTGCCCGCTGAACTCTTTTGAAATTGAATTTGAGGGCGAAACTTCAAAATGAAAAAAAGTCTGTGGTCCAACCTAAGGATTCAAATTTTAAACCTTTTTTTTTATTATTTTGAAGAAAATTTACACGAGACTAGCACGCCGCGGAACCACTGGACACGTGGAACCCCTAAGTTCCGCGAAGCACACTTTGAAAATGCTTGTCTATTTTCATCAATGACAATTACCGAAACAATAATGGTAGTATATATTATATGTGGAAATTGATAATTGGAACTACGATATGGATGTTAATTTTAAAATAGTCTATATTAACGCAGATAAAGTCAAATGAATCCATCAGTGTCACTAAGCTGTTGCCAACTTGAAAAAAGAAACGATAAAGCATTTTTACGAAATATTTTAAAAGAATTACTTAGGATCGAAATTTTAATCAGAAATTTAGTGGTCCCCCTTCCCCCGATTTCATTCTTATTTATTCTAATATTGATTGTGTTACAATAAGAACTAAACACTTAGAATTTTAATGTATGAGAAAATCGAGTGGAAACTCACGCTTCGGATGCTTAGAGATGAGGATATGTATGACACCGGTAGTTAATCTAAGATTTTTTCAGAATACTTTGAGGAAAATTTTGAATTATGACCAACGGTTCAAAGTCGCGGTAAAGGAAATTTTTTATTTACATCCAACTGGTTATTCAATTGTGATCACGAAGATGAAGATCTGACTTTTGTTGCTGATGACCTTGACTATTCGCCTTCCGCTTCTTTTCCATTTATCTTTAAGAATGCTTTTATTCTAGTTTGGTTCCTTTTGCTCCTTTTGTTATCTGCTTTCCTTTCGCTCTTCCTCGTTCTTAACCTTACGAAAGAAAATTATTTCGTGAAATCGCCATTTCGTACCAAGAAATGAGAAATATTCCACTAAATAGAAATGGCAAAAACAAATGAGTTTCTGTTTCATATTGTTATGCAATTAGAATATGCTGCTTGAATACATGGCGCAAAAGAATGCAGTTAATTTTCTCCATTTATTAACGTATATAGTGTGACATCATCAGTTATTATTAATAAAATAAGAGTTTTTCATAATTTTACAGTCGCGAAAGTATTTTGTGGACTAAAACCCAACTCTTGGATTTTGATAGATTGACATATTTTGGTATACCTGAATAAGAAGCAGACATTTCTCAATTCTGTCTGTGGAACGATATACCTCGAACAGATTAAGTAAATTGAGAGAAATTTGGCTTATTTGAATTGATGAACGTTATAAGTGCATTATTGACAAGCAGTATACCCGTTCTTCGAAATGCACATTATAAAGGAACTTTGAATTCACAATTATGTGCAAATTCTTGTAGTATTTTAAATGACATTGTTATTCTAAGCATTCTATTAAAATATGTAAATTAATGCTCCTGAAAAGAAGTTTAAGAATCTCTGTTCTCGCAATGCAAAACCATCTTCACAGGCAGATCTAAAGAATAAAATATCCTTGTCCCGTTTGTAAACAAATTTACAACACACATGAAATCGAATCAATATATACTAAAATGAAAGTGCTAAAATTGTATTCAAAGATATAACAGCACTACTTATATTCTAGTAGATCAAAAGATGTACCCGTACTACAATATATGAGTTTGAAAAATCTTTATCAAAATAAAACATATGACGTAAGAAATTGAAAATATCAATAATCCCCCTAATCAACCCTAAGGTCGTAATTTATTCCAATATATGCCAAAATGAAAGCTCTAAAATTGTATGGGAAGATACACCCCTACTGCTTACAATCGCGTAGATTAGAAAATATACTCATGTATTAGTAGAAGATTACTCGTGCTAAATAGAATATAAAAAACATAAAATTCACGATCATGTGCAAATTTCTATACTATTCTAAATGACATTTTTATTCAAAACATTCAATTAAAATATGTAAATTAATGCTCTTAAAAAGAAGATTAAAAATATCTGTTCCTGCTATACAAAAATTATCTTCACAGGCAGATCTGAAGAATAAAACAGCCTGGTTTCGTTTGTAAACAAATTTACAAAAAATATGAAATTGAATCATTATATGCCAAAGTAAAAGAGATAAAATTATATGGGAAGATATATCTATTTCTTAATATTAGGAGATGTACCCGTGTATTAGTAGAAAATTACTCGTACTACAATATATGAATTTCAAAAATCTTGGTAAAAAAAAAACAGATGAAGTAATAAAGTGAAAATATCAATTATCCCCACAATCTTTAAACTTGAGGGGCACAACAGATTCCAATATATTCCAAACTGAAAGAGCTAACATTGTATAGGAAGATATAATCGTAATACTTAAACTCTCGCAGATTAGAATATATACCGGTATACTAATAAAAGATTACCCGTACTACAATATATGAATTTCAACTGTTTTTGTATAATTACTTCGCATAATTATTTGGAATTACACTGAATTTACACTTTTAATTCAGTTTTCGTTTTCATTTGGTAATTGGACGCATTTTCAAAACCGGCGTAGCAAAAATGCGAAAAAACATAAATATCTCGAGAACGGCTAGTCCTTGAGTAATGGGGTTGGTTTTATTTTTGTCTTCGTCAAAAATTACGTATAAAACAGGTATTTGAGTATACTTAGTACTGTATTATAGAATTTGACTATTTTTGCAGGCCATTTCACAAAATAAGGCAGGTCCTTTTCTCTTAATCATGCCAAAATATCAGCACCAGAGTAACCCACAAGTGAATTATCTACCAAACCTCAATAGTGAATTATCTATTTATGAAATTTGGTCAATTAGTTTTTTAGATATACTGGATACATGCAATTTTTGCGGACCATTTCGCAAAAAACAGGCAGGTTCTTTTTATCTCGAGTTGTACCAAAATCTAATCAGCACTGGGGTAACCGACATGTGACTTACCTATAAAATTTTTATGAAATTTGGTCCATTAGTTTTTGAGTTAAAGGAGAAACATACATTGCACACACACACATACGCTAAAAATAGTTTTTTCGTGTTCTAGAGATTTGGAAACGTGCAGATCCGTCGAAAACTCTAGTTGCGATTTTCGACATGATTCCAATACTTTCCCCAGGCCATGTATTGCAGGGAAAGCAAAAAGGGGTAAAACATGTGATGCGTCATGAGATGTGATAAGTTATTTGCAAACGATTTTAGGGGCTCTGCAAAACGGGGTCAGTCGATAATATCAGAAATCTAGGTATGCTCTCTTTTGAATGGTTCGCCTATATCTATTGCCAGCCCTGCCACCAGGCTCTAGAATTAAGGCTTTGATGCCTCAATTCCCTCTCGTTTCGCATGAAGAGTCCTTTATTCTGTTGCTTTCTTCCTGGTTAAAATATTATTGTAAAATTTAAAAATATGTTGAAATGGAAATTCAATAATGAATTAGAGCTCAAAATTATAAAACAAAAATTCAAACTTCTCCTTATGATTCAAAGAGCCATTATTGAAAATATTTGGCTCAAGTCTCCAGTTGAATTTCCAGTAGTTCATAATACGTACGTTTTACAAACATTTTTATCACAATCAGTATCAGAATGAAAGTAAAATGTATCTTTTTATGAGTTTCCGTTTTCAAGATAATGTTTTAAACAATTTCTTCATTAAGAAAAAGGAAAATTAAATAAAATGTACTTTAGCAACAGGTCATCATTTAAATATAAATCAAGATAATGTTTTAAACAATTTCTTCATTAAGAAAAAGGAAAATGAAATAAAATGTACTTTAGCAACAATGTACTTTAACATCAGAGATACAGTCAACTGATTCGCGTAGTAAAATAAAGCTTCTCTGGGCAGATAAGTAGAAGAGCTGATTTGTATTAATTTATGCGATTTTAATACCTTTCATATGGATGATGAATTTCAAGCTATTGTTGCGACCGCGCAATATTCCCTTTGGCGCCTTCTTTTTCGTCTATCTCGAAGGCCAGGCGAAGAAAACACAGCTCATGACGAACCCAGGGTTTCACTGTTAGAAGAAAAGTTGCCAGACTTGGCGATGTATCGCCAATTTGGCGACATTTGGTAACTTCAGGAATGTTCCAGAAACTTCACAAATAACGATTAGTCGAGATATCCAGAGATTTCCAGAAGTTTCTATAGAGAGACTCTAAAACGACTCACTCCTCCGCTGGAGTGGAGTTGTCGAATTGACGTGGCACGAACTACATTAGACTATGATTTTTGTCAATGTTTTGAGAATAGTAGTAGCGGCTGTTTTGTAAAATTACTTTCGTCAACATTCTGTGAGTAATATCAGTTATTTTGTGAAATTCGTGGAGCATTTAAGTGCTGTTTGAACGCCAATAGCTATTTACCTACTATAAGGATAACCTATTTCTCGCCTATAATTCTTGGCGAAATTTTAGCGACAAATTTGGCAAAATATGACCAATTTGGCAACTTTTTAAAAATATTAGGCAAATTTACGAAAATGTTGCCAAATTAGTAACAAGATGGATCGATCATACATAAAGCATTGATTACGAAACACTTTCCAACTTCAATGCAATTTTATTTAAATATCTCTAAAATGCGATACATTCCTCGGTAATATTTTTAAAATTATCACAATACTACATTAATTTATTATATTTGAAAACTTCATCGAAAACAAATGAAATTTTTTCAAATGATGCCATCAAAATATAACACGCCTGGCTCTCTCTATAAAAGCAGCATTTCATTTATATAAACTTTTTTCCATTCATTTCATTCATCATAATACTATAATAATTTATTTTATTTAAAAACTTAAGACCATGGAGGTACAAGTAATTAAACTCTATGCTTAAAACTTCATAGAAAAAATCGTGCTTCTCTGTGTAAAATCAATGAATAATAATTCATTCATATCAGCTATGCAGACTCCATGAGCTAAATAATTTTGTGTTAAAGAAATGCAGCAATTCTTATACAACTCATGCTACATCTTTTGGCATTTACATTCTCCATAAGTGAAAATTAGACTTCGTTGCAGAAATAATCAAAGTTGGATGATCATTTAAACTCAAATATATTGTAATTGCGTTGTTTCAGTATGTAGATGCACAGAATTTAAGCAAAAATAAAGCGGTTTTAGGAAGGATACAACACTAAATATGAATTAAAAAGAACTTTAAAAATCACGATTTTGACACAAGATGGATGCCATACTTTATTTTGAAGTTGGTCACGTGATCTCCTCATATAATGGTAATGTGATCTCTTCATATAATAGTCACGTGATCGCTTCATATAATAATTATTATTTTAATTTTTATTTAAAATACTAGTGAATACATTTTGCTGAAATTTTTTTTATATAATTTATGGGATAATTTGAATATTTTCTAAAACTTTCGAAGCAATTTGTGGATTTTAAATCCGTTTAAAAATGTTTGAAAAATTAGGTCCCATAGGGTTTAATGTATTTCATTTTTTCAACCCGGGTTCAATCTAAAACTAATTGGGTGATATTATTCATTTATATTCCCGTAGGTTCCACAGACCGTCTGAACAACATACCAAAATTTCATTTTTATAAAGTAATTTTTACGGCAGTTATCGTGCTAACGGGCAGACAGACAGACAGACAAAATGAACAAAGTCATAAACACTTTTCAACTTTGTTGTAACGTGTTAAAAAATAACTCCAAATCAATGAAAATGACCACTAATTGATGAAAATTCAATATCTTGGAAAGAATATAAAAATAGACTATATGAATAACCCATTTTCTGTCCATCCGTAACTCTAGGTAATGATTTTGGCAAGATGTCGCCAACATTTTTGTCAACTTTTTTAAAGATTGCCAAAGTGAGGAAAATGTAGCTAAATTGATCAAACTGACACTATATGCAAGGTAATGATTTGCACATTTTGAATTCCGTCGTATGACGGACATACCTTCTGGTATATAAGAAATGCTCTTCTCTCCGATTATATGTAACACTTTACGATACATTTGGCGAATAATCTAGCTGGATCTTGGCGATATTTCGCTCCAGATTGACGAAAATATCGTCAAAGTTAATGAAAATGACGCCTAATTGATGAATTAATTATTAAAATAATTTGATATATAGACTGTATCGCTTATTGAGGATGCTATCAATATTAATAATTGTTAATTTAGAGTTGCATAAAATGTAAGTTAATTGGGTACTTTGAAATAGTATTACATGTTGTCATCCGAAAAAGCGCCAAATGTACAATTCAACGTGAAAAATACTGTACGATATATCTTCTCATCAGTTTTTCACTGTGACAAAAGTAAATTCATTGCATTATATAAGGAAAGTCATGTGTTGCCAAATCAGTGTTTTTATAAAATATATTGACAGATAAAATTTCATGCCTTCGTTTATACTTCGATACTGGTCGATACTTGTATTCATTTCATTTTATTTAATACTGGTTTTGATACAAATGGATATAGAATATGAAACTGTGAGAAAGTCCAGATATTTAAAAGTTTAATTTCAAATTTTACTCTCTCTGCAATATATGGTACTGTATAGGGAAAATATTGGAATCTTCGAAAATCGCAACTCGAGTTTTCGATGGATATGCACATTTTGCGACCTCTATAGAACGCGCGAAAACTGTTTTTAGAATGTGTGTTTCTAACGTGTGTGTGTTTTTCTGTTTGTGTATATCTGTGTATCTGTCTGTGCAATGTATGTATCCACTCTAACTCAAGAACTAATTGACCAAATTTCATAAAAAACGTGGAGTGCTCGCAACATGTAGATCCGTCGAAAACTCAAGTTGCGATTTTCGACACGATTCCAATACTTTCCCTATACGTTACCATGTATTGTAGGGAAAGTAAAAATCCCAAAATTATTCTTCCTGTAGCAATAATTCAATGGCAGTGAACAGATTTTTACTTTCCCTGCATTGCAGAGAAAGTAAAAAGGAAAGTATTTGGGAAAGTATTGGAATCGTATCGAAAATGGCAAATCGAGTTTTCGGCTGATCTACACGTTTTGGGACCTCTAGAACACGAAAATACCATTTTTCGCGTGACGTCTGTGTCAGTCTGCCTGTCCGTGCAATGTATGCATCCACTCTAGCTCAAAACTACTCGACGAAATTTCACAAAATTTGGTAGGTTCCCTAGTGCTGATTAGATTTCGATACAATTGGGGGAAAAGAAACCTGCCCTTTTTCACAAAATGGCCCAAACAGCCGTATGTGTCCAATCTAGATGAAAAACTAATAGATCAAACTTCACAAAATCTGGTAAATAACTCGCTTATGAGTATTCTGCTGATTAGGTGATTACGGTGTTGACCTGGTAGAATTCAGAAAAATATAATTTTCTTTTTCTTTTGTAAAATGGCACTCAAACATCGTCAAAAGGTAAAATAAAAGTTTACGTATACTGAATTCACGCTGAGCTCATTCTCCTGAAAGTCACAGATGAAATAAGGATATCATGATGAAAAGGGTAGAGAAACCATATCTTAGTGATCTCTCTGAATTATCATTTGATATCAATGACGAAAAAATCTGATTTTCCAGATGGTGTATCACTGTATAATGACAATAGTAAAAATGACATTGATAATGATACTGGTTTTGATCAGGGATGCAAATATTTTATAATAACTTTTCATGGAAGGGAGGATAGGATAAGCAAGAGTGGGACTCGAAGGCAGCCACCTCTACGGGGTACGTCCTGGACAATTGTACTAGTATTACATTTCCTCTTGCAATAGTACAACTTGTCAAGAGCTGCTCCTAGCCAGAAAGACTGAAAGTACGAGTGTGAAGTTAAATTACTTATTTTCAAAAATATTTGGCAACACTGTTTTTATAGAATATTTTTAAATAGTTATTATTCAGGCATTCAGAAAATATTTGTCTTTAATTAACTATATTATTTACATAGCTCATTTGCTTTTAAACCATTGGATATTTAACGTATTTTTTCCTTGATGCAAGGTATATTACATTTACCTCCAATTAACTCTATTATTTACATAGGTCATGTAATTTTAAAACCATTGACGATTTAGCGCATATTTTCCTTGTAACATTGATAATTTAGTGCATTTTTTCCTTGTAACATTGATAATTTAGTGCATTTTCCCCTTGTAATATTGATAATTTAGCGCATTTTTTCCTTGTAACATTGATAATTTCGAGCATATTTTCCTTGTAACATTGATAATTTAGTGCATTTTTCCTTGTAACATTGATAATTTAGCGCATTTTTTCCTTGTAACATTGATAATTTAGTACATTTTTTCCTTGTAACATTGATAATTTAGCGCATTTCTTCCTTGTAACATTGACAATTTAGCGCATTTCTTCTTTGTAACATTGATAATTTAGCGCATTTTTTCTTTGTAACATTGATAATTTACGCATTTTTTCCTCGCAACATTGATAATTCAGCGCATTTTTTCCTTGCAACATTAATAATTTAGAGCTTTCTTTCCTTGTAACATTGATAATTTAGCGCATTTTTTTCTTGCAACATTGATAATTTAGAGCTTTCTTTCCTTGGAACATTGATAACTTAGCGCATTTTTTCCTTGCAACATTGATAATTTAGTGCATTTTTTCCTTGTAACATTGATAATTTAGAGCATTCTTTCCTTGTAACATTGATAATTTAACGCATTTTTTCCTTGTAACATTGATAATTTAGCGCATTTTTTCCTTGCAACATTGATAATTTAACGTATTTTTTCCTGCAACATTGATAATTTAGCGCATTTTTTCCTTGCAACATTGATAATTTAGGGCATTTTTTCCTTGCAACATTGCTAATTTAGCACATTTTTTTCTTGCAACATTGATAATTTAGCGCATTTTTTCCAACATTGATAATTTAGTGCATTTTTTTCTTGTAACATTGATAATTTAGTGAATCTTTTCCTTGTAACATTAATAATTTAGTGCATTTTTTCCTTGGAACATGACAACACTGTCAATTTATGGCTGAAAGCTCCCTCGGACATCTGATAACTGTCGAAATACGGATTCAGCATGCAAAAATCCATAAAATAGAATTAGTCGCGCATTTTTCATGCCAAAAGTGACACCTTGCCTGGATATAACTCTGTCTGCACCTGTTACCCTGATTTTGAATAGATTTTGATGCTGATAGGGAAAATGTGACCTTTTTCTTTTCGAAATATCTCTCAAAAATAAAAACTTGAATGAAAATAAATGTTCATAACTATACCATATAAAGGACTATTTTATACGTAAATTTGAATAATAAAGCAAATAAAATCATTCTAATTACACTAAGGTAAACCGTCGTATTTCTTTTTTTTTTCTTTTTTTTTTTACAATTTCATGCCATTAAGAAAATGCGGAAGTCATAAAATATGAAAGAAAATTCTTTAAATACAAATTCGCTGTAAAATAAATAAAATAAGCATTTATTAGATGTAATATTTTGTGCAATAAAACTCAATATAATAGATGCAAATAAAAAATAATAATTTTAGTCTATAGGTAAAGCCATGTGCTTCCCACGTTAGATACATTTTCCTTATTTATACTGGAGTTGAAAAACTTCGGCAGCGGACCATTTATAGTCCGCCAAGTGAGTAGCTTACCGAATGTTGTATAATATTATTATAAATCTTGGTAAAGAAAAGGAAAACAAATATTTTTACTTTCTCATGCTATTGTACAGAAGAAGTATCATTTTCCCGAAATTTTCAAAATTGAGATTTTGTGCTTTAAATCTTCTTAAACACACAGTCTATTCTCGAATATGCACCCTATTGCAAAAAATATATACACCCATAAGAAGTTGAACTATAGCCGCAAAATTTGCCATGTGTGAGGAGAGGAGATATGCAAATGATTAGAATTTGGGAGCAAAAAATCGTTTTATTAAGAAAAGGTTGCAACAGGACGATATCATTTTAGTAAATAGTAAATTCTCCCCAGCTATACAAGCCGATATTCGGCGCGACATAGAGTCAATTAAGTTGCTTATGTCCCTCTGCGGAAGATTTTGCCACAAATCTTGCAAACGGTCAGTAGTATTCTGAGAAGGCTGCAATTGCCATCCTAACATGTCTCAGGTGTGTTCTATTGGTGATAGGTCTGGGGACTTAGATGGCCATGTAAGAAAATGAAATCCTCATAGACATTCTTGAGAAAGTCGTGCAGTATGTTGTCGAGCTCTATCTTGTTGGTAAATGAAACCTAGGCGGCTTGACAGTATAGGCAAAACAATCGGTTACAGAATATCGTCGAAGTACAAGCGAACCGTCAGATTAGCTTACAGCACAACTAGAGGAGATCGGCTGTCACACGAGATGGCTTTCCAGACTGTCACACCACTCGAGTTCTGATTTTCAACACGATTCCAATACTTTCCCTATACATTACCATGTATTGTAGGAAATGTAAAAAAATGTATGCAACTTCATTATCAGAATTTAATTAAGCATAAAAACATTACTATCTTAACAGTTGAATGTGCAAAAGACTTTATTAAATTATTATAAATATATGTACTATATATCACAAATGTTGAATTGTAAAGGGAATAAATACATAATTTTAAAATAACTACATGTGAAACGCAAAATATTTTTATACAACCAATATTCACATTTCTGAATCATTTCTCGTCATACTTTACTGATCCTGAAATCCGTGATTTCTCTTTCCAATAAATTGGTCCAATGGTAAAATGTTAATTTCGTTCTTAGTGTAGCGACCGACATTTGTGGACCGGTTTCGTATTCTTAAGCACGCTTCATCACGAAGTAGCCGATAATTGAAATATCAGCAAAGATACTTACCATGTGCCATAGTTCTGCAAACTTCTGTGGTAATCGATGGAGTCAGTTATAACATGCAACCGACTTTAAATTCAAAAGTTAAGCCGAGGCGACACTAGAATTCTACAGAAAAGGCCACATTGTTACATACTAGAAGTATCAAAAGCGACACTGACAGAATTCCCCCCCCCCTCCCCCGAAAACATGAGTTCAAATACATATATTTTATTGAATTGTGTGGAATGACAGTATTAGAACTGCGTCTTCTCAAAATCTCAAGGACGGGGTTAGAGAAGTGGCCAGGAGGGGATATGATCCTCTCTTTAAACTTCTAGCGAAGAGAAAAAGAATCTTCTCTGAAATATCTTTCAGATTATCGAATAATGTTTTGCATTATAGCGTATAACCTATCATTATTTACAAGTCTTAACTTATGCAATGGGTCACATGGGCCCCAAAATTTAGGGGCTCCACATGTTACTAAAACATTCTGGAATTTTGGAAGTCATAAAATTTTAAAAATCAACATGTTTGTGAATAAATTCATTGTATAACACCTTTTAGATTCAAAAGATAATAAGTAGCGTCATAGAGAGAAAGAGGGCCATATTCTTTAATTGTAGGTTATTTGCAGAAAATATTTATATAAAATTATAACATCTATGGATATATTCGCTTAAATGAAGACATTCACAAAATAGACACTTAATATTCAAATTTAGTTACTTTTGCTTTAAATTTTACACTAGCACTAAAAATAGTATTCATGCAGTAAAATCAGCTTACATTTATATATATTTTAATAAAATAATGCTGACCGACCATGATTTTCTGTATACTATTTGCATTAAACATTTATTTACTGTTGACGGCACACGTGGATTTTTAAATGTTTAGTAGGAGGATCCCCTGAATCTACTATATAGGTCTTGAGCCTTATCTTTCGCAAGTAAAACTCTGTTCATGATAAATGAATACTGTGGAGATCATTCTTTAAAGGTCGTTCAAGTTCTACATTTGTGACAGTTTCTTCTTGTCCAGAATTACAGTTTTATTTACGGACAACAATTATTGTTTATTAGCTTAAATATATTTTCTCCTGTATATCTCGTTCGTCCACAAGAGCGTCGTCCATAGCAAGGAAAGGGATGCAGCAGCTAAGTAGGCACCTCTGCTCTGCAAAGAAGCTTGCAATTGGCCTTCTTCTTTATCATCTAATAGAAAAAAAATTAGAAAATATAAATATAAAATTCATTTAATTTATAAATTCTGTCGGAGAATTCTCCTAACAGATCTACGAATTTAGATATACTTTGACACACTACATAATACACCCTTTCTGGTAGGTCGGACGGTCTGGGTTTCAACAACAACAACACTACATAATACAATGGATCTTGAAAAGACCAGACAAGTCGATTTTGAGCTTCCCATACTACTGTATAGAGGTACAGTGAATCGTAGTAGTAGTCCAGTAGATCGTACGATCCTATCGCCGTTTTATACGTAACGTAATATGGACGTTTTATAAGTAATTTTTGACGGCAAAAAAAATAAAACTCTAGCATGAATCGTTCTCGAGATCTATAAGTTTTATTAATCTCGAAATATACAAGTACGAGGTATCTTTGCAACGCCACCCGATGAAACTACCTCCAGTCGTCAAATGAAAACAAAACTTGGAATAAAACTGCAACTTCGGTGTCATTTCTATAAATACCCGTGTTATTTTATGCAATGAAACCGAATTTAATATATTATGAAAAAAAAGAAAGGAAAAATGTATAATGAATTTGAGTCTGTAGAAAAGGTCGTATTACCCTTCCTTTTAAAAAACTTGAAAAAAATCTTTTGATTGATATCTAGCTTGAGAACATACCTCCCTGTGGCAACTTCCCCCCCCCCCCCCTCACAATAGAGGTAATGGCGTCCCGAACACAAAAATTGTGTTCCGGCTATTTTTCATTAACTGATTGAAACTGTCAAGTTTCCTGATCATTGAGCTATAAATAAACATTTTTATGCATGATTATGGTACATCCTGTCCTATGCCGCCATGTTAAAAAAATATAAATTTCGAATAAATTTCGAAATTTTTACTCAAATTTCAAAAAATTCTATGTAGTTTTAGATTTTTTGTTAGAAAGCCGATTGTATAGTTTCGTGAAAATCCATTCATATTTGTGGCAGCTACACTTGTGGTGTAGCACGTGTGGTGGCAGCTCATACTTGTGGTGTATACACAAAAAATTGACCACAGACTGACGAACATCACTCTAAAAATAGTTAAAATATATTCAGGAGTTTCTAAAACATATATTGGCAGCAAAATCTCGAAATCGAAAATTTTCGTGAAAATAATACTTTCTTTATATTCTATTCTATAGTACGAAAAAGTAAAATTTTCCACAGATAAAACCAGGACATATCAAAAACGACACTTACAAGATTTATCAGTAGGATGTAGAATGTATTCTTCATCACAAAGGGTTCCGTTACAGCAGGTATGATTGGAAATTTTAACATCCAATGGATCTAAAATGGGAAAGAAAAAAGAATTTAGAATGTTAAGTTACAATGTAAAAAAAAAAAAAAAACTAGAAGAGCAAGGTTTTTTAAAATTAATATATGCTAACTTATACAATCTAAAAATAATGTTCAATTGATTTCACGGTTGGGTTGAAAAATAGTTGGAATAAATAAAGCTATGCGAAGATGCGGAGCTATCCATGTGTATGTTTGTGGGGGGGGGGGGGAGGATTTGTTACTTTTTAATACAATTCTATTGTTTCCGCAAAAATTTTCGAATTCGAAATTCTAACGAAAATATGCGTTGTATGTAAAGGGAACAGATAGCGGAGTCAAAAATTTTACTTTCAGATTTTGATGGATTTAGATGTTTTGAACATTTCTAAATACAAATTAACCATTTCTCAATGATTATTAAACTATTTTTTCTCTCTGTATGCGAGTTTGTGTGTTTGGTTGTATGTGTATATATGTGTTTGCATGAGTATTTGTTCGTACGTGTATGCCTGTCAATGTATATATGTCTGCCTGTATATATGAGTGTCTGTTTGTACGTACGTCTGTGTGTGTGTGTGAGTTCAAGATATCTCTCGAGAAAATTGGGCAAAAAAAAAAAATTGGTATAATTTTTTCGTTCTTAAGATAGCTGAATATATTGATTTTCGGGGTGAAAAGACAGAATGAAAACCCCAAATGTTTCGAACCTTTTCAGCAATCCAAAAAACATTTTTACATTATTATTTATCTTAAAAAGATGACGGAAATAAATATTTTATACATTTTTTTAAGCAAATGACAATATTTACAGAATGCCAACATTTACGCTGTTCACTAGTTATTGTACATTTTGGTTCTTCAATAGAAAAAATCATAAAAATGTAATCTACCTACTATTACTCAATGAGCGAGTTCTTTGCAGGTACGTTTAAGGACAATGAAAGAACCCATTATTTAAATTTGCAGCCTGAGCTCAATTTTTATGAAATTTGATGTCTTTGATGAGGCTGGATTCACCAGTCTCTGTAGAGGTTCGCGGTACTTATCAAGTTTTCTATCAGTTACTGCAAGTATTAGCTATTTAGTATTAGCTAAAATGTGTAACAGATGCTGATATCTGTAATGAAACTGAAAGAACAGTTCCATCTGTTTTTTACCTCCGAAATCTGCTTACACTCTTAATTTATTTAACGCGTATATACTTAACGAAACTATTATTTCTCAGTTGTCGAACTAGAGGTTTTTTTTGTTTTTGTTTTTTTTTAATGTATGAATGGAACAGTGTGTTCCATTGTGTTCCAAAGTGTGTTCTGCAGAAACCTGGATTTCGCGACGTGATAACTTCATGTAAATGTTCTTTAAAATTAAACAAAAAATGCGCAACATTTTAAATCTAAAATTTGAACAGCAACGGACATTTTCTCATTTTGGGATTCTGCTATCGAATTACATTTCAAAACAGTTTGAACAAAACAGTTTGAAAATCATTGGAATAAACATCAAAATCTTGTTTAATTTTTGCGTTTTAAAAAAAATGTAAAATTAGGGATGATCAAAATGACAGTTTAATAATATATCTAACAGTTTCCTCTTGAAGATAAAAACTAATATCTAGCATTTTTTTTTATTAAGGTTCGGAAACTTAACATTTAACACATTCTGTACTCGTTAAAATCGCCTTCTTCATTTTCTGGTGAATCAAATTTTTCTAGATGCACGTATCCCTTTCAAAAGGAGGGTGCAATATGATCAGAACAATAAAATGAATTTGCATTTTGTAAAATATTACGCACTGCACATTTCACACATCTGTCTGCAATATGTTTCGGCAACAGCATGTCGGTTTAGAGAGCAGGCAGCTTTCGTCGGCCATCCGGGACTCTTGCCACACCTCGGATGCTTATTCTCGCATGGATCTGAAATGTAAAATAATATACTTGAGTGCCAAAGCAGTCAAAATCAGTCACTTTATAACGATTCATAAAAATAAATCCGTAAATATTATCACATATCATAAAAATCCACGTTGAAATAAAAATAAGTGCACTGTAAAATATTTCCTCGAGGTTACTTTACTGATACAGAAAAGTTCGAAAATGTCTGTTGTCCACTTTTGGAAAACACAATGATTTTCGAACCAAGAAAACTACTAACAAGTAATTTTTCCAATACCGCAAACATCAACATTCTGCACATGTGGCTTTCTGCGAGCTGCAAGGCCCACCTGTGAGCAAACGGTTTGTTCTCTGATTTTCAGATTCATAAGAGCCGGGTTTGATTTGATTTAGTAGACATGAAGATTTCTGTGTATGTATGAATACCGGCAATGGTTCGAAATCTACTTTAAACTTTAGGTCCCGTTCCAAGAAGTCCAGTAGATGTGCATAAAAATATCAGTAGAGCGCTAAAATAATTAATCCAATCAAATCCGAGAGTTTTAAGCATTGACGGAAGAAATCTTTCTTAACAAATTCCTAATGCAATAAGAAAATGTTCTGCTTCCTACCAGATACTTGGATTTCTGTTTCCTATAGGACGGTCAAAACTAGAAAAACACTAAAGGAGAAATTTTCAGGAGTATTTCACAGTAATCAAGGTAGTTTAAATCCCAATTAAAATCTCCCCGGGAATTTTATTCGACGGACTACAGAACAAGAGATTTGAAACATTTATTCATAAGTTTTTCCATAACGTATAAGTTTTTTTGCCGCATTAAAATTGCCTAAAAATTTTATCTAAAAATAACATTATCGCATAAAATTTGGAAAAACGTTATCTGAGGCAAATAAATTAAATTCTTATTACGGTTAATAAAAGAGAATTTCTGTATTAAAAAGTCTGATATGAATTTCACATATTTAGGATTCATTTCAACTGTGGATGTAAATATTATTGTCCTAGTAGTTCAATGAACAGAGCGTTGTCTGGTCAATCTTAGGTCCGTGTTCGAGTCAAGGTTGACACATAAGTTCTTTACAATGTCGCCCGAACAACATATCCCTAGAAGTTAGATTCAGTGGATCACTAAGATTTAATTTTAAAATACTCACGAGCGTTACATCAAACAGGATGCTAGCCTGTATTAAAACAAAAACGGCGGCGTCTCCAGTCCGATAGATTTGCGTGAGTAACATTTTATAAAATATAACTTCAGTAAAGTTTAATAGGTTTATTCACTTTTTTTTTAGACACATTTATTTCGTTTACAGATTTTCAAAGCGCTACAAATTACTCACTAACTGTTTATAGCTAGCTACTACTTTTAGTTTTCGTCTCGATTTTATTTAGATACTTTGACCATAAGACCTCATGTCAAAATATCAAATTATTTGCTATTTTAAACTTATGCAATATATTTAACGAGATTCTTACATTCAAGTTAATTTATAAACTGGCCTGGTGGCACATAAATAAGTACTTGGATACGCATATTTCTATCTATTCTGTTCAAACCTCACCAATCATTAAACATCTTTATAATCAACAAGTTCATTTAATCTACTAATTTTCTCAAAACAAAATAAAATATCTCGTACTTATGCACCAATATTTCACCAAGGAGTAATTTAACAGATTGACCTGCAATAATCGCGAACAATATCGTGCAATAATCGTGAACTTTCGCCGGACAGTTGTCACTCATGTACACGTGGATCAAAAATACTTTGCATTTCAGGTGAAGAATTTTATTTTCATTGTTCTGCCTCCTTGTCACCACCCGAGCCCACCAGCCAAAGCATTGCAAAAAGCAAAATCTCCTAATGTGGACGATCACCCTAAAATCACACGGACTAGAGTTGCATAGCTGTTTAAATACGCTTTAAAACTTACGAGAGCAATCCGGAGAATCCCAGCCATCAGCACATTTACACAAGCAATTCTTTATGTCCAACTGACCACAGTTGTGGCACTCCAAATCGCAACCAGCAAATTCTAAATGAAATAGCATGATTAAAGTATATATAAACAAGAAAGATTAATCATGCATAAACATTGATTATGAAACACTTTCCAACCGAAATGCAATTTCATTCAAAAATCTCTAAAATGTGATACATTTAGTGGTGGTATCTTTTACATTATCACAGTACTACAGTAATTTATTATACTTACATATTTAAAACTTCATCGAAATATAAATCGTCTGATTCTCTATGCAAAATCAATGAATATTTCATTCATATACCTTGTATTCCAGACTCCAGAACTAAATAATTTTGCTTGAAAAAAAATTCAGCAATTCTTATATAACTCACCTTACGATCGCTTAAGATATTTGCATTCTGCATAAGTTAAAATTAGGCTTCGTTGTAGAAATAATAAAAGTATATGGATAATTTAAAATCACAACTATTGTAATTGCGTAGGCACGGAATTTAGATACACGGATAATACACAGATACACAGATAATATATGTGTGTGTGTATGTATTCAAATTATTAGAATTGTGCAGAAGATCAGAACTCGAATTTTCGAAGGATCTACACGTTTTGGGACGTTTAGGACGTTTTGAACACGAAAAAACTATTTTTAGGGAAACGTCAGTGTGTGTAAGGGTATATCTGTGTGTGTTTCTGTGTGTCTGTGAGGATATTGTATCTACTCTTAACTGAAAAACTAATGAACCGAATTTCATAAAATTTGGTAGGTAAGTTTTTTGCGGGAAACCCTGCGATGTTTATTAGATTTTAGTACGATTCGTAATAAAAGAATCTGCCTTCTCTGTAAAATGGCTGGTAAAATTGCCTTTATCCACTCTAGATAAAAACTAATGGACCAAATTTAACAAAATTTGGTTTATAAATCCCTTGTAGGTTATTCTGGTACGATTCGGGAAAAAGGAACGGGCTGCTTTTGCGAAATGGCCCGCAAAAATCGTTAAATCTAAAATCAAAAGACTACGTGTGCTCAATTATATCAATTAAATGCTTATTTTATATGTGATATTTTACAACAAAAAGAATAATACTAACCCCATTATTCTAGGATTAGCCGTTCTTGAGATATTTTAGTTTTTTCACGTTTTCGCTACGCGTCTTTGAGAATAAGTCCAGTTATCAAATGAGAACCAAATTTAAGTTTAACGTGCAAATTCAGTGTCATTTAAAATACTTATGGGTGTTATTTTGTGCAGATAAACTCAAATTATTATTGAAGGAATAAAGAGAACGTGAATATGAGTCTGCAGGGAAAGCCATGTGCAGTTATACCGGGTGGTCAGAATTAAAACACCCCTACTCTGAGGTCTCTATAGATCGAACTACTCAGTGTAAAGGCTCCGAAATTGTTGAACATATTATTCAAGACATGGGGAAAGGGATTACGTGGAAATTTTTTTTTTCCAGAAATACCGATAGGTGACGCTGTACAACAGAAAATATGCTGAAAAGACACAAAATACACATTTGCAACACATTTTATTCGAACGTACCAAACATTCATATCACAAGGACCTTATCGATGCATGGAATGCTGCGTATAACGTTATCCATTGATTGTTCAACAATAGCGGTGGCAACATCGTCAACGACATCAGAACGAGTCGATTTGCGTCCTCGACCCGGCTGAACTTCAAGATGTCCAGTTTTCTCGAATCGAGCGATCATTCTCCTGAGAGCTTGTGGAAGTAATGGTCCTTTGCGCAAATTCTTAAGTCGACGAAACTCTCGAAGTGCAGCTGCAGCATGCCCTTTGTTTTCATGAAACAGCTTCACAAGCAAAGCGCGTTCTGGCAGTGTGACAGCCATCGCTGATAAGAAAGAAAATTTCCAAGTTTTATCCCCAGAACATAGTAGCTGCAAACCAAGGGTTTATGCAAATGTTTGTGCTTATAGTGCGAAATTGCAGTTACAATGACAGTTTAAGTTTCTTCACTTTTTTATCTTCTTTTTTTTTCATATCAGCAAAAGAAATTAAAAAGAAAAAATTCCATATCGCATGTGTTTGTTTTTTTGTGATTATTTTGTGTCTTTTCAGCATATTTTCTGTTGTACAGCGCCACCTATCGGTGCTTCTGGAACTAACTTTTTTTACGCGTAATCCCTTTCCCCATGTCTTGAATAGTAGATTCAACTATTGAAGCCTTTACACTGAGTAGTTCGATCTATAGAGAGCTCAGAGTAGGGTGTTTAAATTCTGACCATCCGGTATATAAAACAATTAAACTCTTGGAAAGATATTTATTATAAAATATATCTATTTTTTCTTTCTGGAAGATATAGTGAGAGCCAGAATTTAATTGAATTTGTTTTTCTCCCTATATTAAATAATTTTTATTTAAACAAGAAAGATCAATCATGCTTAAAGCATTGATTATGAAACACTTTCCAACTTCAATGCAATTTTATTTAAACATGTCTAAAATGCAATACATTCCTCGGTAATATTTTAAAACTTATCACAATACTACATTAATTTATTATATTTGAAACCTTAAACCTTCATCGAAAACAATTAACTTCATTCAAATGACGGCATTAAAATATAAATTGCCTGGTTTAAACATCTTTAAAATGTGATACATTCCTCGGTAATAAATTTAGAATTATCATAATACTACGATAATTTATTATATTTGAAAACTTCATCGAAAACAACTGAAATCCATTCAAATGACGTCATAGAAAAAATAACACGCCTGGCTCTCTCTATAAAAGCAACATTTCATTCATAAATAATTCCCTCATTCATGTCATTCATCACAATACTATAATAATTTATATTATTTAAAAATTAAGACCATGGAGCTACAAGTAAGTAAAACTCTATGCGTGAAACTTCATCGAAAATTATCGTCCTTCTCTTTCTAAAATCAATGAATATTTCATTCATATCAGCCATGCAGACTCCATGGACTAAATGATTTTGTGTTAAAGAATTACAGCGATTCTAATACAACTCATTCTACATATTTTGCTGTTTACATTTTACATAGGTGAAAAATAGGCTTAATAGTAGAAATAATCAAAGTTGGATGATCATTTAAACTCAAATATATTGTAATTGCGTTGTTTCAGTATGTAGATGCACAGAATTTGAGCAAAAATAAAGCGGTTTTAGGAAGGATACAACACTAAATATGAATTAAAAAGAACTTTAAAAATCACGATTTTGACACAAGATGGATGCCATACTTTATTTTGAAGTTGGTCACGTGATCTCCTCATATAATGGTAATGTGATCTCTTCATATAATAGTCACGTGATCGCTTCATATAATAATTATTATTTTAATTTTTATTTAAAATACTAGTGAATACATTTTGCTGAAATTTTTTTTATATATTTTATGGGATAATTTGAATATTTTCTAGAACTTTCGAAGCAATTTGTGAATTTTAAATCCGCTTAAAAAATGCTTGAAAAATTAGGTCCCATAGGGCTCAATGTATTCCATTTTTTCAACCCGGGTTCAATCCAAAACTAATTGGGTGATATTATTCATTTATATTCCCATAGGTCCTATAGACCGTCTGAACAACATACTAAAATTTCATTTTGATTAAGTCATTTTTACGGCAGTTATCGTGCTAACGGACAGACAGACAGACAGACAGACAGACAGAATGAACAAAGTCATAAACACTTTTCAACTTTGTTGTAAAGTGTTAAAAACTACCTAATATATTTTACTGAATTTTTTTTATATATTTTATGGGATAATTTGAATATTTCCTAAAACTTTCGAAGCAATTTGTGAATTTTAAATTCGCTTAAAAAATGTTTGAAAAATTAGGTCCCATAGGGTTCAATGTATTTCATTTTTTCAACCCGGGTTCAATCCAAAACTAATTGGGTGATATTATTCATTTATATTCCCATAGGTCCCACAGACCGTCTGAAAAACATACTAAAATTTCATTTTGATAAAGTCATTTTTACGGCAGTTATCGTGCTAACGAACAAACAGACGGGCAGAATGAACAAAGTCATAAACACTTTTCAACTATGTTGTAAACTGTTAATAAATTAGCGATCATACAAAAGCGGTAAGATGACCTGGATGTTGTCGATTAGAAGTGAGGTGACTAGATTTAAAAAATTTGATATGTCCAACACATGACTTTGTAAAGTACTTTTCTGTTCGGAGGGCCATTGTGTTCTTTTTATCTACTTCAACATCTAAGTGAAACATGCTATCATTTTACCTAACGATCAGAATTCGACGAAAGAATCAAGACACTTAACATATTAACTATTTTATTCACAGCCCTCTCGCTGGAACTCAAACATAAATGATATTACAAACAAATCTACTATATACACTATTTACACGGATAACCATACAAGATTTTTACCCGGGACATTACTGATCTACTTCAAACCTAACACTTTTACTGAATTTTACAGACTAGAAAACTAATTGATGAGATAACTTATTACATGACGACGATGAACATTCCTGCTATTCACAGACCAGGGTAATTTCGTAGCATGACTTTCCGTAAGCGAATATGTCAAACACTCTTTTCCTTCTTCTGAAACTCAAAGGCCGCCGTATAAATAGATCTGGCCAACCAAGAGACCTTCTTCTACATTGAACTTCAAAGATTTGCATAAAGAATCCCCACAACTTCCTCAACACAGATTAAAAATTCTCGCTATTGTAGGTAAACAACAAAACAAATCAGAGCTTTTGCTGTACTTCGATCTCGTTGAAAATCAATAAGCTTTTTATTGTTACCATTTAACATTTAAATTAGGGGCACCACATTTCATTTAGTGTCTGATATCACGCGAATGGCTCGTGATAACTTCCTAGTTACATAACACTCACTCATTTAAAAATAGCGAATATATTATTTAATTTTTTTCAATGATTTTTCTTTACATTTTTGCTCATAAAAGTTCAATATCTCGAGAATGGCATATGTTTACGTTCCGTAAATTATGTCTCCTACATTTAAGTAAAATAACTACATTTGAAACAATTATTTCCGCAATAACTTAGCATATTTTATAAATCCCACTCCCCGCCAAAATAATAAATTAATTAAAAGGTTTTTTTTTTTAGACTAACCCCCCCCCCCCCCCCTTCCCTGAAAATCAATATGCATCTGACATTTTCCATTCAAATAACCGTACCAAATTTCTTTCGATTCACTCAATGGTTTCGGGCAGTATGGTGTTGTTCACAGACTGATACACAGACATGAATAAAAATGGTTGATTTTTATTCAGGGATGCTCAAAACGTGTAAATCAGTCATAAACCAAGAAACAACAAGAAGAAAAAAAAATGCATACTTTTGTGAATTCTACATCCAATATACACTGGTGTTCAAACTTAAAGCACGAAAGTTATTTTTTTAGAGAGAAAAAAATAATCACTTGTCATAATTAAAAAAATTAAGTATGTATCAAAAATTTCATATAACTGTAAATAATTCAGTTTATGTTTTAAAAATTGATTTCGACAAACACACATGTTTCGAACTTTCTAAGAGCTCTGAAAGAAATATCGTTAATTCAGGGTTCTTAACTATGAATTAGATATTCTGATAATGATTGTGACATTATTTCCCCCCATTACATGAACATTTGCTTGATTCTGAACCCTTATTTTTCATATTTTGTAAAATTAAGAAAACCTTAAACAAATGCATGCATCGACATGATTCATTGCGAGCTTAAACTTAACTGGAATGTGGCTGAACTCGACTTTTTCCTACCATAATTCTTTTCTTTTTCCCTTCAAAATTTACAAGAAAAAATTTGAAAAATAGTTATGGTGGGTCCAAATTATTGCAACTATAGAGCTTAAGCCTTCGTTGTAAAGGGTTTGAAAAAATATTTCGATAAATACCGTACTTGAAAATGTACCCCTCCCTCCCGGAAGGGGGGGGGGGAGGGGAATGGCGCGACGAACAAAAGAAATTGTATCGCGACTATTTTTCATAACAATGATTGAAACTATTAAGTCTCGTGATCATTGAACCATAAATAAATCCTTTTATACATGGTTATGTCAGATTTTGTCCTATGTTGCCACGTTAAAAAAATATAAAATTTCGGATAAATGTCAACGTTTTCACTCTAATTTAAAAAAATCTGATGTGGGCAACACATGACTTTTCTTATATAATGCAATGAATTTACTACTTTTACAGTTAAAAAAAATGTTATTCTTATAGTAGATACTTATGTTCTTTCCAAGATATTGAATTTTTCTCAATTAGTCGTCATTTTCATTGATTTAGCGTCATTTTTATCAATTTGGCGAGATTTTTGTTAATTTGGCAACAATTAAAAATGTCGCCAAGTTGGCAACATTCCGCCAAATTCGTCGCCAAAATCTGCCAAGCGTTATGGACGGAGAAATAAGTTATTCTTACAGCAGATAAATGACTATTGGCGTTCAAATACAAAAGTATTACTCAAAGTATCTTTTTTCATGAATGGAACGAGCTAGATCCACGAGAATGATGTCAACAAATTTATCGAATGGTATTACATATGAAAAGTGAACATGTTTCTCAATAGGAAATATTTTTTTTTTTATTTTATATAACTTTTCGATAATTTTTTTGAAAAATGTGCAATATCTCGAGAACTGTTCATGTTAGAGTTCTAAAATTTATGTCAATCGTTTTCTAATGGAAAATTACATAAGAAAGGTCTATTTGAGTAACTTTATTAGTGGTTTTGATTTTTTGACGATTTTTTCAAAATTTTACTCGAAAATTTAGAGGGGTTCTGTACATTCGATTGCGTATAAAAACAATAGACTTCCAGTGTTTACGAATTGTGATTTTTGTACCAAATTTTGTTCGAATCGGTCCATTTGTTCGTCAGTTATCGTCTCCACAGACTCACTGACACACACACACACATACTTTCACACACACACACACACATCACTTCAAAAATGTTTGATTCGTGATCAGGGATGCTTGAAACGTGCTCTCTCGTCGAAAACTCGAATTCGAATTTTCGACCCCGCCACAATACTTTCCTTATACATTATGTATATAAGGAAAGTAAGAAAATCTATATATACTAATTGCCAAGTGTCCGTCTGTCTGTCTGTCAGGAACTTTCCGAATAGATAGAGACTTACAATTTGGTACACGGCTCGGTCGTTCGGTAAAACCCCCTGGAAAAATCGAATTTTTCAAAAACGTTCTCTAGAGGGTGCGCTCCACACCAAAACGTACGAAAAGTGAAATGATAGAAGAGCATGCTTTGCGATATACGATAGAGACTTCAAATTTGATGTATGGGTAAATCGTTCAAAAGGAAGAAAGTGTGCAATTTCGGATTTCCAATATTTTCTACTTAAGGGGGTGCCGCACACCAAAATGCTCGATTTACCGAATAAATGAGAAAAGGCTCCGTTAAAATTTGATAGAGGCTTGAAATTTGGTATATGGGCTAATCATTTGACGAAAACACCCAAGACGAATATAGTTTTTCAAAAATGTTCGTTTATGGGGACGCTCCAGAGAAAAACGTTTAAAAAGTGAATTGATAAAAAAACATACTTCGGGATGAGATAGAGATATCAAATTTAGTGTAAGGGTAGATAGTTTGGAAGTAAGAAAGTGTACAATTTGAGTTTACCAATATTTTCTACTTTAGAGAGTGGCGCCCACCTGTTGGGTTATACCTTTGGATATTTAATTATTTTAGGAGTTTTGCTTTTTGTTTAAACGTGTTCAGGGGTCTTATTTACATAGTCATTCTCTTTTAGTTATCCATTTTCCAATTGTTTAGGTTTTTGATATTCTTCTGTTCCAAATAGGTTCTTTTCCATAGGTTTTGTGTTAAAAACGGCAAAAGTTCGTTCTTTTTAGGTTTTAGCAATTTAAATTTATTTAAATTGGCTAATTTGTGATTCCATTTATTGCCCTTTTTGTTCCCTTTAATTTGATTCCAAATTTATTGCTTTCGGTTAAAAATTCGTTAATTCATTGCAATTTTTCAGTTTTACTCTATTTTCAGCTTTTTAAATATTTCAGAATCGTCCATATTTAAATTATTGCCGAATTCGTATATTTCCAAATCGTTTCACTTCATTTCCTTTTAATTTTCGTCTGCTTTAAAATTCCATTTCTCTTCTTTAAAATTTCAAGTTTTTAATTGGTTGATCGTAATATTTAAATCGTCTGTCATTAATTATTTTATCGTTCATCGATAATTTTGTTTACAATCTATGGCAGCGATGTTTCGCAGTATATAAGCAAAATCGCGCGTTTTTTCGCTCTCTTTTTGCTCTTTTGCTCTTTGCTCTGGATTGGAATTAAAATGTAGTCTTATAGAGCTGTTCTAGCGCTTCCGCGCTAGCCGAACCGAAGTTGGAATTCGGCTTGAAATGTATCATTATTCCCGGCTGTGATGTGTGTTTTGTTTTTCAAGATGTAAATTGATTTGTTTAGTTTATAATCAATCAGCAGTCCTTTGCCGCTGTGCTCTCTGATGTTGTTTATGTCTGGAAACTGCGACGGAATGAAGAGTCTTGCTAATTGATTTCATATCATTTAAATAATGATCCAAGATGTTTCACGCTTTATGTGATGTCGGCTGAGGAAGTCTTACCAGCCAAATGGAAATTTGTTTATCCTGACAAGCTGCCAGTTCTATTTATGATGAATGGAGTTCGCATTTCCGAGCCCAATTGACGGACATATGTTAAGTTTTCCATTTTGATGTCAGTAGTCCGGTGCGGCAGTTGGGAGAAATGATTTTTTATTACTCGACGTCCAGCTGGTGTTGTTGTTGTTGAAACCCAGACCGTCCGACCTACCAGAAAGGTGTAAGGTAACTGTTTGGACGGTCGGGAAGTGCCTCCCAATTTGGACCGGAACCCAGTGGGGGAGGCATCCACAGGGACCGTACCCTCCTTCCCCTACCACCAACCTCTCGGAAGGACTTTCGGACCCACATGTTTAACGTGATCGTACTCCGCATGAACACGGCGGCAGTTTTTGGCAGCGGCTGGAATCGAACCCGGGCCTACCGAGTGCAACTCCAGCGCGCTAACCAATGGGCTACCGCACCCCCTCGTCCAGCTGGTGTGGAGAATCTCTTTGGAGTTGAATCCCGTGGAACGGTCTTTTTCCGGATTTTCTGCTGGACATAATTGTGACCCTGTGCCATGGATTTTCCTCTTCTGGTGGTCTCTGGATCTGCTTTACGTTTGGTGACTCTTCTGATGATTCTTCCTCCCGCTGAACTTTGCAACTTATCTTGGAGCCTTGGTGATATTATTCCTTTTCCTCCAAATTCTAATTATATTTCTCAATAGTTAAAATATGTTTTTATTCTACATGTTTTCAGTTTTTATGAATAAGACCCCTCAACTTATATATTTTAAGTAACGAATCCTGGATTATTGTTAGGATGTTCTAAATTCCCTTTTGGCTAACTTATGTTCTTTTATCCCAAATTTTAGTTTAGACAAATAATTGTATAATTTTATTATTGTTAACTTTAAAATTTAATATTCTAACGTTTTTTTCTACCACTATACGATCGGCTATTCCATTTATTATTTAAGTTGTTTATTTGATTTGTTTAGTTAATGAGATGTTTAAAATTTGTAAAATATTTTGGAAATTCTTTAAAAATGAAGTTTAAATTTTAATAAACGTTAGATTTTGAAAACCTAAATTCTGTGTTCTCTCTCTCTTTTACTTTAATGTATTTTTATTTTTAGGAAAGTGTCAATTCTTATATTTTACAGGAGTACATATTTGTACACGTAGGGAAACTGGTCAATAGGTCAACTTTCTGTTTATTTAAGAATTCAGTTTATTTCTAGAATGTTTTCAGGTTAGATGAACTTCACAAATTTCAGATGACTTTCTTTCCCCCCCCCCCCCAACACACCAAAATGTTCGATTTTCGGAATAAAGGAAAACCTCCCCATTTTAAACGTGATAGAGTAGTGGTTCCCAAACTTTCCGGTCCGCGGACCCCCTCAGAGAGAAAAAAAATTTCGCGGACCCTTTAAAATCATATTGCAAGGGCGTGTTTCTATTGGATATGTACAACAAGCATAATTTAGTGTGAACAGTGAGGGAGAGGCGGGAGATGTTCGCTACGCCCCCCCCCCCCTCTATTCAAAGCTGACGGCATCCGGTCTCTAGTAGTATTAATGCTCGAAGTTACAAGTGCTTTGACGTCCGAGCTACATCAGAGTATCGTCACCGTTAATCATGGCATTGTGCCAAAACGAAACCTACTCCCAAACAATTTAATTCTGTTTGAAGATATAACCTATGAGTTTGAAATTAATTTCATGAATGTATTTAATTCAAAGTTATTTAGAAAAAAAAATCATTATTATTTTATTTAAAAAAATAAAATAAAAAAAAGAGTGGAGAAAAATAATGAATTTTATTTTTTTAAAGTTAAATATTGCGTGTTGTTCGCGGACCCCCTAAAATGTCGTCGCGGACCCCCAGGGGTCCGGGGACCCCAGTTTGGGAACCACTGTGATAGAGGCTTGATATTTGGTATATGGGCGAGTCATCTGATAGAAATCACAAGAAGAATAGTTTTTCAAAAATTTATATTTAGGATGGTGGGTACTCCACACAAAAACATTCGAAAGGTGAAATGCTAAAAAAGCATGCTTCGTGATGAGATACAGACTTCAAATTCGGTGTACTGGTAAAAAGTTGGAAAAGAAGAAAGTGTGCTACTTCAGTTTTCCAACATTTGCTATTGTAGGGCATGCCGCTCGCTAAAATGTTCGATTTGCCGAACAAATGAAAAACGCCTCCTTTACAATGTGATAGAGGCTTGAAATTTAGTATATAGGCTAACTATATGACAAAAAAACCAAAGATGAATACGGTTTGACAAAAATGTTCATTAACGGGGTGCTACACAGAAAAACGTTCGAAAGGTGAAGTGATAGAAAAAACATACTTCTCGATAGGATAGAGACTTCAAAATTGGTGTACGGGTAGATAGTTTGAAAGGAGGAAAGTGTGAAATTTCAGATTTCCAATATTTGCTACTTTAAAGGGTACCGCACACGAATATGTTCGATTTTCCGAATAAATGAGGCACGCTTCCTTTTAGATGTGATAGAGGCTTGACATCTGGTATATGAACCAATCATCTAATAAAAAACTAGGACAAACAGAGTTTTTTTAAAAATGTCCATTTATGAGTGTGCTTCACAGAAAAACGTTCGAAAGGAGAAATAATAAAATAGCATGCTTCGGGACGAGATAACTTTAATGTGGTGTACGGGTAGATAGTTCGAAAGAAAGAAATGGGCAAATTAAGTTTCCCGATATTTTCTTCTTTAGGGGGTTCTGCACACCAAAATATTCGATTTGCCGAATAAATGTAAAACGCGAATTATTCAAAGATTTACATTATTGGGGGAGCGTTATTATGGGAAATTTACATTATTGGGGGACCTTATTGCGAAACCGTTGATTTTCAACGAGTATTCGGCTAGTTCTATCTAATTCTAGTTCTCTAGCTAGTTCTATCTAATTCTCTATTTTAATAACAAAATTGGATATAAAGTTTCGTGAAAATCTATTAATATTCGTAGCATGCTATTATATACGTAAGAAATCGAATACAGACATCAGACTGAAAGATAGACAAACATCCCTCCAAGGAGAGTTTAAGGGGACGGTGGACGTTGAAATGAGCAAAAATCGACAAAAAAGGGTTTTTTTTTTTAATATAAAACATTATTTTACACATTTAACCTTTTGCTAACGGGTGGGACAGCGTCCATCCCAAACAAAGAACCTCTCAAAAAGACAGATTTTACATTTTTAAAATGCTCCATACGTCTTAATTTTTGTTTGAGATGCATGAAATTTGGCAAGAAGACACCTTTCATACTTTCTATTGAAACTGGGTATGCATTTTATAATTGGATTTTATTAAGGTAATTAAAAGTGAATAAGAACCCTATCCCAAACAGTTCGACCTCCCTTTGCAGGCATTGGCGTCCATAGGAATTGCCGACAGACACATTGCACCTGTTGCAGCAGGGTATGTCAAACACCTGTCTTTTTGAGAGGTTCTTCGTTTGGAGTGGACGCTGTCCCACCCGTAAAGAAAAGGTTAAATGCATTTTTTTCGAAACGGAATTTTCAAAGATTTTACATTTTTAAAATGCTCCATACGTCTAAATTTTTGCTTGAGATGCATGAAATTTGGCAAGAAGACACCTTTCATACTTTCTAATGAAACTAGGTATGCATTTTATAATTGGACTTTAGTAAGGTAATTAAAAGTGAATAAGAACCTAATTAAATAACGAAAATTAAGTTTTAATGCAGAAAAATAATTTAAAAGAATTAACTTTAAGGGATTTAAAAATGAATATCCAAATGTGTTCATAATGTGCTTTTGAGTGATCATAATATAAAATTAATCAAAAATGTGAACAAATGGCACGCAAAGAGCATTTTTAAATTTTCGTTTAAAAAAATACAAAATTATAACAAAATTGAAAAAATTTACTGGTATTTTATATAGTAATGTTAAGAGGAATATTTATACAAATTTTCTTGTTTCTAAGTCAATAAATAAATAAAACAAATTTCAACGTCCACCGTCCCCTTAAAACATATATTGACATTAAAATCTCGAAATCGAAAATTTTCGCGAAAACAATACTTTTTCAATACTACATATGAGAAAGAAAAAAAAATTAAACAATTAAAAATAACTAACAACAATTTGATTTATGATACAACTGGAATTATACAACATGAAATATGAATATATAATAAAGTCTGGTGGAGCTTCACAGCTCAAATAATTTCTGTTAAATTAATTGTTACTGTTAATTATTTTTTCATTCATTTTCTGCTAAATTAATTATTCTGTTAAATGAATATATTTAAAATAAATACTTACGACAATTAAATGGATTTTGCTTGCACTGTTCCCAAGTCACTGAAAATACATATTAAGTAAGAATTTCATCAAATTCATTGAAACAGTTGTATAAATTCTGCTCATTTGGGAAAAGAATGCATTCATGTATGTCAGTTATCAAAAAGTTTCAAAAGAACAAAATATAATCTAAATAGATAAATTATGTATAAAAAAAGGGCGGTGACTCCAATCCCATGGAGCCGAAATGGTTTTGCGTGAATAATAGGACTTAATAACACTTATAGGACATTCAAAGAGCTACAAATTCTTGCTTATTCTTTACAGTTTTAACTTTTCGTTTTTAAGAATACAAGCATTACAAACTTGAAAAACGTGAATATAAAATTTCGAATACATTTCGAAGTTTTCGCTTGAATTTCAAAAAATTCTATCTATTTCTATATTTTTCATTCGTAAAGCCGGACGAAAAGTCCACTGATAATTTTGGCAGCTATTGTGTATACAAGAAATCGACTACGGACATACGACACACAGGCAGACGGACCTCACTCCAAAAATAGTCAAAACGTGCTCAGGAAGTCCTAAAGCATATATTCGCATCAAAATCTTGAAATCGAAAAATTTCGTGAAAGCAATACTTTCATTCCCTACACTATATATTCTATAGTATGAGAAATTAATAAAAACTGATTGAATGAAGTCAATGATGATACCCTGCGTGACTTTGAATCATTATTAAACTCACGAATTTTAACATTTGAAGTGTGAGTAATATTCAGGTCTTATTCCGGGTTAGATGCTTGTATCACAGGATTGTTAAGACATATATAGGTACATGTAAAATTGATTTTATGTTGGCAATTTACTTCGGGAGAGAACTTTATGCTATTATGAAATTATCCGAGTTTCACCCGCAGCTAGTCAATTATTACTTCTTTTTTAATTGGGTGATCACACAGAAAAATAAGTGGGTTTCAAAGATTCTCAATACAGGATTTTATTTCATTTTGTTTCTCAAGAACGAAACATTTTCAAATTCTTACTTATACGCTGACACGCTTGCAAAGCCATTTTCTGCAAAACAATATGACATTATTTTTTCAGATATTTCTTATAATTTTTCGTTAAATGGAGGAAAAATCCTCTCAGAAATTATTTTATTAGCTCTTTACAATGAAACAATTTCCTTGAGATTTTTTTTTATTTATTGTAAAACAAAATTTTGAAAAGTTAGTTGTTTTCCTTCATGAAGTACAAAGATTTCCGTCAATAAAACTCTTAACAACAGAATTCCTAAAGTGATAAACACAGACATTCTACTCTTGGGATACTTTTCACTAGCTGCATGGCACACCTGTGGTCGAACGCTTTAGTCTCTGTTCCTCAGATGCATACTCGTAGCAGCCAGGTAATGTGTGAAGAATCATATGTATGTGCAGTACATATATGCTCATGCTTATTATGAATACACTTTAAACTTTAGTTCCCAATTGAAGTAGCTCCAATGTCATAAAATGAATAAAAGAAAGCATAAAATAACAAGAAAGATCAATCATGCATAAGCATTGATTATGAAACACTTTCCAACTGAAATGTAATTTCATTTAAAAATTTCTAAAATGTGATTCATTCAGTGGTAATATATTTTACATTATCACAGTACTACAGTAATTTATTATACTTAAATATTTAAAACTGTATCGAAATATAAATCATCTGATTCTTTATGCAAAATCAATGAATATTTCATTCATATAACTTGTATTCCAGACTCCAGAGCTAAATAATTTTGTGTGAAAAAAATTCAGCAATTCTTATGTAATTCATCTTACAATCGCTTGAGATATTTGCATTCTGCATATGTTAAAATTCGGCTTCCTTGAAGAAATAATAAAAGTTTAGGGATCATTTAAAATCACAACTATTGTAATTGCATAGGCACGGAATTTAGATACACAGATAATACACAGATAATATATATGTGTATGTGTATGTACTCAAAGTATTGGAATCGTGCCGAAGATCGGAACTCGAATTTTCAAAGTATCTACACGTTTTGGGACTTCTAGAACACGAAAAAACTACTTTTAGGAAGACGTCTGTGTGTGTAAGGGTGTATCTGTGTATGTTTCTGTGTGTCTGTGTGGATATTACATCCACTCTAATTGAAAAACTAATGGGCCGAATTTCATACAATTTGGTAGGTATGTTTTTTGTGGGAAATCCTGATGTTCATTAGATTATAGTACGATTCGTAATAAAAGAATCTGCCTTCTTTCCGAAATGGCGGCAGAAATTGCCTTTATCCACTCTAGCTAAAAACTAATGAACCAAATTTAACAAAATTTGGAGTATAATATTTCAATAACCTACAAGTGATTTATATACCAAATTTATCAAAATTTTGTATATAAATCATTTGTAGGTTATTCTACTACGATTCGGGAAAAAGGAACGGGCTATTTTTGCGAAATGGCCAGCAAAAATCGTTATATATAAAAATAAAAGACTACGTGTGCTCAATTATATCAATTAAATTCCTATTTTATATGTGATTTTTGACAACAAAAAGAATAAGACTAACCCCATTACTCTAGGACTAGCCGTTCTTAAGATATTCTAGTTTTTTCGCGTTTTCGTTACGCCACCTTTGACAATAAGTCTAGCTATCAAATGAGAACGAAATATAAGTTTAACGTGTAAATTCAATGTCATTTAAAATACTTATGTTGTGCAGATAAACTCAAATTATCATTTAATAAATAAAGAGAACGAATATGAGTCTGCAGAGAAAGACATGTGCTGTCCACATCAGAATTTTTAACAATATTACACCAATGATTTATAGAAGTGAACGGGGATTATTTTCAGGCCATTTCGAAAAAAATGTATGATCTATATTTAAAGATCCATCAAATTTTTGTCGAATAAAATGTTCAACAAATTTAAGCTGTGTACCAAATTTTAACTCTCTAGGACGTAGGAAAGTGCATTTAAAATGCCATCAATTAAATTTATCATGAAGAGTTATATAAAATTTAAAAAAAATGAAAAATTGTTATCTACCAAATTTATTTTAAAATATGAAGCCACTCCCATATGCAAAACGTTTAAACAAATGGAGAGATATTTATTATATAATATCTCTCTCTTTTCTTTCTGGAAGATATCCCAAAGTCAGAATTTAATTGAATTTGTTTTTTTCCCTATATTAAATAATTTTTTTAATTAAAAAACTACTTAACATATTTTACTGAATTTTTTTTTATATATTCTATGGGATAATGTGAATATTTCCTAAAAATTTCGAAGCAATTCGTGAATTTTAAATTTACTTAAAAAATGTTTGAAAAATTAGGTCCCATAGGGTTCAATGTATTTCATTTTTTCAACCCGGGTTCAATAAAAAACTAATTGGGTGATATTATTTATTTATATTCCCATAGGTCCTACAGACCGTCTGAACAACATACTAAAATTTCATTTTGATAAACTCATTTTTACGGCAGTTATCGTGCTAACGGACAGACAGACAGACAGACAGACAGACAGACAGACAGACAGACAGACAGACAGAATGAACAAAGTCATAAACACTTTTCAACGTTGTTGTAAAGTGTTAAAAAATAAAAAAGAATAAATGAAATAAAAGAAAAAATAATCAAATACAGTTCAATCCGAGAGCTGCAAGCGTAGTCCTAAAAATATGTGTGTGTGTGTTAATGTATTTCAGGGCGCAGGATAAAGTAAATCTTGAAAGGAATGTGACTTACTTAGATGAAACGAAAGTGGAAGTATGTAACGGAAGTGACACCATATTGTTACAAATACCCAATATAAAATCAGTGTTGTAATTTGAAGATCTAAGTCACTTGACCTTAACGACAAAATAGGTGACCTTGGTTACGAATTTGACGAAATATCGTCAACTTGGCAACTTTTGGCGAGTTCTGAAAACTTTTCGAGTTTTGTTGATTCATAACTTTACGAGTTATGTGCTTTTCACATAATTCGTGAAAAAGTACTGAAAAAAAAATTTGCAGCTCGGGGAAATGTATTTGTAAACAAGAAAGATCAATCATGCATAAGCATTGATTATGAAACACTTTCCAACTGAAATGTAATTTCATTTAAAAATTTCTAAAATGTGATTCATTCAGTGGTAATATCTTTTACATTATCACAATACTACAGTAATTTATTATACTTAAATATTTAAAACTGTATCGAAATATAAATCATCTGATTCTTTATGCAAAATCAATGAATATTTCATTCATATAACTTGTATTTCAGACTCCAGAGCTAAATAATTTTGTGTGAAAAAAATTCAGCAATTCTTATGTAATTCATCTTACAATCGCTTGAGATATTTGCATTCTGCATATGTTAAAATTCGGCTTCCTTGAAGAAATAATAAAAGTTTAGGGATCATTTAAAATCACAACTATTGTAATTGCATAGGCACGGAATTTAGATACACAGATAATACACAGATAATATATATGTGTATGTGTATGTACTCAAAGTATTGGAATCGTGCCGAAGATCGGAACTCGAATTTTCAAAGGATCTACACGTTTTGGGACTTCTAGAACACGAAAAAACTACTTTTAGGAAGACGTCTGTGTGTGTAAGGGTGTATCTGTGTATGTTTCTGTGTGTCTGTGTGGATATTACATCCACTCTAATTGAAAAACTAATGGACCGAATTTCATACAATTTGGTAGGTATGTTTTTTGTGGGAAATCCTGATGTTCATTAGATTATAGTACGATTCGCAATAAAAGAATCTGCCTTCTTTGCGAAATGGCCGCAGAAATTGCCTTTATCCACTCTAGCTAAAAACTAATGAACCAAATTTAACAAAATTTGGAGTATAATATTTCAATAACCTACAAGTGATTTATATACCAAATTTAACAAAATTTTGTATATAAATCATTTGTAGGTTATTCTACTACGATTCGGGAAAAAGGAACGGGCTATTTTTGCGAAATGGCCAGCAAAAATCGTTATATATAAAAATAAAAGACTACGTGTGCTCAATTATATCAATTAAATTCCTATTTTATATGTGATTTTTGACAACAAAAAGAATAAGACTAACCCCATTACTCTAGGACTAGCCGTTCTTAAGATATTCTAGTTTTTTCGCGTTTTCGTTACGCCACCTTTGACAATAAGTCTAGCTATCAAATGAGAACGAAATATAAGTTTAACGTGTAAATTCAATGTCATTTAAAATACTTATGTTGTGCAGATAAACTCAAATTATCATTTAATAAATAAAGAGAACGAATATGAGTCTGCAGAGAAAGACATGTGCTGTCCACATCAGAATTTTTAACAATATTACACCAATGATTTATAGAAGTGAACGGGGATTATTTTCAGGCCATTTCGAAAAAAATGTATGATCTATATTTAAAGATCCATCAAATTTTTGTCGAATAAAATGTTCAACAAATTTAAGCTGTGTACCAAATTTTAACTCTCTAGGACGTAGGAAAGTGCATTTAAAATGCCATCAATTAAATTTATCATGAAGAGTTATATAAAATTTAAAAAAAATGAAAAATTGTTATCTACCAAATTTATTTTAAAATATGAAGCCACTCCCATATGCAAAACGTTTAAACAAATGGAGAGATATTTATTATATAATATCTCTCTCTTTTCTTTCTGGAAGATATCCCAAAGTCAGAATTTAATTGAATTTGTTTTTTTCCCTATATTAAATAATTTTTTTAATTAAAAAACTACTTAACATATTTTACTGAATTTTTTTTTATATATTCTATGGGATAATGTGAATATTTCCTAAAAATTTCGAAGCAATTCGTGAATTTTAAATTTACTTAAAAAATGTTTGAAAAATTAGGTCCCATAGGGTTCAATGTATTTCATTTTTTCAACCCGGGTTCAATAAAAAACTAATTGGGTGATATTATTTATTTATATTCCCATAGGTCCTACAGACCGTCTGAACAACATACTAAAATTTCATTTTGATAAACTCATTTTTACGGCAGTTATCGTGCTAACGGACAGACAGACAGACAGACAGACAGACAGACAGACAGAATGAACAAAGTCATAAACACTTTTCAACTTTGTTGTAAAGTGTTAAAAAGCTTTGAAAGCACATAACTTCAGAAGTTATGTGCTTTTCCATATAGCTTTACATAGAGGACATTATAAGCTCATAATCGTGCAGTTGGGAAGTTAAGTGATATGAGTAAAAGTATCTGCCGACCTCAATACAGAACCCAATATGTATTATATCTTGGGATTTCATATACCTTTTCAACTGCAAACAATATTAGCTTAAAAGTATTTTATAAAACAATTTTAGCTTAAAGGTATCGAAACCTTTCTATAGCTAGGTAGCTTGTACCATTGTCATACACAACGCATAAACCTTTTCCCATTCGAAATATGAAAAAAATGTAATGTTTCATTTGCCTGCCTTGAAAAAATTTCAAACTAATAAAAGTGTTTTTTTTATTTGTTTGTTTTTTTAATATTATTATCGTTTTAAAGGACGCATATGAACAAATGAATTTTGCCATTTTTCGACTTCAATTGTCATTTTCCTGCAGAGAAAAAAACCCAGTATAAATTTATTTTTATTTGACTGGACGAAATTCTTGTATATTTAGTAAAAAAAGCATTATCCGTTCAAAATTGCAAATAGTTTTATGTGCGCATGTTAAAATTATATTTCTAAGCAGAACTTTATGATATTAGTTTATATTTGCATTTTAATAAATCATAATTATACTAGCAATATTTATATTTTGTACGATAAAATAACATATATTTGAGTGTTAATACTGAAACCTGTAAACCAAAAAGGCCAAAAATGTTTGTTCGGTAGATACATATAAATACATCTATATATAAAAAACAGTATTCTGGAATTCTACGTTGAGTGACTTCAGATTCTGAAAAGAAACCAGATATTAAACTCATTTTTAACTTATTTACAGCAATGAAGAATTCTGGAACTCTACGTGTCATATGACATCACATAAAGCATATATAATAAATTACAAAGTTGCGTAAAAAAAGATACGAAATTTTATGATATCAATTAAAATTTTCAAGTGAATAAAATTTTAAGAAATACAAAATTCATATTTTTTTATACGGCTCTCGTACGAAAACATTTCCAATGAGTAAAATGTGCCCCATACATTAATAAGGTGTTGTACAAAATTTCAGCATTTTATCATAAAATGTCCCAGAGATATGAAAAAACAAATATGCTGACTTAAACCACTTTTCGATGCATCGACATGCGTTCTCAGAGGGGAAAAATCATGTCGGCAGATCGCGTTTCAGGAGTCATACACTCAAATTACGAAAGAAAACAATGATTACATAAATAAATAATAATTTTGCTATTTATTGGTACAAACGTATCTACACTGTGTAAAAATAATAACTTTACACAACGATTACAAAGCTTGTTCAAAATGTTTTCCATCCATGCCAAAGATCCATTAAAGATAAGAGGCAGATATTATTTGCCTATGATGCATTTCTGCGTTGCGCCATTTGCAATCTTGCTGTAAACATTTACATTTTAATTTGTGATTAATCCCTCACCAACTTTGTTTAAACATATCTCTGGGACTTTTTATGATAAAATACTGAAATTTTGTACATCACCTTATTAGTGCATGGGGCACATTTTACTCATTGGAAATGATTTTGTACGGGGGGGCCGTATAAAAATTTAAATTTTGAATTTCTTCAAATTTAATCTCCTGGAAATTTTTATCGATTTCATAAAATTATGTACCTTTTTTTACGCAACTTTGTAATTTATTATATATGTCTAAGATCAATATTTAAGGAATAAAAGCTGAGGTCAATATTTTTGGGACACCCTGTATATATATATATATATATATTTGCGGTATTTTTAGAAAGTTATTCCAGACTTCGGAAATCTTATTATCGCATTTAAAGACTCACAGATGCACATGCAAACGCACATGCGTACAGGCATCACCTCAAAAGCGCTCGATTCCAGTTCAGGGATATTTAAGACGTGTAAACCTGTCGAAAACTCGAAATCGGCCCTTTCATAATACTTTTCTATGAATTAATATTATGTACACAGGGAAAGTAATAGATTTCTCGTGATTTTTACTTCAGAAAATCAGTAATTTATATTATTTTACTTACTGCATAAGTTCTTTAAGCACAGTGCTCCGTTTTTCGATGAACACTGAGAGCAAGGCTTTGCAACATCATACATCTGAATTCCTTTTAGAGCTCTGGAGGAAAATTAGATAAATACATGACTGAATTGCACTGAAATGTCAAAGAGAGACAGAGAGAACATCAAAGAACACTTTAACTGATTATGTCACTTGTTTCAAATTTATTAAATCAGAAACTCTATCTACGCAAAAATACATCAATTCGTAAATCCAAATTCACATAAATGCTTACAAGGAAAACTTAATGTAATTCCTTATAGGAAATACTATAATTTTATTCTACATAGTCTATTCTATTGAACAACATTTTTAACCCTTAACATGACTAGATGCATACGTTTTGTAAAGAATTCTATCTCATCTGCCCACATACAGCGTTTGCGCTCCCAAAATTCCGGGACAGAATCGGATTACACAACTCTCCCGATCAGTATTAGTATTTTTTAGAATGAATTTACCAGGAATTTAAATTATCATCAGACAAATTACCCGGAATTTACACAGACAAATTACCCGGAATTTAAACAGACAAATTAACCGGAATTGCAAGCTCTTATCGTCGAAGTAAATTCTGCCTTCTCCTCGCGCTAATGTCAGATTGACTTGCAACTTTTACAATCTGACTGACAATCTCTTGCAATTTTTACCTCAAGTTATCCTCCTGATACTACTCTTTACTTTTACCCGGGTTAGTATCCTGTGTGATCATTGGTTCGTCATATCTGACATGCTATCTTTCGTAGCATATTTAAATGTTTTGAATTTTGAACCGTACCATTTCAGCCCGTTATAGGCCCGCTATGGAAATGTACTCATTTTCGGGGAATAACTCGAGAACCGGAGCAAATAGAAAGTCTAAATGTGGTATGTCGTTATCTTTCATACATTAAGGTTACATAGATTTCATTAACACTAGAACGACGGAAGCGGTCATTTTGACCGCATAACTACTTTGAGAAACGATTCCTCTAAAACGGCTAATCCCAGCCCATTGAAATTTTATGACTTTTCTTATTTTCTTAAAGTTATTGAAAACACAGAAGAAAATTATTCTAGGATTTATAATAAGAGAACAAATAAACGATCTTTCTAGACGATCATTGCATATAACGAAATTGATTTCATTTCACTCATATAAATCTGTAAAAATTAAATACTTCCGTAAAAGATGCGAAGACCGTATTAATTTATTTTGCATAATTATTGAGATCCATCTAAAAGATAAATGCAAATACTTTGAATTTTCTGTGGTTATATAATTGCAGCTAATGTAATGCAATAGCGTTTACATATTGTTTAAAGTGTCATTTTTCATTTGTGTATAAACATTATTTTTGTATAAACTTTGGATTTCCCCACCTATCTGTATGCGACTACAAAACGCAAAAATATTTTTACATACTGAATTAAAATCTCAAAATAGTTATCCTTTGTATCTATTATGTATCCTTATATATCAATTACTCCTTATATTATGGAATCATAATCTTATGTTGCAAAAATGGACCCGCACAGGTATGTTAGATTGCTACAAAATAGATTTATAAATATTCTCATATATTGAATAAAACTATAAAATAGATAAATATACTCTATTACTCTTTGTATCTATTATGTATCCTGATATATATATATATGTATCTATTAATTTTATATTATGAAATCATAATCTTATATTGTAAAAATGGAACCGCACAAGTATGATAGGTTACTACAATATATATATATATATATATATATATATATATATATAAGTATATATACATATTGTAAATCTCATCAAAGTATCAAACAAAAAAATTCCATTCCATGTCAACTTGATTATCTACATGAAAATGATATAAAATACTCCATGTCTGAAAAGCTGTAATTTTTACTTTTCCTACAATGCATGGTAATTAATGTATAGGGGAAATATTGGAACCTTGTCGAAAATCGCGACTCGAATTTTTGACGGATTTGCACGTTTCACGAACTCCAGAATTCTAAAAAACTATTTTTAGAGTGAAGTGTTTCTATGTGCGTGGGTCTGTCTGTGCAATCTATGCATTTATTCTAGATGAAAAACGAGTTCACCAAATTTTACAATGTTTTGGTAGATAAATCACTTGTGAGTTACCCTAGTGCTGATTAAATTTTGCTACAATTCGAAATAAAAATCTGCCTTTTCCCGCTAAATAGTCCGCAAAAAATCATCAACATCTAAAACAAGGAAGATCAATCATGCATAAAGCATTGATTATGAAACACTTTCCAGCTGCAGTGCAATTTTATTTAAACACCTCTACCATGCGATACATTCAGCGGTAATATTTTTAAAATTATCACAATACTACAATAATTTATTATATTTGAAAACTTGAAACGTCATCGAAAAAAATGAACTTTATTCAAATGACGTCATTGAGATATAAATCGCCTGGCTCTCTATGAAAAAGCAGTAAATATTTCATTCATACATTCCATTCCTTTCATTCATTACAATACTGCAATAATTTATTTTACTTAAAAGCTTAAAACCATGGAGGCAAAAGAAATTTAATTCTATGCTCTTATAAAAGTTGTACTTAAAATTACCATCGGAACATAAATGGTTAACATAAATAATTTTTATTATCTAATACACTTTATGATTCTATCTAATAATTGCTTACTGGGGGCTGTAATGACATGTGAGGTAGTACCGCATGCCACACTTCCTCATACCGCATCCTAGTTTGTTGCTAGCAGCCCATGCCATCTGAAAAAGACAACCAATGGGTTACATTTGTCTCAATTGCACTCATGTCCAAAAGTTAAGCAACAAAGTGAAACAAGCGGTTAAAAAGAAATGCATTTATTCGAATTCATTGAAACGTTAACAGATCATGGGGTATAACAAAAGACACTAGCGTAGGGGAAATGCAAAGGAGATTATCAATGAATAATTAAATAATAGAAATAAACAAAGACATGGGATTACGGCAAAAACAGTTCATTGGTGGAAGTCTGTCAATACGGAATGTGATGTCGATGACCTGTGCCCATTCAAGGAGCGAACATGTTCTTAGCTTGTAAATGTTTCGGGGAGGGTCATGGAGAGAACCTAAACGTCTCCCAAACATATTCGATGGGATTCAAGTAAGGTGATCTCGATGGCCATGAGCATGGGCACGAACGTAAATAAACAACCTGCATAGTAGAATGAGCAGAAACCTAAGGGCATTATTTTTACCATAGCAAGTAATGGTAAACGGGCGACGATGGCCAATAAAAATTGAAACTAAACCCATTAAACGTCGTAATTTATCTTTGTGATGAAAATAAGTTATTTAGAATACTCGAATAACAATTTATATTTAAAGATTTCATTTGCTAAAGTGCACTTAAGCAAATTAATTTGATTGAATAAAGTGATTTTAAGTGAATGTACACTACTACTCATTTTTACCGTAGTCATTCACTGGCGTTCTCAAGATGTATACATTTACTAGCAAATTCTGCAATGTATATACGAGCGAGAAGGGAAAGGTACGTAATGATTTTTCTTAAAAAACTCGCGCACATATTTTAATGAAAGTGATTATTTTATTTTCCGATCAATTAAAAATATCCATCTAAGAAGATAAATTTAGATATATCCTACTAAAATGAGATATTAAACAATTGTAAGTTTCTAAAGTAACCGTTTTTAATACAGAAATAATGAAAATGTCCATACTGCTAAGTAAACAAGCATTTTGTTTTAGAGACGTAAGGACGAAATTTGTTCATGTGACGTCACGTGCCCATGCTTCATTCCAAACGAAGCAGTGTTTCCGATTCTAAGTACTAGCCGACAATGCGAGCCCTCCCTCACAGCAAAGATCGTCACATGTATGACAGTGACGTTGTAGTCACGTGACACCTGAGTCAAAATGTGACATCATATTTGTGACTTCTATGCAACGTTACGTATTAGTAACTTTGTAACTTCATTGTGACTATATTCTGTGACGTTTCCACAATTTAATTAACACGTAACAATGTGATGACATTCCAATGGCAACTACAACGTGATGTCACAAACAAGTTAATATGCGACGTCACAAACGACCATGAAAATGACCAAAATGACTTCGCTGAGACCTCAATATGACATTGTCGAGACGTACTACGACGTCCTGTGACGTCCCAAAGTCACAGTGTGACGTAAATCTTACGTCACTGTGCAAAAAAAATGCTGTTAGGGATGTGAACTCGCGCAGTATCGTCCATAAAAATGGCATCAGGACCCATGGCTTCAAGGGCGAACATATTGAGCAAAGATATCATCTCTGTATCCGCACCGCATTCGCAGTACCCGCAAGGGAAGATGTGGCGCCGACAGCAATCCCTGCCCTAAACATATTTCCATGACTTTGATAGAGAAAAAGAACAGTAACACATTTAAAATGTTCGGCATTGATGAATACACTGAAGATGAGGGTATGCAGTAATGCACAAACATTGTTTAGAAATGCCTATGTGTGAAATATTCCAAAATGATGAGAAATATGTAACATTCTTATTTCATTAAATATTTAAAAATAAAGCGTTTTTTATAATTCAAAAAAAAAAAAAAATTAAATGTTCAAAATTACATGTCTACTGTCCCATAATACTCGTAATTTAGCTAGAGGACGATGACAATTGAATTTTTTATATGACGGTCAATGCACTAAAAATAGAATTTAATATTCGATTTTTAATAAACATTTATTTTAAAATTACTGAATTTGTCGAACTAATGCAATTTTTTTTTTTGGGGGGGGGGACCACTGTGCGCTCATCAATCGCCCTATTTTGATGTGGATACATCAGCATTTTAAACAAATCAATGTATTTTATTCTCCTTCAATCCATGTAATTATCTTTCTAAAAGCGTAGTATCAATATATCAAGGCAGCGAATGTTACCCCCAAGGTCCGAAAAAACTAATATATACTAATTTGATCATGCTAAATCCAAATCTGAAATCTGTTTTTCAAATTACCTCCTTGATCTGGAGAAATAGCCTCTCAAAGTTTGGCCTTTCTTGCTATTTTTGTGCTTATATCAAAGCGCTGCCACAACATGATGCAATGGCATGGTCATGAGGCAAAAATGAGAGAGAGCTCAATATCTATAAGCTCTTCAACCAAATAGCATAAGTGGTTTTTCCAGCGAATTGTAAACTGTCGAAAATTAATTTCCCATTAACATCAATAGGACGAAAATCTTCAAAGTGATCTCTAGATGGTCTCAATCTTTTTTTTATTTTTTTTTAATTTTCTTTCTTTTAGCATCTGATTTTTTTCTTTTTTTTGCCCAAACAGCTTTTGATTCTGTTTACCGGTATAGGCTCTAATTTGAGCTGCGATGTGCGGTTCGGTAGATTTTATTGTAGATGCTTCGTTTTTCAGTCAGTCAGATTCATTTGGACGAAAAGAATGAATGAAGTGTCGATCCCATTACGAGAACACGAGATATTTCATTGATGAATGTTTAACATTTCACTTAACTTACCTGAACATAATGGCCGCATTGCTTATTAGGAATACAGTGCTGTTTTAATAGGTCGTAATTGAGATACTCTTCGTACCACAGCCACAATCCCAGATATCCTGTGGGGTCAGTCCCGATGTATAAGTTCTGACCTATAGTCTCGGGGTAGTCGTTCTCCGGCATGCCGTGGTCAAAAAGACAACCATCAGCCCAGATCTGCGCTAGTCGAGAAAGTTCTTCGTCCCATTCCTAAAATGAGACTTGCGACGTCAAATAAATAATGCCTTCATTAACAAAGTGAATGCAGTATAACGCTTTTGAATTATGTATATGCATAAATTGCCATTTAAGAAATACTTGACTGCGATAAAACCTCCCACTAATGCAAATGAAATATTACATTCTTTTAATTCGACGCCAACTTTGCCCTGTACTATAAATGACGGTTAATGAAATCTAAGTGAGAATTGTTTTGTTAAAATAACGAATTGTTATACATACGCAGAGTTCCTAGGAAAATCCTTAAGCACCCCATAACTTTGTAAGGAAATGTTCATGAATATACACGTTAGATCTATCTATAGTAAAGTGACAATGCCCATAAAAAAAAGCAATTGCGGCGCACCTATCGAAGAATTAAAAATGTTAATATAACGAATTTGGGAGAAAAGCCAGATATGCGAAAAAAGCCAATTAAGAAGTTTTAGAGTGCTATCTCATTAGTAGAAATCGACACAAAACAGGTTTATCTATAGTAAAGTGACCCTAACCTGACCGAATAAAAGTGATTGCAGCGAAAAATTTAAAAAGTTATGATAATAAACTCGGCAAGAAAGCGAGATAAACGAAAAGAAAAACCAACTGAAAAGTTTAGAGTACTTTATAATTAATATGAAACGACATAAGGAATGTGCGAAAAACGTATATGGAAGGCCATAAATACATGCCAAAAAGTCGTATCATTCACGCACTGTAGCACGCTGACACCTGCAATGCTTGCCAAAGCACACAGTCCTATTCTATCTCGAATTCAAATGTGCATTATTGCCGGCAAAGGGCATTTTGAGCAGGCTATACATTCTTGCACATACAAGGTTCTTGTACATACAAGTGTTATTTATTTTAGCATTCAAGAATGGGACAGCCATTCGCCAATAGCCCTATTGTGTTAAATAAATGTCTTCTGTAACAGTTTTTGTTCGGTTCCAAGTTATTAGACAATGCTTAAAACAATGACAAATGTCAAAAATCAAACATTATAATGTGATTTTTTTCCTCTATCTCGCTTTATTGCCGAGTTCGCTATCTTGACTCTTTAAATTCTTTACTGAGAGTGATGCAATCCCTTTTATTCGATCGGGTATTGTCACTTTACTAAAGATAGACTTAACTCACCTAATGTGTTCGTTCATGGACCTATCCTTTCAAAGTTCTGTATAAGTATCATAAATGAGAAAAAAAAAATAGATTTTATTTAGGCATGGGTCCAACCTTTACTGATCGGAAAAATAAACTTAGCTCTGTGAGAATGGCCCTTTTTATTAGAGTCCTAACTGCAAAACAGAGTCAAAAAATATTTACTTGAGACCTCTAAAATGTGGTCAGATTGCCTGAATGATTTTCAAGTGAGTTCCTAGGGGTTCAAAGTCCTCAAAACACTTGATCACTGTCGACGTTTGCAGGATTCTGTCTGTAATATGTGTTCAATTAGAATCAAATCGAATGTATTGAATTTTTCTAGCATATTGCATTGAACAGGACCGGTTTCCTTTATGTTTAGAGGACGAATTTGTCGAAAGCTGAGCTAAGGATCAAATTCGGATACAAATTGTGGGATCACGAAAAAGGGGGATATTCATAAAATCAAGAAACAAGGGTCCATTTTTGCTTTTTATTAGCAAAGAGTAGATAATGCGATGATTAAAATCCGCAAAACTGTTTTAAAATAGTTATTTTTTAACTTTTTGGTTCGAATTAGATTAACTTTTAAGCACCATCTTGGGATGCATTACTTTGCTTCTGATGCGCACCTTCGACAAAACTCGAAGCTCTCAGGATAACAGTGCAGAGGCATCTGTCCTTTAACAAGAAGTTGCATATAAATAAAAAGTGCTCGTAATGGGTCCTATCTTCACCACCTTTGGTCTAGGGTTTTGCAATATTTATCTCTCGCTAGCAAGGGATATGAAACGAGATAAAATGTGCTCTTTGGTCATCCTTGAAAAGAGCTGTATGCTGTATTATATTTTATTTGTGTGTATTAATCTTGTTCATTATATTCTTATCATTTTCATGGAGTTATTTATGTTTGACAAGGGCTGCATATTATCATATTTTCATGTTTTGCAACTAAGGGGCGTCTTGCTCTTCATGGAGGACTTTTCTAAAAGGAACTGTGTGTAATAGGTAACATGCTCTTCACATTTATACTGATGGTAGTAAGTTAAACTCAGATAAGACAGGTAGCGGCATTTTTATTAAAGCATCTGATACTGATATTAAACTTGACTTTTAAAAACCAGAACATAAGTTCGGTGTTTCGACCCGAACTTTTAGCGCTAAGAAAGGCTCTGAATTACGGTATCACTTCTGGTAAGGAAATTGTCTGGATTGTGCCAGATAGTAAAAGCTCAATTCAGCACCTAAACTCATAGGGAAAAGATTATTGATAAAACTGATCAAGATATTGTTGTCTAATATGGCTCATACTGGTTATTTGCGTCTTGAATGCAAGAAGTGTTTCACATTTCTTGCTTGGAGCGTGTTAAATATAATACACTGTTTTGACCTGATGAAGAGAAGTCCAAACTTCCTAAAAACAATTGTTGTCGCGGAATTTGTATATGTTTACTTTCTTTGCAAACATATGCAAATTACAAACATATGCAATTTTAGGGAAGTATTGAAAGTATTATTTTCATATAAGCAGCAGTTTTATTTTTGTAACCGTCTTGCTACTACGGAAATCTACTCCCTGTTTAAATCAAAAACCCACAAAACAGAGTATATGTTGCCTATTTCTACTTGCTACGTTGCTAAACGTCCTGATTTGACCTTGCAGTTTAAGGGCCCTACCCTGCTTCAGATCTCTTTGGCAAGACTTGTGTACATACTAAATAAGGAGTATACATACTAAATCCATGAAACACGTAGATGGTGTGAAGACCTTTCCGTCTTGTGTTCCTTTTTTCCTGCGACTCCTCCTCACACAGGGGGGAACACCACTGGAGTGGGAGCCCAAATTCCAGAGAGGGCCTGAACCCCCATTATTTTTTAAGGCTATAAATGACATGAAAAACTTACAAAACTGGGAAAATCAAATATGGAAGATGCCCGTGATAAATGTTTTTAGGGGAGCCCACAATTTGTATAGGCGTCCTGCTCACATCTTTGATTGTATCGGCACCTCGGTGAAGCAGTTCTCAGGTGACCAGGAGGTGATTGCTGGCTTTCTTTTGCGACCTGATCTATTGGACTTGGTGGTTCCTTGTCCAAAGCGATTAGTAACAACAATAAAAAAAAATAATTCAATAGTCAGGTCATAATTAAAATTGCACCGAAACGTATAGCGAATTTTCAAAAACCCAACAATTCTTTTGCGATAAATGCGTCACGGCTTCCCATAGCAACGCATACAGGTTGGGACGTCATTCAGTGCATAGAAACAGGCGAACCGAAGAATTAAGTATTTCTCCAGCAAAATAAAAAAATCTCAATATTTATACTTTTGTTTAAATTTACAAAAATGCTTTGTTAGATTTACAGACAATAAAAAATAGAGTAATTAAAAAAATATTTATTAGAATGCGAAGACATACACTCATAGTTTTGCGAAACTATAGAATTGTGCTAATCTTTCATTTTTGGATGCGTTGAAATAAGAATCAGATAACCAAAAACCTGCATATTTCGATATATCTCAAAATAAATAAATAAATAAATAAATATAAAGGAATTATCCTGCGGATTCTATTCTAAAATCGTTAGAAAGAACATCCTCCGATCTTTTAATAATGTCAAGATAGAACTTAAGATGTAGAATAATATTTTCAATCGCTAAGAAACCGATTTGTGCGAAAATCGCTCAAAATCGTAATTCAACATAAAATAACTAAAATACTAATTCGAATTTAAGAAAGAAAACTCGATGTACCACGATGTTTGGATTCTCGTACCAACTTTCGTGGCTTGAGACCTTATATTTTCGCTACAGATGACACTCGCATACATACACACATACACAGACAAGTATATTCTATTATGTGATAGTATGTCAGATTAAATATTGAAAAGAAATCGATTCATTAACATAATTTGCACATTGTCTTCACAAGTTTTACTAATTTGCTAAGATGTATGCTGTATCACATGCCTGGTTATCAAGAAGATGTAAAAAAACTCGTAAATTCCCAAAATTGTTGATTTATTCCCCAAAATTTCAGAAGGTATTCCTATTTCTCAAATTGCAACTCTACAGATACAGTTATCTGTTACTATTTTTACTCTCCCATACTATATAGTATAGTGAAAATATTGTTTTCAAGAAAATTTTCGATTTTGATGCCAATATATGTTTGAGGAGCTCCTGAACGCATTTTGACTACTTTTAGAGCAATATCCGTCTGTCTGTCTGTGATCAATTTCATGTTTACACGTTAGCTGCTACAGATTATCAATGGATTTTTACGAATTTTTTACTCGGCTTTGTTATCAAAAAATCTATAACTAGATATAATTTTTTTGAAATTCAAGCGAAAACTTCTAAATTTATTGGAATTTTATATTTCCTTAACATGGCAGCTTAGGACAAAATATGACATAATTATCCATAAAATGGGTTATTTATGGCTCAATGATCGCAAAACTTCACAGTTTCAATCATCTTAGCGAAAATTAGTCGCAATACAATTTTTGTGTTTGTGAAATCATTAGCCCCACTCGGGGGGAGGGGAGGGGTGCAAATTTTAGGATGGATTGTTATCAATCGTAAGATTTCTTCAAGCCCTTAAAAATGGAGGATAACATGTTATAATTGTGATCATTTGGGATCAAAGATACAGATTTTTCTAATTTTTCCTTGCAAAATTTGCGAAAAAAATCCCAAGCTATTTAAAAATAGATTCTGGTATGAGACAGTCGAGTTGAGCCACACTGCAATTAATTTTCCATTGTTATATGATTTTCTAAACAGAGGGTACCTCTAAATTGCGGGAAAATTCGATCCATGAGTTTTCCCATTCCCCATGAATATTCCATGTTCCGCTAGAAGGAGCAAAAGTTTGCAGAAAAGAAAAGTACAACTTGCCACCTCCTTTACTGAGTAAAAAATTAACTGAAATGTGGCTCAACTCGACTTTTTCATATCAGAATGTAGCTTGCGATTTATTTTCTTTTGCAAATTTTTCAAGAACAAAATTTGAAAAATCTGTATTGTTGGTCCAAATGATCATAATTATAGCATGTTAACCTTCTTTGAAAATATCTTTCGATTAATACCAAGTATGACAATACTCCCTCGGTGGGTGGGGGTGGGGGTTAACTTCCCCCTCGAGGGGGCCAAATGATGTCACGACCTGAAAATTTGCATCGCGATTATTTTTCACCGCAATGATTGAAACTGTTAAGTTTCGTGATCATTGAGCCATAAATAACCCCTTTTATGCATAATTATGTCATATTTTGTCTTATACTACCATTTAAAAAAATATATATAATTTCGAAGGTTTCGTTCGAATTTCCAAAAATTTCCTCTATTTCTATATTTTTCAATAACAAAGCCGGATAAAGTTTCGTGAAAATTCATTAATGTTATTGCGTACACAAGAATTCGACAACAGACAGAGACAGACGGGAATTACTCTAAAAGTAGTTAAAACGTGCTCAGGAGGTCCTAAAACATATATTGGTATCAAAATCTGAAAATCAAAAATTTTCCTGAAAACAATGCGCTCTCTATACTACGTATGAGAAATGGATGGTTGGGAATCACTATACCTTAATGTGTCCGCTATGAAGAGGAGAATTTTGCTCAAATTTCGTAAAGTTTAATGAAACTATCCCGCTATACTTCTGTATGAAATTAATTATTCAAAGCACGTTTTATTGGCTAATGTGAATTAAAACTTACCATGAAAGCCATGTTGCCAGCCGATGGAGTGACATTGCCTCTATATATATTATGTAATTGTAGGATTTGCATTTTACTTTCATGGGTTAAACCTCTTTCAGGGACAGCTCTCTTGCGATTTAACTCCTTCGGCACAGAAGAATTCCATGAGGTATCTTCAAAAAGAGGTGCTGAAATCACAGGTTCTGCTTTTAAAAGACCTTCGACTTCAGATGTTTCATTTTCTAGAATCGAGAAAGCAGTTTTCCGGGCATTTGAGAAATAAATTATACTTCTGTTCTCAAAATTTTGTGAAGTCGCAGCACTAACTGCATCTTCAACACTATAATTCTGTGTCGGAACTTCCGAACAAACTCCAAACCACTTCACGAGATGCAACCCAGCAATTATACACGTCACGACTTTCATTATCGTGACCGATGTTACACTCATTTGTGAGGAACTCGAGACTGTTCTTTTGTCCAAGACGATGTATTTTGATGGCACGCCGGTTTGACGTAGAATCACGCGGAAGTCGAAGAAAATATTAATTTTTATCACTCGGATATCCGTCAGAAACTAAACAAAAGGAGTGACCATGTTTGGAACTGAAATTTGCTACGTCACATTGATTTGCATATTTGTATCTATACCACTACGGGTGTCCGTTTATCCTGGTTTATCCAGAACATGCCCCGAATTTTGCATTTTCGTCCGTGTTCGAAAGATTTATTCCGGGGTACAAAAATGTCCCATTTTTATTTATTTATTTATTATTAGTAGTAGTAGTAGTACTTAATAGACAACTAGAAAAGGATATCTATCTGAGATTGCCCTCAAATTTCTTTCTTTTTAGTCACCCTACAATACATAGTATATGTGCTTACAACAAAATATAGCGTTAACAAAGAACTGCTTGAAAATCAATTAGCTTACAGCAAAATATAGGGTTAACAAACAAAACTGCTTGAAAATCAAATATTAAATACTCTATCCAATAACATGCGCGTGTGCAGCATAAATTATTGGAAGATTGGTAATCATTTGAAAAATATTTTAAAATTTCAAAGAGTAACTACTACATGGTATATATATATATATATATATATATATATATATATCATAATAGTTTGAAAGTCTAATGAAAGAAAAGTGAGAAGCCGCAACTCGAAAACCCCAACTTTATATATATATATATATATATATGAGATATTGACTTTTCACGTTATATGAGTTCTGTTCTGTCTGTATAATGTATGTCTTATTCTCTGCCATTGGAAATATATATCTATATATATATATATATATATATATATATATATATATATATACAGGGTGAGTCGGAATTGTTTTTACAAAAGCAGAGAGATGATAGTACCCCACCAGACGAGCAATAATTACCATGGAACATAGGGTCGCATTGCACTCAGAGAGGCAGAAAAGAGTAAAATTAGAAGACGAACCTGCACGTACACCAGTGTTGGGAAAGCGAATGAACGATACCAAACGTTGCACAAACAGATTTATTGTGCAGCGACAAACTCACAGCAAGTGCTCAAAGTAGCGACCACGCGTGTCGTTGCACCGTTCACACCGGCGAAGGAATGACTGACGCACCCTCTCGAAGATTCCGTGTGTTGTGTTAATGTGGTCTGCGGCAACAACGATGCGCGCGACGAGATCTTCCGCCGAGTCCATAGGCGTCTCACACACTAAAGATTTCATGTGGCCCCAGAAGAAAAAGTTCAGTGGGTTGAGGTCTGGTGAGCAAGGAGGCCACGCCACAGATTCGCCACGTCCGATCCAGCGTGCGGGATATGTGGCATTCAAGAAGTTCCTGACCGTGATGGAAAAGCGTGCCGGGGCTCCATCGTGCATAAACCACATGTCGGATGGGGAGCGGAACGGCCCGCAATAAACTGGGCAGCACGTGTTCCAAAAAATACGGTATGTTGCGCTGGACAAACGGTCTGGCAGGACGTACGGGCCGACCAGGTAATCACCAAGGGTACCTGTCCGATGTTCACGGTAAATCGGTGCTGGTGTTTACGATGGGTTGTGCAATGGGGATTACAGGCAGACCACACGTGTTGATTGTGCATGTTGAAAATGCCTTCTCTGCTGAACGTTGCCTCATCGCTAAATAAAACTAATGCAGGCAATCGTGGATCGGTATTCCTCATCCCGAGCATCCACTGCACAAAGGCTGCCCGGCGGGGATAATCATCTAGGTGCAAAGATTGCACCTGTTACACGTGGTAGGGGTGCATACGTTCCTCGTGTAAAATACGCCACACCACATTCTGAGAAACACCCATTTTGTCTGCCACCGCTCGCGTACTGGTGGACGGAGCTGCTGCAAAACTTGTCAGGACTCGCTTTTCCAGTTTAGGCGTTCGTGCAATTCGCGAACGTCTTGCATTGCTGTTAGCGATGGCGAACGACCCGGTTTCTCGCAGTCGTCGATCGACACTGGCAAAGGTAGGATGACTGGGAATACGAAGCGTTGGAAACCACTGCTCGTACAATCTTCGTGCTGCGCGTCCATTCCCTTTGGCTTCACCGTATGTGAGGTGCATGTCGGCCAAATAACTTGCAGCGTTGAAGAAGTTTCGTACAGGACAGAGCACCAGGCGCGGAGCCCTTTCAATCTCCAATCTCAATATATGGTTCGTATCTACATGCTGTGACATTATTTCATTGACCCATGATATGGAGGCTCGAATTTTTTTTTTATTTACTTTTTTATTTTTGACTTGGATCCTAGTGTGGCAGTTTATTGCACATTTGGGTTTAACCAGTTTGCGGGGTTGATGCAGAGATTACCTAGCAATTTGGCAGTTTAAGGATTAAGAATATTTTTAAATTTGAAAAATATTGATCGCGATTTTTAATTAATTTCAGTTGCTAGTGAAGGGGTTTACCTAAATCCGGTTATTCAAGGTTAAGTACTGCACGGGGTCTCTTACGAGATTTGGCCTTGCGATGATCATAGTCAGGTAGACTGAATAGAAGTTCATTTGGAACTGAAGGCAGGTTGTCATAGAATTTTAGCGCTAGCTTTTTAATTTGGGCTCTCGCGGTTTTTATTTTAAAGTATTTTCTAATCACCGAGTTCCTTAAATATCTAGAGGCTTTCTTGATACACCTTAGGATTTTATTTTGTCTTATTTCTAAGAAGTCTATGGTAGTTTTACAGGCATATCCCCATACGGGTACTGCATACAGCTTTCTCGGGCGGATGACCGATTTGTATATTAGAAGTTTGTTTTGATAATTAAGATTTCCGTTTCCTATCAATGGGTACAAAGCTCCTGTGGCATTATACGCTTTTTGATTATGTTTGTTACGTGCAATTTCCAAGTTAGATGGGAGTCTATCGTTACACCTTGGTATTTAGTTGATTTTTCCGCGCGTAGTGCTTGGTTGTTTATATACAGAGACGGCGGGGGTTTATGCTTCCTAGAGAAGTAATCCAATGACATTTATTGGGGTTTAATTTTATTCGCCATTTTTACAGCCATGTTTGGAGTATGTCTAAGTGTTGTTGTAGCTGTCTGTGCATTACTGTGAGATAAGTGTGTTTTGCAAGTATCGCACTGTCGTCTGCATAGAGTGCCAGCTCGGTGTTTGGAGTCCTGGGGATGTCATTCAGGTATATGTTAAAAAGTGTCGGGCCCAGGATGGATCCTTGCGGTACACTACTTTTTATGAGCTTGGGTGTTGTTGTTGAGACCCAGACCGTCCGACCTACCAGAAAGGTGCAAGGTAACTGTTTGGACAGCCGGGAAGTGCCACCCAATTTAGACCGGAACCCAGTGGGGGAGGCATCCACAGGGACCGTACCCTCCTTCCCCTACCACCAACCTCTCGGAAGGACTTACGGACCCACATGTTTAACGTGATCGTACTCCGCGTGAACACGACGGCAGTCTTGGCAGTGACTGGAATCGAACCCGGGCCTACCGAGTGCAACTCCAGCGCGCTAACCAATGGGCTACCGCGCCCATGAGCTTGGGTGTAGATATCTTTAAGTCTGTCTTGAAAGTGTCCGTTATTTAAGTATGAAATTAAAAGTTTGACTAGTGCGTCAGGGACTTTTAGAGTAGTCAATTTGTATGCTAAACGACGGTGCCACACTTTATCAAAGGCTTTTTGTATATCCAGAAAAATTTCAGCTGTGAGTGTCTTGATATTTAGTCTAGAAGATATATACTCTACCACTCTCAGCAGTTGATGAGTGGTGGAGTGTTTTGGCCGAAATCCAAACTGCTCCGGAATGATAATGTCATTCTCACTAAGGTGCGTGTTTAGTCTCTTAAGAATTATTTTCTCAGTAATTTTACTAAGTTTTGGTAGTAGGCTAATTGGTCTGTAGTTGGCTGGAATTGTGGCATCCTCTCCTGCCTTATAGATCGGTATAATTATTGCGTCCTTCCATTCCTTAGGGAAAATAGTTTAATTTTAGTATTTTATTTATTAAAATGGCCATGAAAAAATTATATTTAAGGGTAGGTTGTTGATCGCTACGTTCCTGATTTTGTCGTGTTCTGGGCTCCTACGGTTCTGTTTTTGATAATTTCGACTATCTCTTGCAATGTGGCTGGGTTAATCTCAGCCGTGACCGGGGAGTTTCTAAAGTTATTTAGTGCTTGCTTGACCGTTTTTAGGGTGTCCTGACACATTAAATCGTGGTTTGGTAACTTTGAGATACTCAAATATCCAGAGGTTTTAATTTAGTAGATTTCACTTTCGGCGTTGAAGTTGTGCCGGTTTTTAAAGGGCAACGTGTGCTCTGATTGGCCATCGCCGGAACCTACTAGGAGCCAGTTATGCTGATTCTGCTCCCTGGACATTTGCATACGGTAACTGCGTTCCTGTCTGGCGTAGGAGATACTACGTAGGCAGGTACACAATGACATCAGAGACGCTGACTGCGTCATGCTCGACGCGGTTCGACGTGCCTCTTTTCTGCCTCTCAGAGTGCAATGCGACCCTATGTTCCATGGTAATTATTGCTCGTTTGGTGGGGTACTATCACTTCTCTGCTTTTGAAAAAACAATTTCGACTCTCCCTTTATATATATATATATATATAATATGAAAATACCGTGAAATATAATATTAAAATTTTATCAGAAATCACACTTAAAAGGCGCAAACCTGCACTAAAAATAGGATTAAAAAGGGAGTGTTGTCGCGACATAAAGCTTGCTTAACCGGTGTGAGGAGGTCACAACCCCCCCCCCCCCCCGGCCATCTTTTGGTACATTGCATCCAATCTCTCTTTTCATTTTGGATATATATATATATATATATATATATATTGTTATGAACATGAAAAAATGCCTTCATCTGAAGCTCTTTTGAGAGCCAGATGGAAAAACACCGTGCAAGCAGCCATTCCTGTGACATGAATCTGGAGTTACTATGTCAGGGTTGTCATATTTGGCGATATTTTTCTTTTTTTTTCCCGAATATTTAAGAACCTTCTTAATATAACGAATATTCAACAACATACGAGATACTTCTGGAAGTTTCTACAAAGAGTATATAAAGGGAGTGATCACTCAGTTGGAGAGCAGTTTGACGTGATACGAGTTGCATTGAATTATGAGATACGTCATTGTTTTGAGAGTAACATCTGCTGTTTTGTAAAATTAATAGAGCATTTTATTGCTGTCAGTTGTTTAGTGATCTTGCGAGATAGTTATCGAACTATTTCCTGTATATTGCTCCTGTTTACGCTGTGTTTGTAAATAAACGTGTTAGTTATCCAGAAATTTTATTCATTTTTATTTTTGAATCCTGAGAGTGCATAGAGGAGGATAGTCGTAATTCATCTAGAGGATAAGTCGTAACAAATTGGTATCGGGAGTAGGGTTTCTGGAAACTTGACAAACGCTTATGGTTCCCCCAACTAGAAAAATCTGACGTGGGCAGCACGTAACTTTCCTTACATAATGCAATGAATTTACTTCTTTCACAGCGAAAAGTGATGAAAAGATCCACTGCACAGTGTTTTAACGTTGAATTGTACATTTGGCGCTTTTCCAGATTACAAGATGTAAAACTATTTTGTACTGAATTAACTTATATTTGATGCAACTCTAAATTAACAATTATTAATATTGATAGCACCCTCAAAAACGGTATAATCCATATATTAAAGTATTTTATTAATAAATTCATCAGTTAGGTGTCATTTTCATTAACTTGGAGTCATTTTCTCAATTTTGACGATATTTTCGTCCATCTAGGGCAAAATATCGCCAAATTGGCGATATTTCGCTAGAATATTCGGCAAGTTCGCCAAATATATCATCAAGCGTTATAAACAAACAGAGAGAAAAACATTTCTTATGTACTAGAAGGTATACCCGTCATATGACGAAATAAAAAATTTACAAAGGATTGCCTCCCATTTAGCGTCATTTTTATCAATTTGGTGACATTTTTATCAATTTGGCGACATTTTCGTCAATTTGGAAACATTTAAAAAAGTCATCTAGTTGGTAGCATCTCGCCAAAATTTTCGCCAAACATTACGGACGGACAGAGAAATAGATTATTCTTATAGCCGATTCTTATGCTCTTTCCAAGATATTAAATTTTCATCAATTAGTTGTCATTTTCATTGATTTGGCGCCCCTTTTTATCAGTTTGGCGACATATTTAACAATTTGGCAATAATTTCGTCATTTTAGCAGCATTAAAAAAGGTCGCCGAGTTTACGATATTCCGCCAAATTCGTCGTCAAAATTTCGCCAAGCGTTATGGACGGAGAAATAGGTTATTCTGATAGTAAATAAACGACTAATGGTATATAAATGCAAAACTATTACCCTAAGTATCTTCTCGTGAATGGAAAGAGCTAGATACATGAGAATGACGATAACAAATTTATCGCATAATATTACATATGAAACATGAACATATTTCATAATAGTTAATACATTTTTTAGTTTTATTTGATTTTTTGATAAATTTATTTGAAAAATGTTGTTGTTGTTGTTGTTGAGACCCAGACCGTCCGACCTACCAGAAAGGTGTAAGGTAACCGTTATTTGAAAAATGTGCGATATCTCAACCGTTCATGCTAGCGTTCTAACGTTTATGTCAATCGTTTTCTAATGAAAAATTATATAAGAATTTTTTCACTTACATAACTTTATTAAAAGTTTTGATTTTTTCAAAGTTAATTTTAAAATTTAGGGATGTTCTGAACATTCGATTGCGTTTAAAAACAATAGGCTTTCAGTATTTACCGATTGTAATTCTTGTACCAAATTTCATTCGAATCTCTCCATTCGTTCGTGAGATATCGTCTCCACAGACTCACTCTCTCTCTCTCACACACACACACACACATACACACACATACTTACACACACATACTTATATACGTGCACATACACAGGCATCACCTCAAAACGTTCGATTTGCGTTCAGGGATGCTTAAAACGTGCCGTCCTGAAAACTCCAATTCGAATTTTCGACCCCGTCACAATACTGTTCTTATACATTATACTATGTATACAAAAAAAAGTGAAAGTAAAAATGATGGAGGAACAGTTAAGCGAGATGATAGAATTTGTGAAAGCCGGACAAGATGAGATGTGCAAGCCAGTTTGCGCGTAGAAGCAAGTGTGCCGATGAAACTATGAGAAATGAATCTGATAGATTTCGATGGGCCTGAGACTTATATTGAAATAAATGTCAGCAAAGAAGAAATGCAAAACTTAGAGCCAATTAAATTGTTATTTTTAGAGTTTTATGGATAAAATTTTCAAGGATCGTTAAAATTATCAATCATCGTTAAAATTTTCAAGCGCAGATGCTCTGCACGGGTATGGTTATCTTTCGCAATACTTTCCCTGTACATTATTCATATAGTTAAAAAGAAGAATCGGTTTGTCCGCGATATCTACCGCTCTTACAAATCTGAGGTTTTTGCACACAATAGCATCTCTGGGCGCGGTAGCCCATTGGTTAGCGCGCTGGAGTTGCACTCGGTAGGCCCGGGTTCGATTCCAGCCACTGCCAAAACTGTCGCCGTGTTCATGCGGAGTACGATCACGTTAAACATGTGGGTCCGAAAGTCCTTCCGAGAGGTTGGTGGTAGGGGAAGGAGGGTACGGTCCCTGTGGATGCCTCCCCCACTGGGTTCCGGTCTAAATTGGGTGGCACTTCCCGACCGTCCAAACAGTTACCTTACACCTTTCTGGTAGGTCGGAGGGTCTGGGTTTCAACAACAACAACAACACAATAGCATCTGTACCTGAACTGTTGCACTGCAAGCCTTTTATCCAAATTTTAAATTACATTTTTACTTTTCTTATATGTATAGTATAATGTATAAGGAAAATATTGTGACGGGGTCGAAAATTCGAATTCGAGTTTTCAACGGGAGAGCACGTTTTAAACATCCCTGATCACGGATCGAACATTTTTGAGGTTATGTCTGTGTGCGTGTATATGTGCGTGTATGTGTGCGTGTGTCAGTGAGTCTCTGGAGACGATAACTCACAAACGAATGGAGCGATTCGAATGAAATTTGGTACAAAATTACAGTCCGTGAATACTGGAAACCTATTGTTTTTACACGAATGTTCAGAACCCCCCTAAACTATCGAGTGAAATTTTGAAAAAATCATAAAATAAAAACATTTAATAAAGTTACGTAAATAGATATTTCTTATGTAATTTTTCCTTAGAAAACGATTGACATAAAGTTTAGAAAGCGAACATAAAGCGTTCTCGAGATATTGCACATTTTTCAAATATATATTTATCAAAAAATCTCATAGATTAAAAAAAAAATATATTAACTGTTCAGAAACATGGTCACTTTTCATATGTAATATCATGCGATATTGGGTAACATTATTCTCGTGGATCGAGCTCGTTCCATTCATGAGAAAAGATACTTTGAGTAATACTTTTGTATTTGACCGCCAATAGTCAGTCATTTATCTGCTATAAGAATAACTTATTTCTTTGTCCATAACGTTTGGCAAGATTTTGACGACGAATTTGGAGGAATGTTACCAACTTAGCGACTTTTTAAAATGTGTTGCCAAATTAACGAAAATCTCATCAAATGGATAGAAATAACGCTAAATCAATGAAAATGAAGACCAAGTGATAAAAATTCAATATCTTAGAAAGAATACAAGCATCTACTATAAGAATAACCTATTTTTCTTTACTTTAAAAGTAGTAACTTCATTGCATTATATATGAAAAGTCATGTGCTGCCCACATCAGATTTTTTAAATTAATTATTAAAACTTTTTCAAAGTGTTCAAATCGGTTGTTTAAACATACCATCAGCAATAGAAAAAAAATCTTCTTTCCCAGGCGACCGCCCTCTAAATACACCACAACTCAAAAGTATAAAAATCTGAAGTGGGCAGCACATGATTTTCCTTATATAATGCAATGAATTTACTGCTTTTACAGTAAAAAAAAAAAATAGAATATTTTTATAGTAGATATTTATATTCTTTCCATGATATTCCATTTTCGTCAATGAATCGTCATTTTCATCGATTTAGCGTTGTTTTTATACATTTGGCGAGTTTTTCGTTAATTTAGCAACATTTAAAAAAGTCGCCAAGTTGGCGGCATTCCATCAAATTCGTCGCCAAAATCTCGCCAAGCGTTATGGACTGAAAAATAAGTTTTTCTTACAGCAGATAAATGACTATTGGCGTTCAAATACAAAAGTATTACTCAAAGTACCTTTCTTCATGAATGGAACGAGCTAGATCCACGACAATGATGTCACCAAATTTATCGTATGGTATTACATATGAAAAGTGAACATGTTTCTCAATAGGAAATATTTTTATTTTTATTTTATGACTTTTTGATAATTTTCTTTAAAAATGTGCAATACCTCGAGAACGGTTCATGTTAGAGTTCTAAAATTTATGTCAATCGTTTTCTTATGAAAAATTACATAAGAAATGTCTATTTAAGTAACTTTATTAGAGGTTTTGATTTTTTAACGATTTTTTCAAAATTTCACTCGAAAATTTAGGGGGGGTTCTGAACATTCGATTGCGTATAAAAACAATAGGTTTCCAGTGTTTACAAATTGTAATTTTTGTACCAAATTTCGTTCGAATCGGTCTATTCGTTCATCAGTTATAGTTTCCACAGACTCACTGACACACACACATACACACACACACTTTCACACGCACACACACACACACACACACAGACATCACTTCAAAAATGTTCGATTCGTGATGAGGGATGCTTGAATCGTGTTCTCCTGTCGAAAACTCGAATTCGACTTTTCGATCCCGTCACAATACTTTCCTTAGACATTATTGTATATAAGGAAACTAATAACCATTGTTGTAAGATAGTTAAAAATCTGATGTGAGCAAGCACCACATGACTTTCCCTGCAGACTGAAATTCATACTTTCTTTATTTCTTTAATAATTCATTAGATTCGGTTTAATTGCACCAAATATAACACTAAATTTGCATTTTTAATTCAATTTTTGTTTTTATTTGGTAATTGGACATTTTTTCGAAATCGGCGTAACAAAAATGCAAGAAATCTCAAATATCTGGAGAACGGTTAGTCCTAAAGTATAATAGAGTGTGTCATATTCTTTTTTCATAAAAATTGCGTATAAAACAAGAATTTAATTGATATATTTGAGCATAAGTTTCTTTTTTTTATTTATTTATTTTTTATTTTTTTAGATTTTGGCGATTTTTATGCGGGTCATTTCATAGAAAAAGGCAGGTTGTTCTTTACCGAATCTTACCAAAATCTAACCGGCACCAAAGTATCCCACAAGTAACTTATCTACCAAATTTTGTGAAATTTGATCAATTAGCATTTCAGCTAGAGTGGATACATGAAATTTTTGCGGGCCATTTCGTAAAACAGGCGGGTTCTTCTTTTCCGAATCGTACCAAATTCTAATCAACGCCAGAGTATCCAACAAGTAACTTATCTACCAAATTTTGTGAAATTTGGTCAGTTAGTATTTTAGCTAGAGCGGATAAATTAAATTTTTAAGGGCTATTTCGCAAAAAAAGACGGGTTCTGTTTCTACGAATCGTACCAAAAACTAATCAGCACCAGGGTCATATCCAAGTGACTTACCTACAAAATTTTATGAAATTCGGTCCATTAGTTTTTGAGTTAGAGTGGATACATACATTGCACAGACACACAGACAGACAGACACGCACACACAGACGTCACGCTAAAAATGGTTTTTACGTATTCTAGAGATCTCGAAACGTGTAGATCCGTCGAAAACTCGAGTTGCGATTTTCGGCATGTTTCCAATACTTTCCCTATACATTACTATTTATTGCAGGGAAAGTAAAAATCTGATGTGGGCAGCACATGACTTTCCCTGCAGACTCAAATTCATATTTTCTTTATTTCTTTAATAATTCGTTAGATTGAGTTTTATTGCACCGAATAACACTAAATTTGCATTTTTAATTCAATTTTTGTTTTTATTTGGTAATTGAACATTTTCCCAAAATCGGCGTAACAAAAATGCAAGAAATCTCAAATATCTTGAGAACGGTTAGTCCTAAAGTATAATGGAGTGTGTTATATTCTTTTCCTCGTCAAAAATTGTGTATAAAACAAAAATTCACTTGATATATTTGAGCATGTATAGTCTTTTTTTTTTCGATTTTGGCGATTTTTGCGGGCTATCTCGTAAAAAAAGGCAGGCTGTTCTTCTCTGAATTATACCAAAATCTAATCAGCACCAGAGTATCCCACAAGTAACTTAAATACCAATTTTTGTAAAATTGTGAAATTAATTTTAGCTGGTGTGGATACATGGAATTTTTGCGGGCCATTTCGTAAAAAAAGGCAGGTTGTTCTTTTCCAAATCATATCAAAATATAATCAGCACCAGGGTGACCTACAAGTGACTTATGTACCAAATTTTTATAAAATTTGATCAATTAGTTTTTCAGTTACAGTGGATACAGGCAGTTTTTGAGGGCCATTTTGCAAAAAAAAGCGGATTGGTTTATTCCGAATTGTACCCAAAACTAATCAGCACCAGGATCACACACAAGTGACTTACCTACCAAATTTTATGAAATTCGGTCCATTAGTTTTCGAGTTAGAGTGGATACATACATTGCACAGATAGACACACACACAGACGTCACTCTAAAAATAGTTTTTTCGTATTCTAAAGGTCTCGAAACGTGTAGATCCGTCGAAAACTCGAGTTGCGATTTTCGGTTTGCGATTTCCAATACTTTCCCTATACATTACCATGTATTGCAGGGAAAGCAAAATGAGTCCAATATCCAACTTCACTTCCATATATATTTTTTATACAAAATGAGGTATTTTGAGGTATGTGACTCCCATACCTTCGGCCCTTTTTTGCTTTCCTTATATACAATAATGTATATGGAAAGTATTGTGACGGGGTCGAAAATTCGAAATCGAGTTTTCGACGAGAGAGCACGTTTCAAGCATCCTTGATCACGAATCGAACATTTTTGAAGTGATGTATGTGTGTGTGTGAGAGAGAGAGAGTCTGTAGAGACGATAACTGACGAACGAATGGACCGATTCGAACGAAATTTGGTACAAAAATTACAATCCGTAAACACTGGAAGCCTATTGTTTTTATACGCAATCGAATATTCAGAATCCCCCCTAAATTTTCGAGTGAAATTTTGAAAAAATCGTCAAAAAATCAAAACCTCTAATAAAGTTACGCAAATAGACATTTTTTATGTAATTTTTCATTAGAAAACGATTGACATAATTTTTAGAATGGTAACATGAACCGCTCTCGAGATATTGCACATTTTTCAAAAAAAAATTATCAAAAAGTCATATAAAATAAAAAATATATATATCCTATTGAGAAACATGTTCACTTTTCATATGTAATACCATGCGATAAATTTTGTGACACCATTCTCGTGGATCTAGCTCGTTTCATTCATGAAAAAAGATACTTTGAGTAATACATTTGTATTTGAACACAAATAGTCATTTATCTGCTGTAAGAATAACTTATTTCTCCGTCCATAACGCTTAGCGAGATTTTGGCAACGAATTTGGTGGAATGTCGCCAACTTGCCTACATTTTTAAATGTTGCTAAATTAATGAAAAACTCGCCAAATGGATAAAAATGACGCTAAATCAATGAAAATGACGACTCATTGACGAAAATTCAATATCTTGGAAAGAATATAAATATCTACTGTAAGAATAATCTATACTTTTTACTGTAAAAGTAGTAAATCCATTGCATAAGGAAAGTCATGTTCTGTCCACATCAGATTTTTTTTTTATAACCAACGGCTTATTTTTGTAGATATGTATAATTAAAGCAAAAATGATTGTACTGACTGACACGAAGTGTTTCTTTCAGGACTTTTGGCCCGGGGGGGGGGGGGGCGAATGAAATTTTAGGGGGGTGCAAGTTTTCTATTTGTCCTATATAAATATATCTAAATGCTGCGTCATATACATAGAAACTAGGTTAACATAAAATGTCTCCGGGGGGGCGAAAACTCGTCCCCGGCGCTGCTTCGTCCCCCCCTGAGATATGGCTGCCAGAAACACTACTAACACGGCGCATAGTTTGCTATAACGCACGTATAGAAGGGCATGGAGTGCCAATGAAACTATGTTTATGAAGATACAAAACTTAGAGGTTATTTTGAGAGTCCCATAGTTAAAACTTTCACAAATAGCGCAGAAGCTCTACGCGGATACAGCTATACATAATAAAAAAATCTGATGTGGGCAGCACATGACTTTCCTTATATAATGTAATTAATTTACTATTTTTACAGTAAAAAAGAAATAGATTATTCTTATAGTAGATACTTATATTCTTTCCAATATATTGGATTTTCGTCAATGAGTCTTCCTTTTCATTGATTTAACGCCATTTTTATCCATTTGGCGAGATTTCCGTTAATTTGGCAACATTTAAAAAAGTCGCCAAATTGGCGACATTCCGTCAAATCCGTCGCGAAAATCTCGCCAGCATTATGGACGGAGAAATAAGTTATTCTTATAGCAGATAAATGACTATTGGCGTTCAAATACAAAAGTATTACTCAAAGTATCTTTTCCCATGAGTGGAACGAGCTAGATCCACGAGAATGATGTCACTAAATTTATCGCATGATGTTATATATGACAAGGGAATATGTTTCTCAACAGTTAATATTTTTTCAATTTATGGGATTTTTTGATAAATTTATTTGAAAAATGTGCAATATCTCGAGAACGGTTCAAGCTAGCGTTCTAAAGTTTCATATCAATCGTTTAAGGAAAAATTACATAAGAAATGTCTATTTGCGTGACTGTATTAAAGGTTTTTATTTTTTGATGATTTTTTCAAAATTTCACTCGAAAATTTAGGGGGATTCTGAATATTCGATTATGTTTAAAACAATAGGCTTCCAGTATTCACGGATTGTAATTCTTGTATCAAATTTCATTCGAATCGCTCCATTTGTTCATGCGATATCGTCTCCACAGACTCACTGACACACACACACAGACATCACCTCAAAAATGTTCGATTCGTGATCAGGGATGCTTGAAACGTGCTCTCCCGTCGAAATCTCGAAGTCGAATTTTCGACCCCGTCACAATACTTTCCTTATTATACTATGTATATAAGGAAAGTAATAATATGTATGTATGTGTATATGTACAGTATGTAGCGGGAAATCTAAGCGTCGTGCAAAAAATTGGTACAGGGGTACTTTAGGACCCTGGGCGATACGCCTCGACGAGATTTTTGTTGTTGGTGTGGTTGTTACAAACGGTCGCAGTATTAAAGAGCTCTTTAAATCCGTTCGGGAAAACTTACATCGAATTCTCGAAAACCAAAGAACGCTTCATCCGTACGACAAATAAATGTATAAACGTAAATAAATCTTGTCATTTCTATATAAGGTCAAACATAACAAACTCGTATCACGTCACCCACTCTCCAACTGAGCCATGACTCCTCTTATATACTTTTTCTTAGAAATTTTTAAAAATGGCTCGTATCTCTAAGAATATTCGATATTTCGAGAAAGCTGTATTTATTCAAAAACCGCCAAGTTGACGATATTTCGCCAAATCTGACAACCCTACCCCTCAAGTCACATTACAGTAACCCCAAATTCACTTAATGTGAATGACTGCATGTAAAGGGGTTTTTCCCTTTTGGGGACTGAGTGAAGGCATTTTACATATGTTTGTAACATTGTGTACAGCTGTACCCGCGCAGAGCATCTTCGCTTTAAGCATCTGTGAAATTCTTAATAATAGGAAGATATAAATAACAATTTTATCGACTTGGCATTTCTTTTTTAGCTGAGACTTTTTTCAATATTTTCTTCGGCCCGTCGAAATCTATCAACATAATTTCTCATTCAATAGTTTTATACACAGTTTTATTATATAGAAGAAGGGAACACCCGTTCCTCGCACAATTTAATTAGAATAAATCCTAAATATTTGAAAAACGAACACATGCATCAAATACTGAAAGAAATGTGATGACAATAGTCTCAAAATGGATGAATAAACACGCCTTCAACCTCTGCGTCTTCGCAACGCCCGCTTGTCGACTAAAGCAAAAGTCGCTTTTAGCTCAAGCAAAGTCTTTAAAGCTAAGTTCTAGAACAATTAGAAGATGAGATATGAATAAATTAGTGAAATACCTAAAACTGATAGGAACGATAGTTAGCAAAATACACAGTCGACCACCAGCTAATATCCGGAGCCGTCGTGTTCAGTGCGGACAGCAGGTAAACGGAATGTTAGGAATTTTCTGATTAGTTATCAGCCATCTGTGTGCTAAATTGCACGTTTCTACTCCTTCTAGAAGTGGGTAATCATTTCACAGATATACATTCATGTCCAAAAGTTAAGCATAATTCGTAAAATGCGAAAAATTCGGAGTTAATATGGATACAATGGTTCACAATCAGTTGTGGAGAATTATGGGACGAAGGTAAATTATTGTGTATATGCAAAACAGTTCAGTAGACGTCGACATGCGCAAAGCATCGGTGCGCGTCGATACGAGTATAAAACGGCCTCGAGTGGCATGGCCACTGGAGGCAGAATTTCGCAATTGCTGTGGTACGGAGCGTTGTTAACAATAAAAAATCTGATGTGGGCAGCACATGACTTTCCCTGCAAACTTATATCCACGTTCTATTTATTTCAATTAAATGTAATTCACTTTTAATTCAATTTTCGTTCTCATTTGATAACTGGACTTATTTTCAAAGGTGGGGTGGAAAAATACGAAAAAAACTAATATATCTCGAGAATGGCTAGTCCTAGTGTAATGGTGTTGGTCTTATTCTTTTCTTCGTTAAAAATTACGCATTAAACAAGCATTTAATGGATGTATTTGAGCATACCTAGCTTTTTAGTTTAGAATTTGGCAATTTTTGCGGGCCATTCTACAAAAAAAGGCAGGTTATTTTTTTTTTAATCGTACCAAAATCTAATCAGCACCAGGATGACCTATACGTGACTCATCTACCGAATTTTGTGAAATTCGGTCCATTAGTTTTTCAGCTAGAGTGGATACAAGCTTTTGCGGGCCATTTCGCAAAAAAGGGCGGGTTCTTTTATTCCGAATCGTACCCAAAACTAATCAGCACCAGCCCCGCCCACAAGTGACTTACCTACAAAATTTTGTGAAATTCGGTCCATTAGTTTTTTAGTTAGAGTGGATACAAAATCTGCACAGACAGACAGACGGATAGACACACAGACAGACAGACACACAGACAGACAGACAGACAGACAGACACACAGACACACACACAGACGTCACGCTAAAAATGGTTTTTTCGTATTCTACAGGTCTCGAAACGTGTAGATCCGTCGAAAACTCGAGTTGTGATTTTCGGCATGATTCCAATACTTTCCCTATACATTACCATGTATTGCAGGGAAAGTAAAAAGGACGAGAGATGTCACAAAAATGCCAACTGGACATGTTTTTGAAAGAACGAATTATTGGAATGCTGGAATCCGGTCGATCCCAAACCGAAGAGTCTCGAATTTTGAATGTGCCTCAGTGTGTGATCTCCAGACTGTGGCGAGGTTCCAAACCACTGGAGATGTTACCCAACGACCAGTGCCAGGTCGGCCAAGGGTAACAATCGCTCGGCAAGACCGATATTTGGTGATAACTGTGCGACGTCAGAGGAACCGTTCTACCAGACAACTGGGTTCTGCCCTGAGAGCTGCCACAGGAGTCACTGTTTCGGGACAAACTGTTTACAGTAGATTCAGACACACGTTGGTCTCTATGCCAGACGATCAGCAGCAGTTTGCATCACCCTGACGTCTGCACAGAAACGAGCGCGTTTACAGGGGAGTTTGGAACATCAGCAGTGGAGCGAACAACAGTGGGGCAATGTCATGTTTAGTGACGAGTCCAGGTTTAGCCTGCACACTGATTCTCGCCGTACCACGATCTGGAGAGAACGTGGAACGAGTTTTCACCCGGAAAACATCACGGAAAGACATCGTTGTCCGCTTGGGGGAAGTCATGATTTGAGCAGGCATCATGATGGACGGCTACACAGACCTCCACATCTTTGACACGGGGTCGGCTACCGGTCAAAGATACAGAGACGAAGTCCTTGAGCCTACCGTTCGATTATTTCGAGGTGCTGTTAATCTTGATTTCATATTAATGGATTATAAAGCGGTTCCTCACAGTGCGACCTTGGTCGACGTCTTCCTTCAAACTGAAGATATCCAGCACATGCAATGGCCTGCCAACTCACCTGATCTGAATCCAATAGAGCATATGTGGTATATGCTCGGGAGACATCTTGCAGCCCTCCGCTACCCACTAAGATCCATTCCGGGATTGAAAACTGCTCTCCGTGAGGCTTGGAACTCTTTGAGTACACAACTCATCCAACCCCTCATCGAAAGTATGGGAAATCGTTGTGCAGCATGCGTGGCTACCAGAGGTTCCCGCACACCGTATTAAACTGCAGCATCACATTGTTTTAATCATTCTGTTTCACTGAGGTTGACACTCGTATTGTGACCCTTTTTCTTTCAACCCTTTTCTTTGGATAATAAAAGTCGTTATTATCGTTGTTTTGCATTGTTTTCTTCTTCTGTAACCCTATTACACCCGCATACCACGTTTTCTTCCATTCCGATGTAGATTTCCTGAAATTTTCACATAAACAGCAACTATGCTTAACTTTTAGACATGAGTGTACATACATACAAATTTTTTCTTATATATATAGACACATTTACATTCATAATTATATATAGAAACGAAGCTGAATATTAGACTCTTTTTTAACTATCTTATAACAATAATTATTATAATACCCCTTTTTTCATTGTCACGTTCAAATTTCTCTTATTAATATAGATCAGAAAATGTACCCTGCGTTATCCAAGGATTTAGAATGCAAATATTTGATAAATGCCACACCCGAACTCCCAGCGAATTCCTGAAAACCAAATGTTTTAACAATACATAGAAAAAATAAAACAAAATTGTTACGTGGGCGCCCACAACTAAGCCACAGCTCCTTCTAAATATCGGGCAACGCCGGGAACATCTTCCAGTTTCCAATAAATAAGTGCTCATTACAAACTAAATAATATGGGTATAAATAACAGCACTCAATTTCCAAATCATCCGTTTTGAACTAAAATCATTCTCGTGACACAAATGAAAATACTTGGAATCGCAAAAAAATCTTTTAAACTCAAAAATTACTGTACTCAGTGAATTTTCATCCACTTCCATTCAAATGTTAACTTTCATTCCACTTTCATTCAAATGCCCAATACTTATAATGATACTATAATAAGAAAAAAAAATACGATGACATCTTTTGAATTCACCACCCCATGATTTTATTTGTAGTCTCATATGACTATGAATGTTGTGATAGCTAAAAATTATTTTTTACTTTTTAGTGCATTTTACTAAAAGTGAGTAAATTATAAAGTTTTTTTTATACATTTTATTCAAAAGAAAGCTTTACAAACGTAGGGGAATCCGAAAGCATTAGTTTTAACACAACCACCATGAATTGGATGCCAGTATGAAGGTGCAACCTTATAAAGAGCCTAGCAAGCTTGTTTGTACCTGCGAATGAGTTCAAAAATAACAAGAAAGATCAATCATGCATAAAGCATTGATTATGAAACACTTTCCAACTTCAATGCAATTTTATACAAACATCTCAAAAATGCGTTACATTCCTCGGTAATATTTTTAAAATTATCACAATATTCCATTAATTTATTATATTTGAAAACTTCATCAAAAACAAATGAACTTCATTCAAATGACGGCATTGAAATATAAATTGCCTGGTTTAAACATCTCTAAAATGTGATACATTCCTCGGTACTATTTTTAAAATTATCATAGCACTACAATAATTTATGATATTTGAAAACTTCATCAAAAACAAATGAACTTTATTCAGATAACGTCATCGAAATAAAAAGAAATATCAATCATGCTTAAAGCATTATGAAACACTTTCTAACTTCAATGCAATTTTATTTAAACATGTCTAAAATGCAATACATTCCTCGGTAATATTTTAAAACTTATCACAATACTACATTAATTTATTATATTTGAAAACATTTCATTCATAAATTTATTCATTTCATAGCAGCATTTCATTCATAAATAATTTCCCATTCATGTCATCGAAAAAAATGAACTTCATTCAAATGACGGCATTGAAATATAAATTGCCTGGTTTAAACATCTCTAAAATGTGATACATTCCTCGGTAATAATTTTAGAATTATCATAATACTACGATAATTTATTATATTTGAAAACTTCATCGAAAACAACTGAAATTCATTCAAATGACGTCATAGAAAAAATAACACGCCTGGCTCTCTCTATAAAAGCAACATTTCATTCATAAATAATTTCCCATTCATGTCATTCATCACAATACTATAATAATTTATTTTATTTAAAAATTAAGACCATGGAGCTACAAGTAATTAAACTCTATGCGTAAAACTTCATCGAAAAAAATCGTACATAGAAATCGTACATTCTCTTTGTAAAATCAACGAATATTTCATTCATATCAGCTATGCAGACTCCATGAACTAAATGATTTTGTGTTAAAGAAATGTAGCAATTCTAATACAACTCATTCTACATATTTTGCTGTTTGCATTTTACATAGGTAAAAAATAGGCTTCGTTGTAGAAATAATCAAATTTGGATGAGCATTTAAACTCAAATATATTGTAATTGCGTTGTTTCAGTATGTAGATACACAGAATTTCAGCAAAAATAAAGTGGTTTTAGGACGGATACAACACTATCAACATGAATTAAAAAGAACTTTAAAAATCTCGATTTTGAGACAAGATGGATGCCATATATCATTTTGAAGTGGGTCACGTGATCTTTTCACATCATGGTCACGTGATCGCTTCATATAAGAGGTGTTATTATTATTTTAATTTTTATTTAAAAAACTACTGAATATATTTCGCTGAATTTTTTTTTTTATATATTTTATGGAACAATTTGAATATTACCTAAAATTTTCGAAGCAGTTTGTGAATTTTAAATCCGCTTAAAAAATGTTTGAAAAATTAGGTCCCATAGGGTTCAATGTATTTCATTTTTTCGGCATTTTTACGGCAGTTATCGTGCTAACGGACAGACAGACAGAATGAACAAAAATCATAAACACTTTTCAACTTTGTTGTTAAGTGTTAAAGAATGAACAAAGTCATAAACACTTTTCAACTTTGTTGTAAAGTGTTAAAAATCGCCTCTATATAAAAGCAGCATTTCATTCATAAACATATTTCCAATCGTTTCATTCATTACAATACTATAATAATTTATTTTATTTAAAAATATGAAAAATTGTTATCTACCATATTTATTTTAAAATATGAAACCTTTCTCATATATAAAATAATTAAACTCTTGGGAAGATATTTATTATATAATATATCTCTTTTTCCTTTCTGGGGGATATAACGAGAGTCAGAATTTAATTGAATTTGTTTTTCTCTCTATATTAAATAATTTTAGTTAAAAAACTACGTAACATATTTTACTGAAATCTTTTATATATTTTATGAGATAATTTGAATATTACCGAAAATTTTCGAAGCAGTTTGTGAATTTTAAATCCGCTTAAAAAATGTTTGAAAAATTAGGTCCCATAGGGTTCAATGTATTTCATTTTTTCGGCATTTTTACGGCAGTTATCGTGCTAACGGACAGACAGACAGAATGAACAAAAATCATAAACACTTTTCAACTTTGTTGTTAAGTGTTAAAGAATGAACAAAGTCATAAACACTTTTCAACTTTGTTGTAAAGTGTTAAAAATCGCCTCTATATAAAAGCAGCATTTCATTCATAAACATATTTCCAATCGTTTCATTCATTACAATACTATAATAATTTATTTTATTTAAAAATATGAAAAATTGTTATCTACCATATTTATTTTAAAATATGAAACCTTTCTCATATATAAAATAATTAAACTCTTGGGAAGATATTTATTATATAATATATCTCTTTTTCCTTTCTGGGGGATATAACGAGAGTCAGAATTTAATTGAATTTGTTTTTCTCTCTATATTAAATAATTTTAGTTAAAAAACTACGTAACATATTTTACTGAAATCTTTTATATATTTTATGAGATAATTTGAATATTACCGAAAATTTTCGAAGCAGTTTGTGAATTTTAAATCCGCTTAAAAAATGTTTGAAAAATTAGGTTCCATAGGGTTCAATGTATTTCATTTTTTCAACCCGGGTTCAATGAAAAACTAATTGGGTGATATTATTCATTTATATTCCCATAGGTCCCACAGACCGTCTGAAAAACATACTAAAATTTCACTTTGATAAAGCCATTTTTACGACAGTTATCGTGCTAACGGACAGACAGACAGACAGAATGAACAAAGTCATAAACACATTCAACTATGTTGTACAGTGTTAAAAACTGCATAACTTTGATTTACATATTTCGATTTTTGTATGTCGCAAGATTTGTAGTGGTAGGTGATTTGGTACAGCGGATCCTTTATGGACCACTTTATCATTATCTTTCTACAGGTCACTTCATTAACACTTTACAACAAAGTTGAAAAGTGTTTATGACTTTGTTCATTCTGTCTGTCTGTCTGTCCGTTAGCACGATAACTGCCGTAAAAATGACTTAATCAAAACGAAATTTTAGTATGTTGTTCAGACGGTCTGTAGGACCTATGGGAATATAAATGAATAATATCACCCAATTAGTTTTGGATTGAACCCGGGTTGAAAAAATGTAATACATTGAGCCCTATGGGACCTAATTTTTCAAACATTTTTTAAGCGGATTTAAAATTCACAAATTGCTTCGAAAATTTTAGGTAATAGTCAAATTGTTCCATAAAATATTTTTAAAAAAATTCAGCGAAATATATTCAGTAGTTTTTTAAATAAAAATTAAAATAATAATTACACATCTTATATGAAACGATCACGTGACCATGATATGAAACGATCACATGACCCACTTCAAAATGATATATGGCATCCATCTTGTTTCAAAATCGTGATTTTTTAAAGTTCTTTTTAATTCATATTGAGTGTTGTATCCGTCCTAAAATTACTTTATTTTTGCTTAAATTCTGTGCATCTACATACTAAAACAACACAATGACAATATATTTGAGTTTAAATTCTCATTCAAATTTGATTATTTCTACAACTAAGCCTATTTTTCACCTATGTAAAATGTAAACAGCAAAATATGTAGAATGAGTTGTATTAGAATTACTGTATTTCTTTAACACAAAATAATTCAGTCCATGGAGTCTGCATGGCTGATATGAATGAAATATTAATTGATTTTATAAACAGAAGGACGATTTTTTTCGATGAAGTTTTAAGCATAAAGTTTATGAATTGTAGCTCCATGGTCTTAATTTTTAAATAAAATAAATTATTATAGTATTGTGATGAATGAAATGGAGAAAGTTATGAATGAAATCCTGCTTTTATAGAGAGATCCAGGCGTGTTATTTTTTCTATGACGTCATTTGAATTTATTTCAGTTGTTCTCGATGAAGTTTTCAAATATAATAAATTATCGTAGTATTATGATAGTTTTAAAAATATTACCGTGGAATGTATTGCATTTTAGAGATATTAAAACCAGGCAATTTATATTTCAATGCCGTCATTTGAATGAAGTTCATTTTTTTCAATGAAGGTTTAAGTTTTCAAATATAATAAATCAATGTAGTATTGTGATAAGTTTTAAAATATTACCGAGGAATGTATTGCATTTTCGACTTTTTTAAATAAAATTGCATTGAAGTTGGAAAGTGTTTCATAATCAATGCTTTAAGCATGATTGATCTTTCTTGTTTAAATTTTAACGCTTTACAACAAAGTTGAAAAGTGTTTATGACTTTGTTCATTCTGTCTTTCTGTCTGTCTGTCCGTTAGCACGATAACTGCCGTAAATGAAATCTTAGTATGTTGTTCAGACGGTCTGTGGGACCTATGGGAATATAAATGAATAATATCACACAATTAGTTTTATATTGAACCCGGGTTGGAAAAATGAAATACATTGAACCGTATGGGAAATAATTTTTCAAACATTTTTTAAGCGGATTTAAAATTCACAAATTACTTCGAAAATTTTAGGTAATATTCAAATTATCCCATAAAATATATAAAAAAAATTTCAGCAAAATATATTCAGTAGTTTTTCAAATAAAAATTAAAATAATAATTACACCTCTTATATGAAGCGATCACGTGAGCATTATATGAAGAAATCACGTGACCCACTTCAAAATGAAATATTGCATCCATCTTGTCTCAAAATCGTGATTTTTAAAGTTCTTTTTAACTCATATTGAGTGTTGTATCCGTCCTAAAACCGCTTTATTTTTGCTTAAATTATGTGCGTCTACATACTGAAACAACGCAATTACAATATATTCAAGCTTAAATGATCATCCAAATTTGATTATTTCTATTACGAAGCCTACTTTTCATTTATGGAAAATGTAAATATCAAAAGATGTAGAATGAGTTGTATAAGAATTGCTGCATTTCTTTAAAGCAAAATTATTTTACTCATGGAGTCTGCAATATAGCTGATATGAATGAAATATTCATTGATTTTGCGCAGAGATGCAAATGATTTTTTTTGGATGATGCTTTAAGCATAGAGTTAAATTACTTGTATCTCCATGGTTTTAAGTTTTTAAAAAAAATAAAATATTATAGTATTGTGATAAATGAAATGAATGGAAAATTAATGAATGGATAAATGAAATGAATGGAAAATAGCATTCGACCGCGAGATGGACATTCCTGGTAAAGATAGGGTTCCAGCATTTACCTATTGTAATAATAGTACCAAATTACTTTCTAAACGTTGAATTCATTTGTGGAATATTGTCTTACTATATCTCACAAATTCTCTCTTTAAAAAAGTAGAAGGGTAGCGAGATATTGTCTCACATACACTTCCATTGTCGAAAACTCGAATTCGAATTTTGGACCCCATATCAATACTTTCCTTATACATTTTTCTATGCATGTAGGAAAAGTAATTTTTCCCCTCAATATTAACATTAATTAATCTATATAATAAAAGGCAATGTCTGTGTGTCTGTCTGTCTGTCTGTGTGTCTGTCTTATACACTATACGTTTCGCGACCGCGCGTCGGAGAGCTACGAAATTTGGCAATCGGAGACCCGGGGGGGAGGGAAGGGGACACGTGAAAACCGATTTTTAAAATTTTAATTATTTTTTTATTTATTTAATGTTTTATGCGATTTCGACCGTTTTTTGCCCTTTTTGCCCTTTTTTCTCCACGATCCAGACATCGTAGAAAAAAATAAATTACACCATCGGAAAGAGCAGAGAATTTCGAGTAAAAATATATCAATTTCAAATCTGAATTTCGATTTCTAATATTTTTTAAAGATTTTAAAACAAAACTCACTTTTGGCTCAAAAAATCAATTTTTTGTTTTTAAATTCTCGCATCGTGAAAAGTACTCATAATTTCGACTAATAATTTACATTTTTAGAAAGCTGAAATATCTGGCATTCTTACAAGTCTAATTTGGTCCAGAAATAATGAAAATTGCCTTCAGGATGGCAATTTTAAAGACGCCATGATTTTAAATTTGTCGGCTACCGGCTCAGTTCCTCAACGGCATTTTCCCCCCATCCACATTAGTTTCTTCCCCGTCTCCATGGAGACCGCGCTTTCGGTTTAAGTGTTGTATACATCGGGCGAAATTATTATATTTATATGATATTTTAAATGGATTTTTTTAAATGGATATTTTAAATAATTTAAATGATTGAATTATGGTGGTTTGAATTGTGGTGATGTATTTGAAATTATTATATTTATGGATTGGTGGAACGATATGGTTGATTTTTTTATTTTAAATGGATATTTTAATTTATGGATATTTTAATTTATAGATATTTTAAATGGATATTTTAATTTTATGGCTATTTTAAATGATGGAACGATGGAACGAGGATGGTGGAATTAAGAGCCTAGCATATGGTCGTTATAAATTTAAATTAGCGCGCGGGAAGTTAGCGCGCGAGAATTGCACTCGGTAGGCCTGGGTTCGATTCCCGCCACTGATGTGGAGTACGATCACCTTAAACATATGGGTCGATAATTCCTTCCGAGAGGTTGGTGGCAGGGAAAGGAGGGTACGGTCTCTGTGGATGCCTCCCCCACTGGGTCCTGGTCCAAATTGGGTGAATAAAAAGAAAGTTATGGAGATTGTCGCGGAGGGCGCGGTAGCCCAGTGGTTAGCGTGCGGGAATTTCACTCGGTAGGCCCGGGTTCGATTCCCTCCACTGACAAAACTGCTGCCGTGTTCACGCGGAGTACGATCACGTTAAACATGTGGGTCCGTAAGTCCTTCCGAGAGGTTGGTGGTAGAGGAAGGAGGGTACGCACCCTGTGGATGACTTTCCCACTGGGTTCCGGTCTAAATTGGGTGAATAAAAAGAAGGTTATGGAGATTGTCGCGGAGGGCGCGGTAGCCCAGTGGTTGGCGCGCGGGAATTGCACTCGGTAGGTGATTGAATTATGGTGGTTTGAATTGTGGTGATGTATTTGAAATTATTATATTTATGGATTGGTGGAACGATATGGTTGATTTTTTTTATTTTAAATGGATATTTTAATTTATGGATATTTTAATTTATAGATATTTTAAATGGATATTTTAATTTTATGGCTATTTTAAATGATGGAACGATGGAACGAGGATGGTGGAATTAAGAGCCTAGCATATGGTCGTTATAAATTTAAATTAGCGCGCGGGAAGTTAGCGCGCGAGAATTGCACTCGGTAGGCCTGGGTTCGATTCCCGCCACTGATGCGGAGTACGATCACCTTAAACATATGGGTCGATAATTCCTTCCGAGAGGTTGGTGGCAGGGAAAGGAGGGTACGGTCTCTGTGGATGCCTCCCCCACTGGGTCCTGGTCCAAATTGGGTGAATAAAAAGAAGGTTATGGAGATTGTCGCGGAGGGCGCGGTAGCCCAGTGGTTGGCGCGCGGGAATTGCAATCGGTAGGCTAGGGTTCGATTGCCGCCACTGCCAAAACTGCTGCCATTTTCACGCGGAGTACGATCACGTTAAACATGTGGATCCGTAAGTCCTTCCGAGAGGTTGTTGGTAGAGGAAGGAGGGTACGGACCCTGTGGATGCCTCCCCTACTGGGTTCCGGTCTAAATTGGGTGAATAAAAAGAAGGTTATGGAGATTGTCGCGGAGGGCGCGGTAGCCCAGTGGTTAGCGCGCGGGATTTGCACTAGGTAGGTCCGGGTTCGATTCCCGCCACTGCCAAAACTGCCGCCGTGTTCAGGCGGAGTACGATCACGTTAAACATGCGGGACCGTAAGTCCTTCCGAGAGGTTGGTGGTAGGGGAAGGAGGGTACGGTCCCTGTGGATGCCTCCCCCACTGAGTTCCTGTCTAAATTGGGTGGCACTTCCTGGTAGGTCGTTCCTTCTGGTAGGTCGCGCCAGCGAGTGTGCCACGGTTAGAATTTGCCACGGTCAGAATTTTCAAGGGTAGCGAACAGGCTGGTCGCCAAAGGCGGCTAGTCTATATAATAAAAGGCAATGTCTGTGTGCTTATACACTATAGGTTCAGCGACCGCGCGTCGGAAAGGTACGGAATTTGGCAATCAGAGGCCCGGAGGGGGGGGAGGGGGACACGTGAAAACCGTTTTTTAAAATTTGAATTATTTTTTTTAGTTATTTAATGTTTTATACGATTTCGACCGTTTTTTCCCCTTTTTCTTCCACGATCCAGACGTCGTAGAAAAAACAAATCACACCACCGGAAAGAGCAGACAATTGCGAGTAAAAATATATCAATTTCAAATCTCAATTTCAATTTCTAATATTTTTTAAAGATTTTAAAACAAAAGTCACTTTCGGCTCAAAAAAACGAATTTTCGTTTTTAAATCCTCGCATCCGAAAAAGTATCGAATATTTCGATTAATAATTTACATTTTTAGAAAGCTCAAAGATCTGGCTTTCTTACAAGGCCAATCTGGTCAAGAAATAATTATAAATAGCCGCAGGATTCAAATATTTTCAATTTCCGAGAAAGAAGAGATCGGCTTCCCATTTCCCGTGTCTATAGCGACGGTTTGTGTGCGGATGTTCGGAGACTGTCCTGAAAATCGTCTGCAGTTTGTAAGGTTTTGATTTAGACAACCAGAGAGTTAAAAATAATTCATTAAAATCATAAAAATAATTTAAATATGGATAAAAATAATATGGATATAAAAATATAATGGATAAAAATAATTAAAAATAATTTTAAAATGGATATTTTAAATGGATATTTTGATTTATGGCTATTTTAAATGGATATTTTAAATGATGGAACGATGGAACGATGGCATGAGGATGATGGAATTAAGAGCTTAGCATATGGTCATTATAAAATTTAAATTAGCGCGCGGGAATTGCACTCGGTAGGCCCGCATTCGATTCCCGCCACTGCCAAAACTGCCGCCGTGTTCATGCGGAGTACGATCACGTTAAACATGTAGGTCCGTAAGTCCTTCCAAGAGATTGGTGGTAGGAGAAGGAGGGTACGGTCCCTGTGGATGTCTCCCCCACTGGGTTCCGGTCTAAATCGGGTGAATAAAAATAAAGTTATGGAGATTGTTGCAGAGGGCGCGGTAGCCCAGTGGTTAGCGCGCGGGAATTGGATTCGGTAGGCCGGGTTCGATTCCCGCCACTGCCAAAACTGCAGCCGTGTTCACGCGGAGTACGATCGCGTTAAACATGTGGGTCCGTAAATCCTTCCGAGAAGTTGGTAGGAGGGGAAGGGGGGTATGGTCCCTGCGGATGCCTCCCCCACTGGGTTCCGATCTAAAATGGGTAGCACTTCCTGCCCGTCTAAATAGTTACCTTTCACCTTTCTGGTAGGTCGCGTCAGCGAGTTTGCCACGGTCAGAATTTTCAAGGGTAGCGAACAGGCTGGCCGCCGAAGGCGGCTAGTTTTTAATAAAAGAAAATAAAATAGTTTTATTTTCTCGACATCATTATTAATATTTATTCTCAACATATTTAGTTAAAAAATCTGTGAGTAAAAATATATTCTACTTTTTTAATTTTCTGCTATAAACTATAGTTAGTAAAAATTCTAAATACTTGTGTCAAGAGATTACATTTTAAAATCTTCAATTTATGGAAAAAGAAAATATTTTTTCCCTAAAAATGTTTTTTAAGTATTAAAATAAATTGATGGAGACACAATACAGTTATCTAGCTTGTCAAAGTGAGAAAAAAAAAATGAATAACTGCAATGTGTCTCAATCGACTTTCTCATACCAGAATTCATCCATCCCCCCCCCCCCCTCAACTTTTGTAGGGAAAAAAATCCGGTGTGTGCAGCACATGACTTATAATGCAATGAATTTACTACTTTTACAGTCAAAAGAGAAGGTATAAGATCCACGGTACTGTGTCTTTATCGTTGAATTGCACATTTGGCGATTTTCCGGATGACAACACGTAAAACTATTTCAAAATATTCAATTTAGTTATAGTTCGCGCAACTCTAAATAAACCATTATCGATATTGATATGATCCTCAATAAGCGATATAGTCCATATTAAAATATTTTAAAAATTTATTCAACTAGGCGTCATTTTCATTAATTTAGCGTCATTTTTGCAATTTTGGCAATAATTCTGTCAATCTGAGGTGAAATATTGCCAAGTTGGAGATACTTTGCTAAATTATTCGCCAAATGCATCACCAAGTGTTACTGAAAAACGGAGGAGAGCATTTCTTATATACAAGAAGGTATGCCAGTCATATGATGGAAATCAAAATTTGCGAGACATTAGTTCCCATTTGGCTTTTTTTTTTTTTTAGTCAATTTAGCGACATTCTTGTCTCTTTGGAAGCATTTAAAATAGACACCAAGTTAGCGACATCCCAAATTTTTCGCCAATCGTTACGGACAGACGGATGGAGAAATGTGCTATTTTTTATCTTTTATGTTCTTTCCAAGATATTGAACTTTTATCAATTAGTCGTCATTTTCGTTAATTTGGCAACATTTAAAAAAGTCATCAAGTCCACGACATTCCGCTAAATTCGTCGCCAAAATCTCGTCAAGAGTTATGGACGGAGAAATAAGTTATTCTTATAGTAGATAAATACAAAAGTAGTTGGCGTCCAAACACAAAAGTATTACCCAAAGTATCTTTTCTCATGAATAGAACGAGCTAGATCACGAGAATGATGTCACCACATTTATCGCATGATATTATATATGAAAAGTGAACATGTTTCACAATGGTTAATATTTTTTTTATCTTATGTGATTTTTGATAAATTTATTTGAAAAATGTGTAAAATCTCGAGAAAGGTTTATGTTACCGTTTTAAAGTTTGTGTCAATCGTTTCCTAATGAAAAATTACGAAAGAAATGACTATTTACGTAACTCCATTAAAAGTTTTGATTTTTCCAAAATTTCACTCGAAAATTTAGGGGGTTCTGAACATTTGATTGCGTTTAAAAACAATAGGTTTTCAGTATTCACGGATTGTAATTTTTGTACCGAATTTCGTTCGAATCTCTCCATTCGTCCGTGAGATATCGTCTGTACAGACTCACTGACACGCACACACTCTCAGACATCATCTCCAAAACGTTTGATTCGTGTTCAGGGATGCTTTAAACTTGCTATCCTGTCGAAAACTGGAATTCGAATTTTCGACCCCGTTATAATACTGTCCTTATACATTACACTATGTATATAAGAAAAGTATTAAGCACTATTGGTCCAAATAATTAGAATTATAACATGCTACCCTTCATTTTAAAGGGCTTGAAAAAATCTTTCAAATGATTACCAAGGTTGACAATATACCTCTCGGAACATCACGAACACAAAAATTGTATCGTAGCAATTTTTCACTACAATGACTGAAACTGTTAAGTTTCATCATCATTCAGCCGTAAATAACCCCTTTTATAAATAATTATGTCAAATTTTCTCCTATGCTGTCATGTTAAGAAAATATAAAAGTTTTTGCTTACATTTCAAAATTTTCTATCTAATTCTAAATTTTTAATAACAAAGCCAGATATAAGGTGTTTCTTTCAGGCATACCTCCGGGGGGCGATGCCCCCCGGAGACATTTTATGGTAACCTAGTTTCTATTTATGTGATAAATTTAAATTTATATAGGGAAAATAGAAAAATTGCCTCTCCTTAAAATTTTATTCGCTCTCCTCTCCCCGGCCAAAAAGTCCTAAAGAAACACTGGATATAAAGTTTTATGAAAATCTGACATGACAGCTATCATCAACACAAAAAATCAACCACAGACATCACTCTAAAAATAGTCAAAATGCGTTTAGGAAGTCATAAAACATATATTAGCATCAAAATCCTGAAATCAATTTCGTGAAAACAATAGGTACTTTCTCTATACTATATTCTATAGTATGAGAAATTAACAAGATGAAAGAAAAATTATTTGTTTTAAACACGATAAGATAGTAAAAAGTTCCAAATTCCCCATATTGAATATAATTTAATTTGTTTTATTTTCATAATTTACTATTATTTTAAATTTAGTGGTTGATTTAAATTTAAGAACAGTTAAATAAATAAAAATGATCAAGTGTATATATTAAATTTTTATTGCATAATCAAAAGATAAACTGAAAAATGTAAATAAATACTTGTTTTATATTTTTATTCTAACTAAAATATTTTATAAATCCAAGTTTATTATTTGAATTTACATATTTCAAGATCCGAAATTTAATATTTAATTTAAGTAATCAGCATAATTGGCTAAGTTATAATCACTCCATAAATAATCATAACATTGCAGAATAAGTTGTATAATTATGGTCGAGCAAAAAAAATTCCATTCTCCATTCCTAAAGAAGCAAAATCAAGATTTGCCTGAATTTTGTTACCCCTTTTACTTGAAAATCACAATAAATAGGAAGATGAAATTTAGCCTACATATGTGAAATTACATACAGATTAGCAGAATCATAATTTCAATTATTAAAATGCACTGTAACAGGAAGAAACACCCATTTTTAAACTGTACATGTTCACTGTGCTTCCTATAAATAGAGTGCAAAAATAAAATATAGGCCTAGCAAAAATAAAATATATAGGCAAAAATAAAATATAGGCCTAGCAGTACTTCAGATATGAATAACCATTGCTGTACAAAAGTTAAATAAAAAATAATTCAATATTAAGTTTCACTATCCTATATTTTTTACATTGTTGCTAGAAGAGCGTTACAAAACAAAATACGTACCAGAGTTAAATTTATCCTTTACCTCCATGATACATACAATAATAAAATGCAAATCTATAAAAATGTGATTTTTTTTATTCAAATTTGTTACTTTAATTTTATTGTTTTCCTGTATTCTGATTTCTTCAATGCAAATTCTAAAAATTTATATGCTCTTTTCTATTAGGATTCTCAAATATTGAAATCAATTTTGTAAAATTAAGTTTTAATTTGAAATCTTTTACAGTTCGCATAATTTACAAACATGAGTCCATTCAAAGCCTGGCTTTTTGCTAGTTATAAAATATGTATAACAAGCTTGAAGTTCTTTATTTCTATACCAAAGTTTAAATATCTTTTGGTCCGTGACATTCAAGTTGAAATGAAGTGTCTTCTGATCTTCCAAAGTTATTTTCTTGCCTCCAATTCAAGCCATCTGAAAATCTCTTACTGTAATAATCATAATCAGGATTCCATGACCTAAGATTCTGATACTCGATTTTTCCCTTTGGGTCTCGTACCCAGCGCCAGTATGGCACAGATCCTTTGTAAAGTTGTTTTTCTTCATAATTATCCAGTGGATTTATATACATCGCAGGAATTGGAACTTTACAGCAATGGCCAGAATATTTCATTTCACACTCTGGTATGATTCGATTGATTGATTGTCTTTCGTGGTTGCACATTTTCATAAAAAATTATATAATAGAGTAAATATGTTATAAAACTTTTTCCTCATAAGTTTCTGATACGATTTTGACATACATGCAAAGTAAATCCAAGAATTTAGTTTGTTTCTCGTTGTTTCTATAGTAACGTAAAGTTGAGTTCTGTTGAGGTGTTCTAATAGAACTGCGAAGAAATATAAAATTTCGTAAACTTTATTTTCCCCGAAAACCCCAATAATGCCTTTTCAGTGCGAAACATCTCTATAGCGGGCTTAATTAACGTGCTACACACAAAACTTCCTTATGAAAATGAGGAAAACATTTCTATTCTCAATTTTGCACCTTTACGCAATAGTTCAGTAGTTACTTTTACTTCAATTTCCTGTCGGGCAAGTTTTGGTCTTGAGTCTTGATTGTTTACGCTGTTGCAAAAAATTTCAAGTTCGTAAAAAAATATTAGATTTGTCACAAGATCAATAATGATGGCTCACGAATTTGATATTATTGTGTTTGGAGCAACTGGATATACCGGTCGATATGTGATCGAAGAATTGGCTAATTCTACAAAATCGACTGAAATCAAATGGGCTATTGCCGGTCGAGATGTCCTCAAATTGAAGATGTCATTACAATTCGTTCAAGAATACTTACGTGGTGATTTTAAGTTTCTGTTTTTAGTAGTTATTGTAAACATGTTTTGAAATATGTTTCTCTCTTATTGAATGTCCAAATTGAGTTCATGTTATACCCCTCCAGTTTAACTTGTATAAGTGTAAATATATCAGTTTAGAAATTTTCAGTTAAACATGATTTCTAAAGTATATTTAGTCTACAGTATCTTCAATTAATATATATAGATACTCGAGAAGTTTCTCTAAGGAGGGTGGTGAATATTTTATATTAGAAACGCCCCCTTTACCAATTTAATAAATTATCAAGTTATAACATTTACGCTTCAGTGATAAGAATAAGATCTATGAAAGCAACCCATTACAAACTTTTCTGATACATAATGAGTCTTTTAAATGCATTCCTAAAAAGTAAACATTCTAATTACCATTTTGTGAATCTTATGAACTTTGTCTCCAGTGTTGTTATTCAATTTAAAAATTACCATCAGCAATCTTAGTCCACCAGTGTTATCATTAAATTTGCGAATATTTTAATGGCGATAATATTCTACTGCATACTTTTTCATAGGGTTGGCACGTTTTTGGCAAAGGTGGAAAAAACCATCCTGACAAAAATACATTTTTGTTGCAGTAGCAAAAATAGATATGTTTTATTTATGGAAATGTAATTAAGTTATTTTAATTTTTACTAATTTTAACTCTAATAATATATAACTTTAATGTTTTTTTTATAACTTAGAATGTTCAATGCATCATTGAAACAATAATCTAAATGCTATTAAGTTTGTATTGTTTTAGTAAAATACTTTTTTAGTTAATACTATGAATGCAGAACATGAGAAAGAAGAGAGTAAATAACAATAAAATAGCTCACTGGCTTTGGTTTAAACAGTCATAACTATTAAACAACTAATTCTTATGCTTCAGTTAATTTTTAACAAAGTCTGACTAATAATACTAATTTTGTTATCTATCAGAATCAGAACAATAGTAATTTGAAGATATAAAGTATGTTAATTACTATATAATATAAATATTAAAAAAAAAGTATAGCTCATATTAAATTATAACTTTATTTATGAAAAGAATTACACATAAAATATAATTGTCCGGCCGTCCAAATAGCTGCTCTTAGTCCTCTGGACGAGTCGGACGGTCTGGGTCTTCAACATAAAATAATTAAATTTCATCAAATTCAATTGAATTTTCTACATCAGAGCACATCCCCATGGTTAAGAGTCTATACAATGCACCTGTACAGAATCAAAACCAGTTTGGAGTAGCAGGTGATTGGTGGTAAAAGATAGTGAAGAACATAGAGAAAAACATTTTGCAAGACAGTTCATTTTCATTTCCTGTGATCAAATTATATTTAGGTCTGCAGTTCTACATGATGAGAATGGAAAAAATGTTGAGAAAATCACCTAAAAAATTAATTTGCCTATATTTGCAACATTAAATAATCAATTAAAATTATTCCAAACTCCCCAATCTTATGTATATTAATTTTATCTGGTCCATATGTTTTATTTATACAAAAAAAAATTGTAGGAATTTTAAAAGATTACTTCTATAAATTATTCATAAAAGTTATACCTAGAGGTTCAAATAAGGATAAAATGAGGATTGATTTCACAACTTCTTATTAATCAATTAATGTTTAATTATGTTTTATCATTTTAATTAATCAAATTAATATTAATGAACTAACTAATTAATATTCTGATTTAAGTCTCAATTATATTATGTACAAAATTATATTGTTTCTTGTACATTTTTTTAAATCCTTCCAGTTTTTGCCAGTTTTTACCAGGTTTTTGCCACTGTCCTGGCAAAAATACCATTTTGCCGGCAAAATGACCAACCCTACTTTTTAAATATATATTTATCAGAATGATTAGAATAGCATTTTTCATCTTTATTACAAAACTTCAGTTGCCTGGGAATTAAGAGATGGGTACATATATAAATTAAATAAATGTTATTCATATAAATATAAAAACATTTCATGCCACAATTTAAATCTTATTTTCAATAATCTCAACACAATTAAACCAATTTTTATATATTGGCCAGTGCAAAATAAGTTCTTGCTACTTAAATAATACAGATACAAATGACACCATACTCCAAATCTCAAAATAGACAGAAAAATTTAAAAAAAAAGACTCAAAGCCTCAAAGAATCTCCAGAAGGGAGAAAGTTAACACCCCACTCTTTCCTCAATAAAATGAGTTGCTGCTTCCTTGTATGTGGGAGTGGTGAACCTTCAGCTCTATATCTCACCTCAATAGGATAAGGGATTCACTGACTGCTAGGGTTATTAAAAAAATCAAAGACCTGGCTGGGTTAAAAAAATTTAGAATTAACAGATGGGTTTATGAAATTATTTTTTTTTTCTAGAGTAGTCTGTGATATATTTAGGAACTGCTACTAAAATATGACCGTTGAATGGCATGCTAATTTTTGTATTTCATAATATAATAATCAGAGAGATTTGAAATGCACAAAAAGTATATATACTTTTTTAAATTCATTAAAATTGTTTATTTATCATATAGACTCCACACAAAATGTGTTTGAAAGATCATTTTTCCAATGGTACCAAGTTGGAAACTCTGTGATAATATTTTAGGTCACTAAGGAATTGATTTGTGTAAATATCAGCCTAAATTGGGGAAAACATAAAATAGCTAAAATACAAATTCAAAATTAAAATAAAATTGCCAAGGTGCATCTATTCAAGTCCTGAAGTCGCCAGGTCGTACGATCAGGACCTGACTTAAGGTAACTGAGGCCTGGGGCAGACAATCTTCTGAGGTCCCCTGTGCCTCTCAACATATATGAAATGAATAAAAATATTTTTTCAAAAACATATTTGCATTTTAGAAACATGTATACAAATGAAATTTTTATATAATTTAATGGAATTTAAATTATAGGCAACTTTATAATTATGGATTAGCCAACAGATCTTGAATTAGTAGGGTAATCCTATGCCCAAAATTGATATTTTTGTTGGGAAAACCTATTCCACTGGCATAAATTCTTTTCAGTAAGCAGCCGTTAATTTTTTGATGTCACAATTATTTTATTTGGGGTGCCTCTGGCATAGGGGCCCTGGGTAACTAACCTGTATTCCCCTGCATATGATGCTTAGATTCTCTGCTGCAGACTGCACAGACACCGGGACATCTTCCTTTATTATGTTAGATATAAGAAGTTAGGTAAGTACTTTGGAACACAGGACACTATTCTTTTAACTCATTTTGGGATATGGCAATAATCTTTATTTATTATCTGAAAATTTATTTTTAATTCTATGTTATCTGGTACATTTTGAAGCAACTAGATCAAGGGTTCCTTTTTTTTTCTCCATGACCCAAAGTTAACTCCTAGACCTGACTATGCTACACTTATAAATCTATTATGCAATAAAACAGCAATAATGCTGTAACACAGGGCTCGACAAATCCCGGGCGCCAGGTCGCCGTGTCGCCTAAAAAGTTAGATGTGGCAACTAGAAATTTTGGATTAAAAATCTAAAAATTAACAACAAAGGAACTAGAATTTAAAATAGATTTCAATAAATTGCCAGACAGAAAATTTAACTAGAATTTACTTAGACTGTTTTTCATGTTTTTTATTATTATTTTTAATGCAATGATATTACTTGTTAGTAGACTATCAATAGCCAAAACATTTGGATGACCAAACATTGAAGGCAAATTCCCACAGGGATATCATAAACGCACGAAGTAGCATCCTCGTATCCTAGTTGCCAGCAATGCACTGCCTTAAAGCCCTCACGGAAACCTGAAAATCGTAGAGGCAGCCGTTGAGAGTTCTATTGCAGTTTTCAAATATTTTTTAAATTATTTTATTTTTCTTGCACTTATTTATTTATCCAGACTGTCCACTCGCTGGCATCATGAGTGAGTCACGTCATAAGTACCCAAAGATCTATGTAAGCACCAAGTACCGAAGTCTGCCTGGAGGCATACTAAGGTAATCTTTATTCCAAAGATTGGAAAGGATAATTATTACGAGGCCAAATCCTTCAGGCCTATTAGCCTTACGTCTTTTCTTCTAAAGACTATTGAGAAGCTTATAGATAGGTATATAAGAGAAGTGATTCTGGCTTCTAAACCCCTATCAAGCTCTCAGCATGCCTATCAACCTGGTAAATCCACGGACACTGCCCTCTATAGTCTCTCCTTTATTTTGGAGAGAAACCTTAATGCTAAGAAAGTTGCTCTTGCCACCTTTCTCAACATTGAAGGCGCCTTTGATAAGGTACCCATTGATACCATCCTTGATGCTCTTGATAGGAAAGGTGTTGATATCACAATCTCTTATTGGATCAAGAACCTGTTATCTAATAGGTATATATGTGCATCTTTACTTGGTGATAGTATAACGGTGCATGCACTTGCGAGCTGTCCGCAAGGAGGTGTGTTTTCTCCAATTCTTTGGTATATAGTTGTGGACTCTTTTGGAGAGCATCAATGTTTCTGGAGTTTCCTGCGTTGGTAATGCAGACGATGTTGTTATCATTGCCAGGGGCAAATTTGGCAACATTGTCTCCGACATGATGTCCACTGCTCTCAGGAGGGTTGAGACATGGTGTAAAAATGCAGGATTTTCTGTTAACCCACAGAAAACTGCTATGGTTTCGTTTACCAGAAAACGAATTCTTAATCTTAGAGACATTCGCTTTTTTGGTCAGAAGCTTACCTGCTCCAAGGAGGTTAAATTCTTAGGAATTTATTTTGACAAGGAATTCAACTGGAAGAAACACTTGGATTACTGCACGACTAAAGCCAGAAGAATCTTCTGGTCTTGTAGGAGTGCTATTGGGAAAACCTGGGGTTTAAATCCTAAGGCTATCCATTGGATTTACTCGATGGTAATCTGTCCTATCATTTCCTATGGCTCCATTGTTTGGTGGTCTAGAATAAGATGTGAAACTGCTAAATTAGAATTAATTAAGCTTCAGAGGATGGTCTGTATTGCAATCTCTGGATGCATGAAAACTACTCCCACTGCAACTCTTGAACTTTTACTTGTATTGCACCCGCTTTACATGCGTATTGAAGCAGAGGCACTCATTTGCATGAACAGACTTAAATATCTGAAACACTGGAAAGATTACTCAAAGTATTTATCTTGGAGTGATCTTAACAGTAATGTTGCTAGCCATCCTTATTTCTGTATGCCACCTGATGGCATTCGTGTCAAATATACGTTTGACAAGCTTTACGAAATTCAGGTCATCTCGCAGGATGACTGGAAGAGGACTCCCACCTACAATAAACAGAATTGTATTGTATGGTATACAGATGGCTCGAAGATTGGCACAAGTACTGGTACTGGTGTGTGCTGTATGGATGATGGCACAGAGCTGTCTTATCCGCTTGGCAGTTATGCTACTGCTTTCAGGCTGAGGTTTTTGCCATTCTTATGTGTTGTAGAATTTGCTACGACAGGAAGTATAAGAGCAACCAAATACTTACCTGTTTCGACAGTCAGGCTGCTCTTATGACTCTTGGGAAGTCCACTATGATGTCATTCTTTGTCTGGGAGTGCTATAATGCACTCTGTGAAATTGCTAGCAATAATGAAGTCATTCTTTACTGGGTGCCTGGACATTCGGGCATTCTTGGAAATGAGTTGGCTGATGAATTAGCTATAAAAGGCTCAAGTACTCCTTTTGTTGGCCCTGAGCCGGCCTTGGGTGTTCCCAATGATCTTACCAGAAGAATTGTTTATGACATCTTCAGGAAGTTTCAATGTAAGAACTGGCAGAATATTAAGGGTCAAAGGCAAGCAAAAATTCTCAACTGCAATTGCCCTAATAGACGTCAAAAGGAACTTTTCAAGCTCAGCAGAACTGGCATCAGGAGGGCTGTTGGGCTCCTTACTGGGCAGTGCACCCTCAAGAGACACCTCAACATTATGGGTGTCACTAAAGATTCACTTTGCAGGGACTGCAAATACAGCAAAAAAAAACTGCTGCTCACATTCTCTGTGAATGTGAGGTTTACTCTGCTCACAGATTCGAACACATTGGTCGACATGTGATTGAACCCTGGGAGCTGAATGACATTTCTGTCAAGTGCCGGCTCATCTTTGCATCGGCTACTGGTCTCTTTTTGTAGAGATCTGTTCTGTCTGGGTTAGTACAATAGACCTGTGGTCACACTGTGCTGGGCTCTTCTTAAGCCACCCGTCTCTCATTTCATTTTCAAGTACCGAAGAAAGGTATCTGGGGGGGGGGGGGGTAATCTTTCCACAATCACAACAGGGCCACAACCATCGCCAGTTTACATATTTTGAATTGGGTTTATTTTCCAATCGTAATATGTTATAAATTTGTGCTTTGTTTATTTATTTGGTGTTTTAAAATTTAAATGTAATTTATCAGATAAAATGGAAAAAACAACAAAGCAGTCATGTTTAACGTGTTTCTTTGTTCTACTAACATCAGACAGAAATGGTGGAATTAATGTTAATTGTACAAACTTTTAACTCTAAGTAATGAAAAACGATTTCATATTATTATTATCAACTATAAAATGTACCCGGGATTTAAGATAAGCGTTCGTAGCATGGCTGTGTGTGCACTGACACTACAGTTGTTTTATATAATTTTGTTATAAGTAGATTGTTAAATCATTATTTGATTTTCGTGGATTTCTCTGTGAGTTCTAGTGTAGTTTTTATCAGAGATTTGCTTTTGAAATTCAGGGATTTGCATTTGAGGTCTCAGGAATGGTCTAGAAAATGTACTCTGCATTGTCCGGAATTTAAGATGCAAACTGATTACAATTACAACAGAACTCACAAAGAATTCTTTTAAACCAAAGAATGTTTTGACATATACAATATGCTATAATAACAAGGGTAAAAAACAAACAAAAAAAAAACGCTGCACCGATGGTGTTAAGATAGAAACTCTACTGGAATATCCCGGCCCAGGAGCCTGATTTTAACAAGAGAAAAGTATATACTTTTTAAAAATTCATGAAAATTCAACTATTAATCATATAGATTCCGTTCAAAGTTGATTTGAAAGAAAATTTTTCGATCTTTTCATTGGTGTTAAGATAAAAATTGTAAAATAATATTTTTGGTCGCCAGGGAGCGCATTTGTATGAAAATTGTACTAAAACATAGAAAAACTGAAAAGGTAATTTAAATTAAAAAAAAATAATGCCGAGGCATATCATCCCGGATCCTGAAGTACCTGTGTATCAAAATGTATATGATCAGTGCAGATCAAGTGCAATATATGCAGAAATGTAAAATTAGTGATTAAAAATTGAATATTTTTATATTATATATATATATATATATATATATATATATATATATATATATATATATATTGCTTTCCTTATAATTTTAAAATATTTTAAGGATTAGTGGTAACCACTATGTTGAAGGCCCAGACCACACGACCAACCCAGGGGTTTATGGTAACAAATTGTGTGGCCGGACGGTAACCACTATGTGTAATTATACCAGTATGGTAACCACTATGTGAAAGCCCCAGGCCGTCCGGCTCGTCCAGAGGACTTAGAGCAGCGAGATGGACGACCGGTGGTAACCACTATGTGTAATTATACCAGTGTAACTATTTATTATAAGTTCTTTATAACAAATGCTCATCAAAATGTAAAATACCGTAAAATTAAAAGCTGGCTCCTAACTTTTTAACCTGGCTCCTAGATTGTGAAGAAATTTGTCAAACTCTGCTTATAACAACTAGCAAAAAGTGTCATAAATTTTATTTATGTTGTAATATTTAAATTTTCTATAAAGGCTCATTGTTAGGTGTATTTTTTTTAATTTGCATCATAAAAATTTATTTTTCAGAACCATGTTATTTTATAATAAGTTAGAAATTGTTAGAATTATCATAAAATAAAAAGAGCATTTAGAAAACATTCCTTGTGTTCAGGTACAATAAATAATATTTAATAACTTGGATTTTATGAAACAAAATATTTATATAATTTTCCACATTTGTTCAGTGAGTTTCTTAACCTTGCACAGTGCTGACAGCTCTTCAAATTGTGATCGTATCTTTGATAAGTCGTATCTTTGAATGTCAGATACATTTCAGAAAAAACCACCAGGTGCTAGGTGAATTATTGGTTTCGTAATAAGCTGGGCTGTTTATATGATCGATGGCTTTTGTAGCCATTGCCCTTGGTGAAAGACTACTACGTAAAGATGATTTTTGGACTGAGTATCGCCCAGGAACTCTGAGACTAAAGACTCATCATACCTTCTTACCAGAATTTCAAAAAATCTCAAATTCCATGGGTATCCCAAATAGTAGAATCCCATATTCCAGACCATCTATTTTTCCGGGTACGATGAAATATGCGGCTCCAGCTTTTGACCTTGTCTTTCCTGTGCAGAAGGGAGTCTCCACTCAAGCTGAACTTAGGGCTGCAGCTCTGGCCACTATCAGTGAGAGGTATCCTGGCAGCAATTGGATACACATCTATACCAATGGCTCTGCTGAGAGAATCTCTGGGTGTGCTGGCTCTGGTGTTTTCTCCAAATTTTTCCAACTTAAAGAGTCTTTAAGTTTAAATTCAGATAATTTTGACGGAGAAATGTTTGCAATTTATCTGGCTCTCCAGGGGATTCGGGAGAGGCCTAAAGAGAGATTTGTCCTCTTCATTGATTACCAGGCTGCAATTCACACTGTATCAAGTCATGCTCCACTGCCCACAGCCATTGAATTTAACTGTAAAAACACCATTAATACTCTATTGTCAAATGGAAAGGAGATTGTTCTACAATGGATCCCCAGCCATTGTGGCTTGTGGGGAAATGAAAAAGCAGACAATCTGGCATAAGAGGCATCTCTTATGGACCCACCTGTATCGCCTGCTAATTTGAGAAATGTTAAAATTCAAATCAGGCAGAAAATTCAAAGTTTCTGAGCAACTGCCAGAAGAGAGCGGGTCACGGAAAAATCTTGGGAAGGCCTACTGACATCTTATCTTCCAAGAAACCTCCCAAGGGCTCTTAGGGTTTCATCTTTCCGATTGCTGACTGGACATGACTATCTGTGGGCGCACTTGCACACCATTTTGGACTTGTCCTGACTGTATTCTGTGTGAGGAAAATGTTGACATGAATGGCAGGCATCTCTGGAGTTGTTCTGCTCTCCAGGATGTCTGTATTTCTTCTTACTTCAAGACGCTCTCCACTCCTGGAGATACTTCGTATTTATATTGAACTGCAAGACTCCTTATGCTTAAGAGAGCGAATGATGAGGGACGTAATTAAAAAATAATATAAAAAATTAAAAAATGATAAGCTGGGCATACGTATCTAAACATGGGTTTTCATGCGTTAATAGTAAGATATGCTAATATGATTACTACATTTCACAAGCTTTATCATGAATAGAAGAAACAACTACAATGAAAATGAATCCTTAAAAATTTTGCATTTCCTTTTATTTCATATCACTATATGCCTTTTCTGGTGCTATATTGCACATGATCAGCAAATTTGCACATACAACACAGGGTGATGGATTAGCAGATGCAATGAATTAAATGGTGACAGTTTAACAGGGTTCTACTGTATTTATTAGTATTATATTCATACAAATAATGAAATATAAACAAAATAGATTATTTTCTATGACAATTATCTAACATTTTGTATAATATTTTCACTGTTAGTTTGTCAAACTATGTCAAAAAATAGAAATTTAATAAATATTCAATTGCTGAACATTGGTATAATTTTGACCACCATTTTAAATTTTCTTCAACAAGGATCATATAAAAATGCACATTGATATATGATCTTGACTTTTTTTAAGACATCTGTATCTAGAAAAATTCTAGTAATTTAGTTAATGACTTGTTCATTACTCTATTTCTGTCATTTTGACTTATTTTCGATCTTGTTGGGTCTCATTTATTCTCATTTGGACTTACTGATCTTATGAGAATATTTCTGTTATGTTTTGGTGCACACCCCAATCTTATGTGTTACATTTTGTTCCGAATTATCTGGACCAGGGTGGATAAAAATCATGATTTTTTTTAAAAAATCGGATTTTTTTTTATTTAAATCAGATTTTTTTTATTTATATTAGCCTTTTTCAAAATCAATTTTTTATATTTTTCAAATCAGAAGGTAGGTTAGACTATATTAATGTACTGTATAATTTTAAAAAATTAATTGAATATATATTAATATAAGATTAAAAAATATATGCAGGGGTTAAAAAAACCAAAGACTTTTTAAATAAATAGGGTTTTTTTTAATTGGATTATTTTATTCAATTTATAAATCTAGGCTATATTAATTATATGGAACTATTATGCGGTTTTAAGTTCTTTATTTGAATTTATATTAATAAAGAGCTATGATATCTGAAAATCTATTAGGTTTGATATTATGAAGGACTTGAAAAAAAGGGAAGGGATTATGACAAGCTTATTAAAAACTCAAGATTTTAGAGAAAGATAATGTTTTTAAGTATTAATATTTAATAATACCTTTTTCATTTATATAATAAAAACTTACCATTTAACAGGTAATTTCATTCATCTGAGTCTCTTAAATGATTTTTTATTAGTACAAAAATCACAAAAAAAGGAAGGAACCAAATTTTCTTACTTCTATGGTAAAAATTATTACATCACATATAAATAACATTTCAAAAGGTATTTTAAATTTTTGTAGCTTGAAATATGCATGTAAAAACTGTATTGCAACCACTGATCCCAATAAATCATCACAAGAACAATTAAAATGTTAAATATTGTCTAGCTATGTTTTTAGATAACTGGCAGAAAATCTAGATAATTCTAGATATATTTTGAGTGATTTTTAGCTATAAAATTAGAAAATAGGTTGGCAACACTGGTCAGTTGTCATTGTTACTTGATTTTATACTCCTAGCAATGAATAGTGTTATCTCCACTGACCAAGAGTTAAGGAAAGGATTTCAGTTTTTTTTTATATACACTAAAGATGTCTTGATGTGGAATTTTGTTATTTTAAACATTTATTCTGTTCCAGGTTATTTTAGCATAAAAATACAAAAAAAACTTCAAGAAATGACAAAATTAAAAAATGATTTTATTCAATGATTTTTTTTAAAAAATCAAGTGATTTATCATGATTTAAAATGATTTAAATCAAGCCGATTTAAATCAAACAACCCTGGTCTGGACTGTTCTTCATTCAGCTTTCTGATTCGCTCTGTCAGGTGGATTCTTAATCCAGGACTTTATATAAACCCCTATGTTTCTTTTATTTGTATCCATTTCATCTTTTTGTCTTTAGGTTTGTTGGTTGTCTTGCAAGGAATCTAGCATATCCTCAAAATAGCTGTATGCTGCCTTATATTTTATTTGTGCTTAAATATGTTGCTCAAATTTTCCTTATCCTTTGTACAAAATGTTTTTACTTATAAATAAGTATCCTTTTTAAAAGCAGTTTCTGTTTATTTATTATTATTAAGGACTTGATTTGATTTTAATTATTTTTTTATTTTGTACTTTAAAACAAAACATAGACATTTAAAGAAATTATTTGTTTTGATTTTATATTAATACAGTCGGACCTCTTTATCCCGACACAAAGTTTCACGTCACTCTGCTTATCACGGCAGTTTTTCAAAGTCCCGATCTTCTGCATATGATTTTAATGTAAATAAACTCCAGATTTTACATCATTGAGTAATTTTTAACTCCGTATATCCCGACAGTTTAGGGAAATTGTCTATTTTTCATAAACCATCTTACAGCATGGTAATTACGAGGGTAAGAAATTTCATAGCCAAACTTTTCATGAAAGTGTCTAAAATCATTGAGATAAAGGAGAAACTTTATCTCAATCCTTTATCTGAATAAAAAGACCCACACACTATGAATGATCTACTTAAGTTAGTAAAGGGGGGGAAAATTTCCCCTCTTCCTATGCGTTCTCTATTCTGTGTTCTTATTATCTTGACATCTGCATTCCCCCCCCCCCCCCCCTCCTTCCAGGATTTACTCGCCCATTATATTTCAAATTGAAGGTGCAACATTCATTTGGGGAATGTGAGAGTGAAAAAATCAGGTATCTTAACAGAATGAAAACATTTCCTTTCCACGCTTTATTCGTAGAGCTTGTTCACAGCAAAATGGTGAGTAAACTCTGTTCATGGACACTGAATGAAAAGATAAAAATGATAAAAGACTACGAAAAATCTGAATTATTGAAAACTGCATTTGCTAAAATAAAAGGAACACCTAGAATGACATTTATGACTATACTTTCTTCAAAACAAAGGCTCGAAAATTCTTTACGTGTTCAAGATAGAAGTAAACGGAAGAAAATGCAAAAATCAAACTATGAAGACATTCAAAAAGCAGTTCTTAAATGGTTGACCTATGCAAGATCTCAAAACGTGCCGATTTCGAGTCTGCTTTTAAAAGAAAAATCATTAGAAATATCGAAAGAAATGGGTGTTCCGAAGTTCTCAGCAATTAATGGCTGGATCAAAAGATTCAAGGAGCGCAATAAACTTTCTTTCAAAAAAATATGTGGTGAAGCAGCGGTGGTAAACCACAGTCTAGTCAGTGATTGGAAGGTTTTTTCATTGAAAGATGTATTGGAACATTACACTTCAAATGATGTATTTAATTTAGATGAAACGGGTCTCTTTTTTCGACATTTACCAGAAAAGACTTTGTGTTTTTAGTCTGATACTTGCTCAGGAAGTAAAATGAGTAAGGAAAGGGTGACTGTTTTATTGGGAGCAAACATGTCAGGTTCTGAAAAGCTTAAGCCATTAGTCATTGGGAAAAGCAAAAAACCACATTGCTTTCGAAATGTGAAGTCTTTGCCAGTGTACTACGAAAGTAATCGAAAATTGTGGATGTCATCCGAAATATGGCAAAGGACTATAAAATCTCTGGACAAAAAATTTCACTCTATGAATCAAAAAGTAACTTTTATAGTAGACAATTGTACTGCACATGTTTAAATGCGAGACCTAAACTCAATTGAACTGGTTTATATGCCGCCAAATGCTACTACAATTTTGCAACCATTAGATCAAGGGATCATTTTAAACTTTAAGAGGAATTATCACAAACTACAGGTTAAAGACTGGATAAAGGCCATTGATGAAGGCCTTGACTTCAAACTGTCTCTTCTAGATGCTGTAAGCTATGTTCATAAAAGTTAGGCTGATGTATCTTTTAAGACAATTCAAAACTGTTTCAAGCATGCTGGTTTCACAGAAAATAATCAAAGTTCATCAGATCCTGGTTCTACATAAGGTAATGATAAAGAGCACACCCCTGTTTCAATATTGTTTCGAGAGTTGTTTGATCGCAAAATAGATGTAACGAGGGATGTCCAGAGGTATATCGATTTTGAAAAGGATGTCACCACATCACCAGATGCAACGATTCCTGAAATTGTAAAAGAGATCAAAGAGAAACAGATAGAAATTTCTTCAGACTCGGAGAGCAAAAGTGATATGGAACTGGAACAAAACAAGCCTCTAACTAAAACAGAAGCATATTCGGGCATTCCAGGAAATGAGCTGGCTGATGAATTGGCTAGGAAAGGCTCAAGTATTCCTTTTGTTGGTCCTGAGCCGGCTTTGGGTGTTCCCAATGAACTAACTAGAAGAACTGTCTATGACATCTTCAGAAAGCTTCAGTGCAAAAAAAACTGGCGTAATACTAAGGGCCAAAGGTAGGCGAAAATTCTCAACTGCAATTGCCCTAGCATACGTCAGAATTGCCCTAGCATTCAGGCTCAGTAGAACTGGCATCAGAAGGACTATTGGGCTCCTTACTGGACACTGCACCCTTAAAAGACACCTTAATATTATGGATGTCACGAAAGATTCGCTTTGCAGAGGCTGCAAATACAGTGAAGAAACTGCCTTACACATTCTCTGTAAATATGAGGTGTTCTCCACCTATAGGTTCGAACACTTAGATCGACATGTGATCAAGCCCTGGGAGTTGTATGACATTCCTGTCAAGTGCCTGCTGATCTTTGCCTTGGTTACTGGTCTCTTTTCTTAAGGACCTTCGCCTGTCGGGGTAGCACAATAGACCTCTTATCGATGTGCTGGGCTCTTCTGGAGCCACCTACCTTCATGTCATTCATTCATGCAAAACAGAAGCATTGCACTGCCTTGAAAGGATAAAAAATTATCTAACATCCATTTCTGAAACAACGGATACTGATTTTAATTCATGGTATTAAAAAAAAAATTGTAGGAAACACATCTAGGAATAAGCAAACCTTAATTCACTAATATTTCATGTTACAATAAAAAAGTAAGTCATCCAAAATCTGATTTTTATTCTTTTCAATTTTATTTTTTTGTTTATTTTGGTATATAAATTGTTTTATTGCTTAAAAACGCAAAAATAGTTATAAATTTAAAATTGTCTTAAATTCATAAAAAACAACTTTTTATAAATATGGTTTTCTGCTACTCCTGTTACTGTGACACTCCGCTTATGACGACACTTTTTGTGGTCCTGAAAGTGTCGGAATAACGAGGTCTGACTGTATTTAAGTTAACGCAACAGTTAACAGAAAAATGTTTTTAATATTTTCCACAATCAAATTAGCTATGACAAGTAACTTTTCAACTTATATTTTGTTAACTATTTGAGTGTTATTTTCATATTTTGTTAATAGATGGTGCTAGATACCTATGTAAATGGCTTGTGATGGTAATGATTACCTGAATTTTTCCATCTGGTGTAATGTTAGAACCTGTATACCAGGCAAGATACAGTTAAGCCTTAGTGGAACACTTTGGGATGTGTTGAGCATTTACAAAACTAATTTTTATTTATATAGATAATAATCAATATTATTTGTTCTGTAATTTATTGCATAGAAAAATGCTCAAACTATATGCAGGATGAAACTGTAGTAATTTAGGCCATAATAAAAAAAAAAATAGATAAGTATTTGAATGAAAACTGTCCCAAGATTTTCCACTGCCCTTTTTCCTTTATTGATAAGCATGTGCAAATTGTATTACATTTGTGCACAATATGTTGTTGTTGCATTTCTAGAAAATTCATAATGAAATTATGAAGTTGTTACTTAGGTCTACAGTAATTTATATGAATATTTGGAGGAAAACTTCAGTAAGGTAATTTTTTTAATTCAGATATAATAATTCTTTAAGCTACAACATTATTTAAACATCTGTCAATTTTTTTAAGTAGGAAAAGCATTGCATTTTTCCATTTGAAGATTTAAAGAAATATCTTATCAGTTTAAAAATAACAAATATTTTTCATAAAAATTTTACTTTTCAATCCTAAAGAAACAAGATGAGATAATGCATAGTTAAATCATTTAATATAATATTTATTGATATTTTAAATTATTAAGATTTTTTGATACATTCTTGTTAAGATAAGTGCATTTATCTTTTGCTATTTCTTTGCATATAGAAAATATCTTTATTAGTGCAACTTTGTTAGGTAATTGAGTATTAATATATGATTTGTTTTAAGAATTGAAAGCAAATTTATATTTTCCTTTTAGATATTGACATACTTAATATCCCTATTATGAAAGTTGATGTTTTTGATGAAGCTTCTATTTCATATATGTGCAAGAAAGCCAAAGTTATTTTGAATTGTGTGGGCCCTGTAAGTTGTATTTTATTTTTCCCTAACCTACTGTGTTATGTAATTGAAGTCAATATTTCTTAACTTCATAAAATATCATGAGAGAATAAACCCTTGCTTTGGGAATAGGCTGAATTTAACCTATGAATAATAAATATGCTTGTTACATTATCACTTCCTCTAATTGATATATCCCTGTAGTGATTTATATTTCAAATTTTCTTTGTGCTTTTATTTTCATTAAAACATGCATTTTAATTGTTAGAAATCATGTTTCCAACTTTTATCATCTACTGTAGTTATTCTCAACCTCTTATGACTGATGGTTCCCTTTCAAGGAATATTTTTCATGAAGCCCCATTCACTCGAATATGATCAACATTTGACCTTATTGATCAGCATTTCTAGTGTAAAAGTTTTTACTTTTTTGTTCAATACATCTCACATATAGCAACATTTTTTAGCAAACTGGCAACCCAGCTGATAAATTAAATTATATATATATATATAAGCATCCCATATTCTATAAATTTTGGTCATCTATTTAACAAGTTCAAACATTTAATGCCTATTGGAGATTTGAGTGTATCAAAAACTTTCAAATACAACAAGCCTATTGGTAGATCTATATTTAATTATAATGAAATTCTACAATCTCTCTCTATAGATCATGATTTTAAGTCAATTTTAGATAATAAATGTATTTGTAAAGAAAATGATTATGCTAAATTTCTAAATCCAGACTTGGGGGCAAGTTTTAAAATCAGTTAATCTTGATAAATATATATATATATATACATTACCTTCTAAATATGCTATCCAGAGGTAGGGAACATGCGGCCTTGAGGCCGCATGCGTCCTGCGTGATCTTCTTGTGCGGCTTTCATAAAAGCTAGCACTTGTATTAATTAATATTTAAAAACTTTTTCATTTCTACTGTTAAAATCGATTTGCACCCACATTTCTCTTTTTTAAGAAATACTATTGAGCTATCAAAGTTTAATACTGCCTTATGTATATGTTGATGGATTTTTGGTATATGTCAGCGATTCAACGAAGTGATTTACCTGTTTTTCGCAAATTTAATATCAACTTTTTTTTCATTATCAGTAAATTCAGTAGCTCTCTTATTTTTTCTATGTTGCATTGCTTTCATGTAAGGGTTAAAAATATATGTTTTTAGGTTTTTTTAAGTTTAAATTTGATACAAAATGTCAACTTTATTTTGTCCACTTAATTTTATCAATTGCATTAAAATGTTTGTAAACTATCTTTAAACTAACTAACATACGTTAATAAACATTTAAACTGAGCTTAATACAAAAACTAACTATAAAAATCTATTTTTAGCATAATTGCTAATCAAATCATCGACTGCGAGCCAATTTTAATTTTGTCAACTTTATTTTGGCCGACACTGTATGTTTCAATGACTACTGGTAGGAATCAATAGCCAATTGTACATTTCAAATGTTAGAACGCCACCTAATGCAACACGGCAAAACTACCAGACATGTTTATAAGATCTCTACACAAAAACTATTTTCTTACTATTATTGTTGTGACTGACTCCATGTACGTTAAAACGTATTATTTTTTCTGCATGAATGGCAACAGGAAGATTTAAGTTCGGATTTTTTTGTAATTGTTTTTTTTTTAATTTAAATAAAGGAATGCTGTTTTTTTAAAATTGGAAGAATTGTTAATAAAAGAAAAAGTGGTGTTTCTTTCTGTTTATCATTATTTTATCTCACTTGATGTTTACGAATTGTGTTTGTGTATTTGAATATTAATAAAGTGTTTTATTATAAGTTTCTGTTGATTGAGATAAAACAATTATGTACTAAAAAAGACGCTTGTGATTTATCATTTGTAAATCTGGTAATGTGCTGGCAACAGACTCGTCTCATATTGCTAACGGCCATTGTGAAAATCTAGTTATTGTTTTACTTATTCTGTGGTTTTACTAGTACACTGTGTTATTGTATTTTTAGCAAGTATACGCTTTCTTAGAGAAATTATTTAATATTGGTTTTTTTCCCAGCATGTCAAATTGTAAGAGAAAAAATTAAATGAAGAAAACAGAACATTAAATGTAGAGTGGGAGTTAGATTTTTTCTTTATTTCTGGAAAAGATAAAATGGTGTGTTTGTTGTGCAATACAGTTTTAACTACTTTGAAAAAAGCGAATGCAAATAAACACTATTCGACTCATATAAAACATAAATATTTCAATTTAGAAGGTGAATCTTGAAAAGCTGCACTTCAAAAATTGAAAAATGAAAAGCATCATCAACAAGTGTCTTTTAGTGCTTTTGTAAAGAAAAATACCTCTGCAGTTGATGTTACTTACAAAATAGCATATATACTTGGAAAAAGAGGCAAACCATTTAGTGACGTAGAAATAATTAAAGACTATATTGTTGAAGCAGTGGGTATTTTAGATCCAGAAAAAGTTGCCAAATACAAACAATTGCCTCTTTCAAGAAGAACTATAACAGATCGACAGCACGAATTAGCTGAAAATATAACAGAGCAACTTCGTATAATTATACAAAATGAAGATATTTATTTTTCAATTGCTTTAGATGAAAGCACTGATAAAACTGACTCGGCGCAAGTTTATATTTTATTCATGCTGTAACTAACGATTTTCAATGTTACGAAGAACTTCTTGCGCTAGGTACACTAACTGGAAGAACTCTTGGAGTTGACATTTTTGAAAACTTCAGAGAAATATGTCATCGATTACAATTAAATGTCAGTAATTTAGTCAGTGTCTGCACTGATGGCGCACCTTCCATGAGGGGTAAAAACGAAGGATTTGTTGCTTTATTAAAAAAGGAAAACTTAAGCTTAAAAAAACTGATATCATTTCACTGTATTTTGCATCAGCAAAATCTTTGCACAAAATCCACCATTTTGCAAGACGCTCTGGATAGAGCAATTGCGATTGTCAAATATATTCGTGTAAATGCAATGCATCATCGTGAATTTCGGCAGATGCTAACTTTAGACGAGGAAATGTACAGTGTTGATCTACCATACTACTGCAAGGTTCGTTGGCTGTCAATAGGACAGGTTTTAATAAAAGTTTTAACTTTACGATGACAAATTTTAAAGTTTTATCAAGAACAAGGAAAACTATGTGATCTATCAGATGAAGCATTTTGCAGAAACATTGCATTTTTGTCTGATATCATGACAAAACAAAACAATTTAAATATCTGCCTGCAAGGTAAAACGAAGCATATATATGAAATGTGGCAAAAGATCCAAGCGTTTCGAAAAAAAAATAACATTTTTCAAATCATTGCTCTCTCGTTCAGATATATCTTTAGAACACTTCCCGGAGCTAGCAAAAATGTTGAATGAGCAGAAATGTGAAAATAAAATATTCGATGAATATGTAAGTGTCTTGGATTCTTTAATAGAAGAATATAAAGAAAGATTTTCAGATTTTGACGAGCACACTCCTGCTATGAAACTGGTATTTGAACCACATTTAGTAGATATATCCGCGGCTCCTACAGAACTACAAATGGAGTTATTTGAGTTGGGAGAAGATAGTATCCTCAAAGCCCTTTTTGATGCTAAAATGGATCCAATAGTAATCTGGAAAAATGCTGTTGGAATATCCATGCCTACGAGAGCATGCATGTCGTTTACTTTCCTGCTTTGGAAGTACTTACTGCTGTGAGTCAATATTTTCTCTCATGACAAAAATTAAAACCAGTTTAAGAACCAAATCACAGATGCTCATTTAGAGGATCAATTAAGGCTTCGCGTTATGAAGCTTGATCCAAATATTCAATTACTTTCAAGCAAGAAACAAATGCAAATATCCCATTAACTTAAATTTTCCATCGGATTTTAAAATTATTTTAGCAATTGTTGCTATGTCAGTTATTTATAATTTAATACTATTATTTTTCTATTGTATTTCTTTATAATGTAATATAATTTATTGTCGAAGTATTGTTGCCAGCTCGCATTGTTGCACATCGCGAGGCTAAATGATCCACTGTCTTGGTTGCCAGATTACAGTGAGGGCATTTCTTATTTTCAGTAAAAAATATATTTCTGTCCTGCAGAAAGCATAGATCTACTTCTCGTGTTGCCGGAATATTACCTTTTGGTCAGCCATAAAGAGGAGTCCTTCATAGACACCAGTTCTCTTTTAGCTGCAGTATACAACTTTTTATGCAGAGGTTTTGTATTTATGTCGTATAACATCTCAATTTGAGCTTTATAATGTTAAAATTATTTAAAAATACTTTTACTTTATTATTTTTATTTGAAGTGGTATTTAAATATGTAGTTGTTTATTAAAATTTAAAAATCTGGATGAATTAGTGCCCGGTAACCTATATAAATTGGGATATAGGGGATCGATATCCAGCAACCAATTATTTCTCTTTCATGTTTTGTAGACACTCTTCGATGTCAAGCCATCACTACTCACCAAAACTCATGTATTTTCGTTCTTGCCGGGATAAACGTAAGACCTGTCCGTTAGCTTTACCCTCTCAGATTAATAATAATAACCCTAAATATTTAACTTTTTGTAAAGTGTATAACTGCATTTACAAATTAACTTGTATCTCTTGTAATATCTCATATATTGGACAAACAAGCACCTCTCTTCACCTTCATTTTAATGTTCATCGAAACCATATTAACAAATTTAGTTCTCGGGCATTACTCAATTCACAACTTCCTCCTCCTGCATATCATCACACTGGTAATAATTTTGAATATGCCCACTTTGACCATCATGGTATTGATAATATTTCAATTTTGATTCTAGATATTGTTAAGAATCCGGCCGATAGATTATATTTTGAAAATTCACTAATCAAACAGCATAAAACTATTTTTCCGTATGGATTAAATCAAATGTATAATAATAAAAATGTAGTAAAACTACCTATAAAAATCCAAATTATGATCTCTCTATATTTAACATCCTAAATTATAATTTGTTTAGTGCCTCATCAAAAAGATCTAAGCGAGGAAATTATAACAATAAGTGTCAAAATCTGAACATAAAAGCTAAAATTACTGAGCTAGGAAAAAGCTTTAAATCTTCATGTAACATAAATACTTTAAAAACCTGGGTATTCAATATCAAAAAACAAATATTAAATCAAGTTTATAATATTTTCTTAAAGTCATTTAATCATGATGAGCATTTTTAACACCTTTTATATGATCTTATTATAACAAGAGCTTATTTTATAAACCTCCATCTGTACATTCAACCCTTTTCTACCTCTAATTATCATCAAAATAAAACATATAATACTTATTGTGTAATTAATTACAAAAATTCACTTTACAATAATATAAATTTTAATTATTTATTTCAGCAGTATAAACACTGCTTTCCTGTTCCTAATACTCAAATTTTCAAAACATTTAAATATAATACTCCTTTAGGTAGGCATATTTTCAATTACAATGATATATCTAAATCTATTATAAATCAAAATTCCTCTCCCAATTTACTATGTGTCTGTAACCAGCTAAATTATTCTAAATATATAGACAGCAATCATAAACACGTAATTACTGGTGATCTCAACATTGTTCAAAATGTAGCACTTAAAAATCGTATGCTTTATGGTACCAAATTCCGAATCCAAAATACATTAAATCACTCTCTTTTAATAGAACAACTAAATATTGATCTAGAAAAATTCATATACAAAATTGCTTGTAGTAAAAACTATCCCATTGAAGCTTTCGATATGTGGAAGGTCAGCATTCTGGCAAACATCAAACATCTTTTGGGTAACTTGCCTACAACTAAACCAACAATTAACTATACAAACTTGAAACAGGCAATTAATGAACTAAAATCACAATTTGTCATCACATATGTGGATAAAGCTGCCAACAATTACGCCATCATATGTAAAAAATATTATGTACAAATCTTAAACGATTTCTTAAATCACAATGATATATTTAAAAAAATTGATTCTTCAGCAACATCCATATCTAAGTAAATTATTGCATTTTATAAATTATTAAAATTACCTTGCAACAATCTTAAGATTCCCTTATATTGTCATGATCCCAAAATTTCATGAAAATCCTATCTCTTTTAGATCTGTAACTATAAGACATAAATCATATGCAACTGTAACTAGTAAATCTCTATTGGTAATTTTTAATAAAATAATTTCTAATAAAAATGATAATTCAACTTCTCATATTATTAATAACAGTTATCAATTAATTCAAAAGTTGGATACGATTAATATTTTGGGATTTAAAACGTATGACTTTAAGGACCTTTTCAACAATATTGACATAAAAGATCTATATGAAGTAACTTGGGATAGTATTAAATCTTACTATAATAGACAGAATTTGGATAGAGATCATTCTTTCGTGCACTACCTTCTCAAGTGTGAGTGTGAGGACCCAGACCGTCCGACTCATCCAGAGGACTTGAGTATCTAATTGGACGGCCGGGAAGAGATCCGGCGACACCAGAATAAACACTAACTAAACAAAACAGCAAACAAACAAAGCAGTAATCAAAAACAAAACACAACACCAAAACAACACAGCAAACCAAAATAAAAGGGAAGGCGGCACCACCGGGGAGGAGCAAGCAAAAACCAAGGGGATCAACAACCAGAGAAAAAGTTAAAAGCAGCAATGGCTCTCAGGCTATTCAAGTGATTTTGTTGGATATTGCTCTCGCTATGAGTAGAGCAGTTTTTAATTTTGTTAATTGAAGTTTTATTCGAGCAGACACTCGAGAACCAGGCCGTGGAATTAGCGGGGGAAGGTTTAGAAAGATGAAAAGGTTTAGAATGGGGGCAAGCAAAGACGTAGTGGTCTGCATCTCCAAAGGAACCGCAGGAACAGCAAGAGGTTGATTTAAATTTTAAAAAGTAAAGGTAATCCAAAAATGGGCCGTGGCCCGTGATAAAATAAATAAGATATTTGTTCATTAAAAAGAAATTAAAGTTTACGTGAGGAAGAAAGTTTAAAATTCTGGCTGGGTCATGGGTGCGAGGGGAAATGTAGTTGTTTAGATAAGATTGCCAGGCGTTTAAGATATCTAGTTTACAATGCTTTTTTAACAGAGAGTAGGGAAAAGGTAAAGGAGATGGGGTACCTAAAGAGGTAGCAAGTTTTGCATTTTCATCGGTGGCCTCGTTGCCCGAGATGTCAGAATGGGCTTTAACCCAACAGAGGTTTATTAAATGTTTGTTTAAATTTGCATCTAGTTTAATTTTGGAAAGATAGTCAGATTTGTTTCTAATGGAGTTAAGGGCCGAAATGGAGGATTGGCTATCTGAAAAAATATTTATTTTTAAATTATTTGTAGAAGCCCAGTTGATAGCAAAGTGTATTGCTGCTATTTCAGCTTGAAAAACTGTGTTCCCAAGGTTGAGTTTGAAAGTATATATGTTTTGAAGTTTATCCCCCCTGTATATGCAAATGGCGTAACCCACTTTGTCGTCAATGGCAGAGCCATCAGTGTAAATATTTATGTCTGAAAAAAGTGAGGGGTCGAAGGGAGCCAGATAGGCGATACGAAGGGAAGGGGGGATAGAAGAGGAAGGGCGATTGAAGTCAAAGTTAGGGGGAGAGGGAAGAGACGGGTTGGTAAAATGATTTGTTCTGAGTTTCCAGAAGGCATATTTTTTAAATTGTGTATTAATGACAAAATGAATGGGGGGAATACCAGTTATAGAGTAAAGAGACATGTTGGAAGCAGTCCGAAAACCAGAAGAGATTTTGAGAAGAAAAATCCTTTGCAAAGACAAAAGTTTTTTGACCTGAGCCCCAGTCAAAGCTTGTCCCCAAATTCCTGCGCTGAAAATGATTATCTTTTCGATGACCGAAAGATACCAAATTTTTAAAAAGGATTTATCTATACCCCAGTTATTGCCAGACACCCTCCCAAAGGTGCTGGCGAACTTAAAACATTTCTCTCTAAGATTGAAAATGTGGGAGCTCCATTTTAAATTATCGTCGATAGTGATTCCAAGAAAGGTGAGTTGTCTAGTTGTAGGTATTTTATGGTTTTGAATTTTGAAGGAAGGGCGTTGTCTGATTTTTGAGCGGTTTTTATTGAAGATAATTGATTTACATTTTTCTGGAGCTAAGGAAAGTTTTAAAACAGTGAGAATGGATGAGATAAGGTTTAAAAGGTTATTGGTATTAAGTTGTAGTGTTTTTAAGTTGGATGAATAGGTGACCACCGCGAGATCATCCGCGAAGGCCTGAAGGTGAAAAAGATCATTGTTGAGTTTTAGAATGTCATTAAAGTAGATACTCCACAGGCAAGGGGATATAACCGATCCCTGTGGAGCGCCCATAGAAATGTGTTTTGTAATATGTGATTTACCTATGTTGAGTGAAATTTCTCTGTTAAAAAGATATTAAAAACTGAAATTTTGAAAAGGCTGAGGGAGGTTGATTTTTGAAAATGAAAGAGGCAAGACGTTCCAGTTGAGACTGTCAAATGCTCCGCAGATGTCCACGGTGGTCAAAGAAACAAAATGTATTGACTTGTGGGAGGAAATGGTTTGAATTAGCCCAAGAGCAGCGTCCTCACAACTCGTTAATTCCTTAAAGCCATATTGGAGGGGATGGAGAGCATCCTCAGAAGAAAGCCAAAAATTGAGTTTATTTATGAAAATTTTTTCCAATATTTTACCAAGGGTCGGGAGGAGGCAAATGGGTCTATACGAAGAACATTGAGATGGGTCTTTTCCAGGTTTATTAAAGAAGAGAATGTTGGCATTTTTGAGACAAGAGGGAAAGAGACAAATTAAGGGTGTTCCACAGGGTGGCTCTGCCAGTTCAGCTTTCGCAAATCTTTATCTACACTTCTACGAGTCAAATTTTATAAACTCTGCATATACTTTTTACAGATATATTGACGATGTTATTCTCATTAAAATAGCTCCCTCATCAAATGATATAGATTTTGATTTTTATCCTCCAAATTTATCCCTTATACCAAATGAAAGCAACATCTTGTCTAACGTTAATTTCTTAGATTTAACTCTATCTCTTGATAATCAATATTCATTTTTGTCAAACATTTTTGACAAAAGAAAAAGTTTTCCATTTAAAATTCACAAGATAATCAATTTTAACTCATGTATGAGTAAACAGGTATATAAAAATATTTTAATAAATCAATTTCATAGGATTTTTAGGTTATGTGAAAATACACAATACAGTAACCATCTAGCAGATTTATTTCGATACTGTAAGGCTGAATCATATCCAGTTAATTTTGTTAAATATCACTCTAGAAATTTTGAATTCTATTTATAATATTTTATTTATTGTTTTAGTCTAATTTGAAATTGCTATTGTATACTTTAAATATTAAAATATTCTTTGAGATTTTATTGTCTTAGTAATAAGTTTTGGATACATATTATATAATTGTTAATACTAATTATTACTTAGTATATTGCGCAAACATATTTTTCTTTATTTTTATCTTTATATCTCTAATTTTTGGGTTTGAAACATATAAATTTGTATGGTCCATTGGTTGAACATTCAGGAGTATTTCCTATAATTCACAACAGATGGTGCTCTCTAGTATTCTTTCCTAATACTTTGTTTAGTGCAACGAAATATGTGTCCTGTATAATGGTGATGAAAGGTATGACTTTAATTCTATCTGAATCATTGTGGATTGTTGGTTAGATTACTTATATGTTTGCTTTATGCACTTTCATCATATTCCTTCCAATTTCCTTTTGTTATTTTTTGTTATTTTCATTTATGTTATTGTCTGGAAATGTGTCGGATCTTTTGACGATATTTCGGCCATGTGGCTGTATCGTTGAGTGAAACACATTTGGAACCTCTGTGGACACAAAGATCCTTGAAAAGCTGAATCTACAGAGCTTCTATCCAATTTCATATTTTTGGATTGTATCTTTTCTCTTATTTTGTCATTTTAATATTTTGAGCCTCCAGATTTTGATAATCCTTTGATGATTGAACTTGATTTGTATGCATCACTCTTGAATGTTGATAAATTCATGTGTATTATTGATATTTTAAATTAAGGATCTTATATGGTAGCATTGTTTTCCTTTTGTCTGATATTTCCTTTTATATCATCTTTACTTAATTTTCCTCCATATTGTTTTTGAACCAGGGTAAGACACTGATCATGTTTTAAATTAGTCTAACTATTTTTATTTTATTTTTAATTTTATCTTTTTTTATTATATATATATATATATATATATGTGTGTGTGTGTGTGTGTGTGTGTGTGTGTGCTTACATAAATAAAAATACCAACAGTGAAATATAAAAAATTACAGTGGTATCTATGAATCTAATAATTTTATAAAAAAAATAATAATTAATGATTAATGTTATAACAAGTTTTTACCCTTATGTGAATACAAAAATATTTTATATTGTAACTTTGTCAAATAATAAATAAATAAGGACTTAATTTTTTTTTTTGTTATTTTTCTATATAATGCACCAAATTGTTAAAACTATACCTAACTATAATAATTTCATAAAAGTCGCATTTATAGGTACATCAACTTATGCGGCCTCCTTTATTACTACCTAATTTACATGTGGCCTCTTAAAGGTAAAAAGGTTCCCCACCTCTGTGCTATGCCTTTAGAGGCATTTAATATGTTGAAATTTTCTTTATTAGAATCTATTAAAAATGCTATTGGTAGTATTAAATTGTCTAGATCTATATATAATGTTGATAATATTAAACACTCTATTAATGATTTACAAAGATCTTCTGTTGTCACCTATGTTGATAAAGCCTCTACTAATTATGCTATTATCTGTCAAAAAATTTATATACAATTTCTGTTAGATTATTTAAAAAATAATAGTCTTTTTAAACTAGATTTACATTCCATTAATAGTATCAAGGTGAAAATTATAATATGTATAGTGATTTAAATATTAAATATAAATTTCTTAAATCCATATATAATGTTTATTCCTAAATTTCATAAAAATCTTATTAAATTTAGAACTGTAACTAGTGGTCATAATACTTACTCTACTACTGCGAGTAAATTACTACTATAAATTCTGTAAATCTAATAAATGATAATTTACATCAGTCTAGCAATAATTACCGTATTCTAAATAATAGTAAAGAATTAAAGAATAAATTAACATCACTTAGAAAACTAATAGGATTTCAAACTTTTAATTTTAAAAATCTTTTTAATAATATTAAGATCTCAGACCTGTATGATGTAATTTTAGCTCTATATAATGCTTATATTACTAATCTATCAACTCAAACCAATTTTATTGATTTTCCTAAACTTCTTCAGTTTATTATTTTCAATAATTGTATTTTTCAAGGAAATAAATTATACTTACAAGTCTCAAGAGTCCCACAGGGTGACTGCAGTAGCAGTATGTTAGCTAATTTATACCTTTATCATTATGAACAGTCTTTTACTTCAATAGAGTATACATTATACAGATATGTTGATGATCTGATTTGCTTAGTATATACTGAAAATTGTGTTATAGATATAGATTTCTATCCAGAGAATTTGGAATTAATTCCTAATGAAGCTACTATTAGTAATAATATTATTTTTTTTTATTTAAATCTTATTATTGAACCTTCTAATAGAATTGTTACTAATTTATATCATAAAAAAGACTATTTTAATTTTAACATTAATAAAATCTTACCATTTAATTCCTGCAACTCGATTCTATTGTTTAGAAATATTATACTTAATCAGCTTTTTAGAATTTATAGATTATCTGATAAAAATTTTCATGCTATACATATAAATAATCTAAAAATTACCAGCAATTTATATAAATATCCCTCTTATTTTATAAATGGTATAGTTAAAAAATTTAGATTAGCTGAATTTTCATGAATTCTATTCATAGTTTTTTATATTAACCTGACATCTCCATTCTCTTGTATTAATAATATTTTTATTTTTACATCCACTTAAACATTAGCCTTTCTATTATTAGCCCCTCTTTTTAGTAGCTCTGATTGTACATTATCACTTATTCTTGCCTTTTCGCATTACTGTTATTTATTTCTTACAAATGGCAACAGTAGATCATTTCTTTTTCCTTTGCGAATGGCAACACTGGTCTCTTTATTCTGGGTTCCCGGGTTCAACAGGTTTCATGCATTTGTAGTTTTTTTTCCAGGTACTCTTGTTTCCTTTTATTTTTTCTTCTTTATGTATGTTGTCCAAGTAGAAATATTTTATAGATATAATCTATCTATTTCTTCAGAAACATATATTTTTTGTGTTTGCTTTGATAAAATACTTAGACCCAAGGAAGAGTTTTGGAGAAGTGAATAAATCCATGATTTAGACCTAGCCCTTGTCCACGCCACATGTATAGCATTAATGCTTGGATTTCATTTGTTTTTCTTTTATCAATTCCATACCATTGATTTTTGATGATTTCTTTAACTTGGCGATTCGAAATTTGTATTTTTTCCATTAGATTGAAGATTTGCTGATTTATACTTTTATTTTGTAGGCTTGTTAGAAAGTTAGGTTTTTTGAGTTACAACTTCTCACTATTCTTTCATTGGACTCATGTATTATACCTGAGATTGATAATTAATAGAAAATGTTCTGTATCAAAAAAGTGAAAAGAAGATGGACTGAAATGTAAATGTGACATCAAAAATACTATACGACAAGCCGTTGAAGATTTAAAAAAAAAACACATGATAAGTAAACATTATAAATAAAACAAGTACTAAATTGGTATAAAATACCCCTTTTTCCCTGTTCCATATATAAGTTAAGGAATGGAATAAGAATTACATGTGGTAAATGGGTGGTAAATTTTTTTGTAACTACAAATTAAGATGAAAGTATTTTTATATGAATCATAAACGTAATGCAAGTACTTAGGTACTAATCCCCTTATTCCCTACATAAACATACATGGTTGTTGTTGTTGTTGAGACCCAGACCGTCCGACCTACCAGAAAGGTGTAAGGTAACTTTTTGGACTGCCGGGAAGTGCCACCCAATTTAGACCGGAACCCAGTGGGGGAGGCATCCACAGGGACCGTACCCTCCTTCCTCTACCACCAACCTCACGGAAGAACTTACGGACCCACATGCTTAACGTGATCGTACTCCGCGTGAACACGGTGGCAGTTTTGGCAGCGGCTGGAATCGAGCCCGGGCCTACCGAGTGCAACTCCAACGCACTAACCAATGGGCTACCACGCCCCTATAAACATACATGGTGTAAATGCAAGAAAAAAACCTTTAACCTTTTAAACCTTTTTTTTGCATATAAACATATATGGTGTAAATGCAAGAAAAAGGTTTAAGATAAAAAGCTGCAAAACAGAAACATTGTTTTGCACGATGAGCTAGGCCTTTTCTAGCTCCCCCAAAAAATTTTTTGAAATTGAATAAATTGAATAAAGTGAAAAGCATTTCCGAAACCACGTACGTTATCAAGGGCCATGTTTGTTAATGCGGATTCTACGTTTCTGTGTGCATTACTGTAAATTGTATTTCAGAAATAATGCACATGGCCCGACGTAGAAGAAAATATAAATTGGATCAGATATATAAGAAATCAAATATAATCAAATATACCAGCGTGTGGCTAAGTATTTATAGGAGAATACATTGTAATGAAAAAGTAAAAGTAAAATGAAAGGTATAAGAATATAAAATAATATAAATGTATTTACCCCTGTGCTGCTTAACAGTGTAGATTATGTGATACTGACTAAGCATTTTAACTCAAAACAGGTTACAGTTAATTCTATATACTAAGATTTCAACTGTTGGAAGTGAAACATGAAGATGAAAAATTATTTAAAAATTTAAGAATGATCTGTCAATATGTTGCTGTAATTGTAGCAAGGTGTTGAATGTAAAATTAAAATGTGTTTTAATAAATGAAAAAATAAGGTTTGGCGGGTAGGGAATTTGGATAGTGGTGTTTATGAATGTAAAAAGATGTTCTTTGTAGTAACATGGTGTACTTAACATTTTTATTCTTAATAACTGGTTATTAATAATATTTTTAAATACTCATTTTGAGAGATTGGATGAATAATGTTGGAAGTTTATTTACTTTGAAGTTATAAGTTTCTGTTTTGTCATAAATTTTAATGTGTCTGCATTTTGAATTTTTAAACTAACATCTAGATAATTGGTCCAGTTTGATGTATATACATTTTCAATTAATTGTAGATTAGGTGGATAAAAATTAAAGTTTAACATAGGTGCTTCATTAGTAATTCGAATAATAATTGATCATCAATAAATCTGTACATGATATGAGTGTTGAAAGGGTACTGAATTTCATAAAAATGTAGATAAAAGTTGGCCAGTATTGTGGATGAGATTCCTTCCTGTGATATTCCCTTATTTAATTTGTATATGCAATTTCATTGAGATATATACTGTTTGAACAGAATGAATTTTAATAATGTTTTAAATTTTGGAAAATATATGTTTTTTGATTGAGTAAATTGTTCATATAAATTTAGTATGACTTTATATAAATCATTATCAATGTTATTAAAGAGGCCTTTGAAATCAAAAGTTTTAATATCATATATGTAAGGTAGTTGTTTTAGGTTATTAATCAGTTCTAAACTATTTTTTATTATATGTGTTTGTTGTGTAGTAAAATGATCATAAATTTGATTTCGTATAATTAGAAGTTGTTTGTCAGCAGTGTTGATGTATGGATTAAATCCTATAGTAACAGTTCTAAAAGAAATTGGGGATTTATAAAATTTAGATATGAGTATCAGGTAAGAAAAATTAAGATTCTGTTGAATCAAATAGTACTAGAATGAAAATTATACAGGATTGGAAATTGGTTTACATTTTTAGTTTACAACTGGGCTATTGTAGTGTGATTTCATTAGCATATTTCCATGTTCTTTAGTTGAAAACAGAAATTCCTAGAATGTATGCTTATTTAATTTTTGTTAAACTGTTTAAATAAAATTAATGATTCTCTTAAATATAAAGCGTCTAGTCCTTTTATATTGAAAACAGTTTTCATTTAATTAATCATATTAGTAAGCTGCCAGACATTATTGGTTTCCAAATCTTTGACTACAAAGACCTTTTTAAAAATATAGATATTAAAGATTTATATAAAGTTATCTTTCTTTATAATTATTATATTACTACTAATTGTGTCCATTTTGAAATAAACAACTTTCCTATGATATTGCACTTTGTCTTGTATATCTTCTGGACGAGCCGGACGGCCTGGGGCTTTCACTTTGTCTTGTATAATAATTATTTAATGCGAGGCAATAACATATATATATACAGACATCAGGAGTACCCCAAAAGAGGTGTAGTAACAGTATTTTAGCAAAGATATCCTTGTAAATAAAAGTATTTCTAAATCCTTATAGAATTTATTGATATATCCATGATTTAATTTGCCTTATTAATGATACAAATTATATCAATATTGACTTTTACCAACTCACCTAGAAATAATCCCTAATCAGCCTAATGTTAAATCTAAAAATCTTAATTATATAGATTTAAATTTAAGCATCGATCCCTATAATAAAAAAAATATTATAAGCAATTTATATGACAAAAAATACACTTATAACTTTAATATCAATAAGCTACTATCCTTTCAATCATATAATTTCATTCTATTATTTGGGAACATCATTGTTAACCAGCTATATAGAATACATAGACTTTCTAATTAAGTACCACTATCTACAAATCAGTAATCTTAAAAGAATCTGTAAAATTGACCACTATCCTGACTATTTTATTAATAGTATTATTATTAATAATTTCAAGTATTCTTCATCATCTAATTGACATATTGTAGTTTAATGTATTTTAATTAATTAGCAATGTAAACTTTTCACACTATGCTTTTATCTATTATTTATTTTCCTGATTCCTTACTTTTTTTTCTTTCCTTCCTGTCACTGCGCTTCTTAAACTTTTATATGTGTTCAGTGATTATGAATCAAATCTTTTCAGTCACTTATCAGCTTATTCCAGTACACTTACTAAATACTAGCAGCATACTCGTTCTTCGTACGGAGTATATAATATAAAGAAACTTACAATTCACAATCATGTGCAAATTCCTATAGTGTATTAAATGACATTTTTAATCAAGATATTCTGTTAAAATATTTAATGTAATGCTCCTAAAAAGCAGTTTAAGAATCTCTGTTCTTGCTATACAAAATTATCTTCCCGGACAGATCTGAAGAATAAAACATCTTGGCCCCTTTTGTAAGCATATTTGCAAAAAATATGGAATTGAATCAATATATGCAAAATAAAAGTGTTAAAATTGTATGTGTCAAACAGATTTTTTGGTTGACACGGCGGACCATCGAAAACAAAAACGGTTCTCCAAAACTCCAGAGTCCGCCCAACTTCCTCAACAAGAACGTGATATTCCATTCTCACCCATGTTCTGAAACGCTTCCGTTCTGGAGCAAACTCCAATATGACCTGCCAAAATTACCAAAACACTTTACCAAATTCAAATTACACTTTACAATAAAACCCTTACCTTGTAAGGTCTTCATCCTCAGCTGAAAACACATAAATAAAACACACAAATTCAAAGAGACACAAATCACCCGGAATAATCACTCAGAAGTTAAGTTTAAATTACTATACTTTATTTAAATACCAGAATTATCAATTTAACAATCTCTAGCTGAATCCTTCTCAGCTTCAAAAACCACTGGACACAGGACCTTAATTTCATTCAACCTTCAATTGGCTCATAGCCGCAATAAATATTCAATTCTATATTTTAATAAATATCATGTCAAACCCTATAATTACTTAATTTAATTAGCAATTTATAGTATGGTCGAACTGGGAGCTACTACACTCGAGGAACCAGAATGTAGATAATCAAAATAGTAATTTAAGATTCTTCAAATTAATGATTAAATTTAGAGAGGTGCTGGAGTTGTAAACACAGTTCGACAGTTCTAGGTTCTATTTCTTCAAGCCAGAATTACTGCTCAACAAGGATAAAAAAAACTCTTACCTCTGGTTCAGGAGAAGTCACCGAAGGGACGTAGCGAACTCATCAACCACAAACACCCACGGGGAGAATTTATTCCCCGTTCTGAAAAGGTATGTCGGCACACACAATGCTGGTTTCCAGAATTGGCCTAGCATGGGCAAGGCATCATTCTCTTGCTCTGTCCAACTCAGGACTCGAACCATCAGGTAGGGACAATCAGGTCCGGAATAGATCCAGCACAGCTTCAGGATCTCCAGAACCGAAGAACATCATGAAGAAGACCTCGGTTCCTCACACCATCTCATCTCTTTAATCCGGCAGTCCGACAATTCGAAGTCGCCTTCAGGATCCAGCAGTCGGCAATCCCAATCATGGCCACACTCTCCAACTCACAAGTTACAGTGATTCGACCTGGACGTCGAACCCCGAACTCAGCGTGAGCTTCGAACACTTTACATCAACTCTTCAGGTTGTCAGTCAGGAGACTGCGCCCCGAATTCTCCAACACTCAGTTTTTATGCAGCAAGAGCCATTCCGGGTACACAATCCAAACAGTGTCCTCCAAGAAGACCAAATCAGTAATTAGCCAATTGTAAATCATTCTCAGTTTGAAATAATTCTCAGGGACGTTTCACCTAGCCTCGCCGCGGGATCCCAAAAATCCACCAGCCGTCTATTTCGCTGCAGAGCAAATATGTTGGAAATCCAATCTTACATTTTATTGCGCCACCCCAGACATGCAGGGAGCTGTTAATCTTTTACTTATACATCCAATTTTGCAGGCGAAAATGACCTCAAAATAACGGTCATGAATTCCTCAAGTGAGTTCGCAAGAAAAACTTTTAAATAGAAATGGCTACAGAATTCTGATTAAAATATATATGCATTTAAAATATTAAATATATACATATAAGACAATGAGAGTGTTCCAGGGCAGAATTAATATATTACAAAGATGTAATAAAAATATAGAGCTTAAAATATAATGCAGATTTAGTATATGACTAGCCGCATACCCGTTGAAAATCAATGGCTCCACATTAAGCAACCCCTGAATAATGTAAATTTTTTAATAATTCGTGTTTCTTATTTATTCGACAAATCGAACATTTAGTTTTGAGGCACCCCCAAAAGTTCAAAATATCGGAAAACTGAAATTGCACATGTTCTTCCATTCGAACTATCTACCTGTACACAAAATTTGAAGTCTGTATCTTATTTTGAAGCATGTTTTTTTTTATCAATTCACATTTCTAATGTTTTCCTCTGGAAAACCCCCCTTAAACGAACATTTTTGAAAAATTATATTCGTTTTGGGTGTTTTCATCAAATGATTAGTCTATATTTAAAATTTTGAGCCTCTATCAAATTTTAAAGGGGCCGTTTCTCATTTATTCGGAAAATCGAACATTTTTGTGTGCGACACCCCCTTAAGTAGGAAATATTGGAAATCTGAAATTACATACTTTCTTCCTTTCCAACGGTTTACCTATATACCAAATTTGAAGTCCCTATCTTATCGCAAAGCAGGCTTTCCTATCATTTCACTTTTCGAACGTTTTGGTGTGCGGCACCCCCTTGAGTAGAAAATATTGGAAATCTGAAAATGCACACTTTCTGCCTTTCGAACGATTCACCCATACACCAAATTTGAAGTCTCTACCTCATCGCAAAGCATGCTCTCCTATCATTTCACTTTTCGAACGTTTTGGTGTGCTGCACCCCCCCCCCCCCCTTAAGTAGAAAATATTGGAAATCTGAAATTGCACACTTTCTTCCTTTCGAACGATTTACCCATACACCAAATTTGAAGTCTCTATCTCATCGCAAAGCATGCTTTCCCGTCATTTCACTTTTCAAACGTTTTGGTGTGGGGCACCCCCTCTATAGAACGTTTTCGAAAAATTCGATTTTTCCAGGGGGTTTTATCGAACGACTGAGCTGTGTACCAAATTGCAAGTCTCTATCTATTCGGGAAGTGCCTAAAAAAAGCGTGACAGACAGACAGACAGACGGACACTTGGCAATTAGTATATATAATAGATCGATTTTTCCAGGGGGTTTTATCGAACGACCGAGCCGTGTACCAAATTGCAAGTCTCTATCTATTCGGGAAGTGCCTAAAAAATGCGTGACAGACAGACAGACAGACGGACACTTGGCAATTAGTATACATAATAGATCGATTTTTCCAGGGGGTTTTATCGAACGACCGAGCCGTGTACCAAATTGCAAGTCTCTATCTATTCGGGAAGTGCCTAAAAAAAGCGTAACAGACAGACGGACACTTGGCAATTAGTATATATAGATTTACACACAAGTGACTCGAGATTAAGAAATCTCGACGTCACATATGGCACCCGCACTACTTATATACACAAATATTAGAAGATATAACCTGTATTAGTAGATTACATGTATGAATTGAAAATTTCAATAAACACGTAATCTTTAAACCTGAAGGTAGGAATTGATTCCAGTATATGCCAAAATGAAAGTGCTAAAATTATATGAGAAGATATACCCATACTACTTATATTGTCGTGGATTAGAAGATATGTCCGAGTGTTAGAAGATTACCGGTATTACAATATGAGTTTCAAAAATCTTTGCCAAAATAAAATAGATGACGTTTTAAATTGAGAATATCAATAATCCCCGTAATCTTCATACCAGAAAGCCGTACTTGATTCCAGTATATGCCAATGCACCTGTACTACTTATATTCTCATAGATTTAGAAGATATACCGATGCATTTGTAGAAGATTTCTCTTACAACATACAATAAATGAGTTTCAATAATTTTTGGCGCGATAAAACAATGACACAATAATTTGAAAATAATAGTAATCTCTGAATCAATAATTCCCCAAAATATCGATAATAATGTTTAAACCTGAAGACCATAACTTTCTTATATTATCCAGTCAAAAATACAATGGCAATGAAATTTATTTTATATACATATCTTTATTATTCTAATCGGAAGAGATTTAATAAAAGTAGTCTGCCGCATAAACGCATTGGTTTTAAATCTGTTACTAAGCGACCTGATATCATTTGCTTCACATAAATTGGTGGAAAAAATATTGTCTGAATAATGCTATCTCTATGGAAGGTTTAGCAATATTTTAAAAAATCAACAAATTTATCACCAAGTGGAACTGTAGAACTGACAGTCCCACTTGGCGACAAATTAACGAAACATCATCATGATACTATCTAATAACAAAACAGAATTAATTTCATTTATTTAGATCAATTTTAAGATATTTTTGGGTGATTTTCAAATGAATTGCCTTTTTAAGCTTTACATCACATAAAAGTTTGACTTAGATTGAAGATAAAATTAAACTCTGTTATCAATTTTTTGCAATCTTTTTTTTATACTAGATAAGAAGGAACAATATGGCTTCCATTAGCTTTGTTACCAATTGCAGAAATCAAAACCTATTTAAAATAATAGTAGTAACACTCCTAAGGTAACCCTCATGAGATGTACAGGGGACACATTTTAAATTTTAAATATTAATAATGATATTTTAAAGGAATCACTTACATTTTTGTTAATTAAAATGTAAAACCATATTTTTTAATTCATATACTAAAGCTAATCCAGTTTGAAAGCATAAAAAGAGACCTCTTTAAGTGTGGTGTTTTGAGTTGGGACATGCAAATTTATTACTTGAAAACTAAAAATAATAGAAAATAGCTAATATTTTTAAAACATAAACACTTTAATGAGTACATTTTATTAATTATAAACTAATGTACCAATATATGTTCTAAAAGTATTAAAAAAAATAATTTTTGTAGCATGAAATATGGGTTCAAAGATTGGTACATCAAACAGGCGTTCATTTTGAAAATCACCCTTTTATGGATTTACAAACATTTTTATCAATTTGGTGACATTTTAAAAATTTGCTAAATGTGTTATTAAGTAGGATGGTTGGACTGACAGACAAATTCTAACGAAACATCATTTCAGTACTTTCTTCTAACGAAGCAAAATAAATTTTATTGCATTGTGTCGTTTTTAACAATCGGCGACATTTCTGTCGATTTGGCAAAAAAGAAAAGTTGCCAAGTTAGTGATGTCCCACCAAATTCGTAGCTTTGAATTTGCAGCTATCTGAATAAAATATCCAGATCCAGTTTATATGCTAAATGAAAACACTAAAATTGTATTAGAAGATGTACCCGTTCTACTCTTTTTCAGTTTCAACAATCGGCTAAATGAATTTATTAGCTAAACACAATATATGAGTTTATTAGCTAAACACAATACATAAGCTTGGCCAAGCTGACCAACACTCTTTGCCAAAATAAATGAAAGTGATGTATGCAGCCCGCAATTAATATAATTAAAAGAAAAATCAAACTGTTTATTTATAAGATATATTTTTATATTCATTTATTTATTATTCAAATCGAAAAAATAGTAATAAGCATTAACAAACACATTTAATTTAAATACTTTGCTGAGCAACATGATATATCCTCATAGAATTCTAAAAATTAATTAACCATTTTGATTTCTTAATACTTTCATCGCTGAGTGAAAGCTTGTGAAAAATGAACCATGGTGATAGATTTTCCATTTAAATTCGTGTTTCAAACATTCATATTTTCAAACAATTCATGACTTCAGAAAGCGACTATTTAATGCAAAAATCTGCCACCAAATTCAGATATAAAATTTTAATTCATTTTCACGTTTTAAGCAAACTGTTTTCAACTTTTTTGTTTGGAGGAACCAGGGAGTTTGAAAGTCGAACTCCTAGGAAAAAGTTTTGTTTTCAATTAATAGCTCAACAATCCCTGGTCTTAGAAACTCAAAACTTGGACTAAATTTAAGGGGGTCTATTTCAAGGATACCCAAAAAATTTCATTAAATTCGGTTCAGCTGTTCTCCCTTGATGATGAGACAAATGAAAGTTTCATTTTTCACTAATATCTGGAGAACCACTGATCATAGAAACTCGAAATATGGACTAAATTTCAAGTGGGACTATTTCAAGACTGCCCAGAAAATTTCATCAAATTCAGTCCAGCCGTTCTCCCATGATAACAGGACAAACAGACAGACAGATTTTCAGTTTTATTTATGTAGATTACAGATTCCATTCTTGCACTTTTGATAATCCTATTTACTGACATTAACCCATTCACGACCACCGAGTGAAGGAAGACACGTTTCCTTGTGACTGTGCATACCAGAAGCATCTACTAGGCTAGGCCCAGGCACTTTTTGATGCTAAGCATAACATGGTGAAAAAATTGTATTATAAAACTAAGCTTTAAAATACATCTACCATTATTATAGAAATACACAGGTGTTATTGCATTTTGAGGGACCTGACTACACCATTGCTTTTCCTTAAAAACTTCTTTGTTTCGTTAACTATTACTTATATAATATTATCAATGAAATGCAGATTAAAAAAATTAATGTCCTTTAAAAGGGCTTTGAACTGTTTCATTTTATTTAAGTTCAGAAAATTGAAGAGATGGCAGATCTTTGACATTTGAATTGTAATTATCTGTACCAAAATTATCCAAAAACATCAACACACACATCAATGTCTTTTAAATAAAATTTCACACTAAAGCACATACCAACTATTTCACTGTCTTCACTTACATCACTATGAGATTCATTCATCAGTTGTTAAATTTTAGTTTCAGAAATACATTTTACTCTTTTAGACATGATTATTGCAGCATTCTTCTGACTAAATACTTACTAGCTCATATGCACTCCCCCTGAAAACCAGCAATAAAAATCTGAGCCCTAATTCCCTTCCAAACGTGCCACCCAAGACCCTCATCATTAAAATAAACGCAGAATAACTGACATGATAGATACCATCCCTTTAAATCTCTCAGTTATATGACTTTTAAGTCAGAAGCACCGCAAAAGCTTGCACATGTGTTTAACTTAATCAGCATTCTTATGAAAAACAAGAACCGAAGCTAAAATGTGAAGGTCAATGATTCAAATACCTAGCTTTGCAAAACTATAGGATTCTATCACCATCTGGTATTATTTAAAATATTAATAAAATGTTCCAATCCTACATTGCACATTGGCATCACTGGGCTCTAGCAGCTGTCCGCATCGCAAAGCGAATATGCATCTGTGGGCCAAAGAAGGGAAAATCTCTGTGTTGCATATATGTATCAGTGGTCCTGGAGGGGTTAAGTATCCATTTTTGATTTATATTTTTTATATTCAGTATTTTTTCAATCTGTCTGTAGACAGAGCATAAGGGGTTTATAGTAACTTACTATCACTATATTCCAAAACAGGCAATTATTTCAGGTTAATTTAGTATGAATGCTTGTCCTGATGAAGTGTTGATTTCTAAATTAACCTCCATTTTATTTCAGCCATGTGCTTTCCACATCATATAGCTTAAATACTATACACTTTCATTTGCTTTTACTCATTATTATTTCAGAGTTTTATGAATATTATCCAAAATTTAACGTTATTTCTCTTTGCATTTCATTACTATATATTTTACTTATCCAAGTTTTCTTTTTGAAGTTTCTAACCCTAACTCATCTATTGCTTCCCAAGTTAAAATACATCTCAACTTTTAATTTCTACTCACCCTCTTATCTCATTCTCCTCAATCATTTATCCTTTTCTAGCCTTTTACTCGTATACTATTTTATTTTTAAGATATTTTCTTTTTGAATAATTTTTTTAAATATGTTATAATAATTTTGATACACTTGAGTTTTATCTTTTATAGTGTATTTGATATGTTTTTTAATCATTTGTCATTTAAGTTAATGTATCCATATACATTAGATATTATAAATAATAATTTTACCACTTTGTCTCTTTATGTGGATAAGTTACTTAACATTATCCAGCTTATTAATATATTATAAATGTCTATAGCTGCCAAAGATACTTAAGTATCTTTATTTAAGTATCTTTGCATATTAACCTGAGATAAGATCTTTTGTCATTACAACTGTAATACATATATTTTATTATATATATATATATATATATATATATATATATAGTAAATATATATATATATATATATAGTAAATATATATATATATATAGTAAACTAGACGTGTATTAAAATGCACAAAAGACTAATAATTGTAAAGTAAAATGGAGTACTAAGATCATTATAGAATTAGCTCTATTGCAGGTAGATAGTATAATGTGTTGAAAATATAAATTAAAATAATAAAAATGAAAGTACAGGAGTGCAAATCAGTAAACACAGTATCAAACCGCGGGCAATATAATAACGTGTATTTAATAACAGAAAGTAAAAAGTAATGAGGAAGGGCTGGAAAAGTAGAGCACAGAAAGGCCAGGACAAGGAAAATAAATCAATGAATAGTATATCTGCCAGAAATGTCTTCAGGGGCACATTCTAGACAGATATACTAAAATCCGTTGTTTCTATGATTGCATAAAAACACATGGTTAAAATTTTATGCAATCTGTACCCAATAACAGAATAAACGAGACTAACAGAAAAAAGACCAAAGAGGACAAAATTCAACATAAAAACATAAAATACCACATAATCATGAAAAATATAGTGCGCAAATATGCAAAAAGAAGGTCAACTCACAAGTCTGAAGGCCGCAAGCGTGAATATTCTTCATGGGAGTCCACCACGTGATCCAGCTTGAATACTTACCACATGAAATACCGCGATGGAATGAACCAGACCATAGAGAGTGGAAGTAGTTGTACATATTTTTGGTGAGACAAACCCAAGAGTTCAGAAACTAACCTAGAAGTGACTATTTCGATCAAAAATATTTAAAGTATGGATAACACTGAGTTTTGGAGCCAGAGCCATTTTTTTTTTTATTTGCTTTTTAGATATCCACCTTAATGGTTTTATTAGTGTTTTAAACTTTTTTCTTTACCCACCGAAGTGGTTTTTTTAAAAATTTGGCGCATTTTTTTTGTGTAACCGAAATTACTGTTTTTGTAATATTTGCACATTTTTATTTTTGCCTGCCGGGGCGGTGTTAATTTTATAGTGTTTCCACTACTATCGAGTATCGTACTTATACTGCGATCTACAAATAAGGTGGGAAAATTTTACATATAGCATAGACTTTTGAAACGATTAATATGTGATAGTGTACACTTATTACTATCCAGGCGTTTGATGCAAAGCAAATAGCTAATGATTAGATTTTTAAAAACTTGGTTACTAAGGCAAGAAGAATAATGAGGGAAGAATTTTACATTAAATTTAAATTGATTTCTCTTATCATAAATAGTAGTATTGAATGAGTTACTTTGTATATAAATGGTGATATCAAGATAATTTAAAAATTTAGAAGGGTGGGATTCATTAGATATTACTCAAGATTGGATGGATAAATATTAAATGTGGGTAAAGAATCATGTGCAGTATGAAAACAAAGAAAAACATCATCAACGTAGCGAAAAATAGAAATGTTATGAGTGGACAGAGCGGATTGCCTTTCGTAAAAGTAAGGATACATATTGGCGAAACGAGAGCTACTAGTGGATCCTTACGGTACTCCAATCGTTTGGAGGTATACAGCATTATCATGTACAAGATAGTTGTGAAAAAGAACAAAATGCAATTAATTATTAAGGGTATACGAGTCATATTTAGTAAGAGTATTTAATTTGAATTGATCGAAAAGTTGTTTAATGACAGAAAATAAATCTTTGATGATGATGTTATTAAAAAGATCTTTAAAATCTAAAGTTTGGATTAAGTCTCAGTGGTAGAAAAGGATCTCAGTTTTTGAATAAGTTCATAGCTGTTCTATGCTATATGTACAATTTTCTCACCTTATTTGTAGATCGCAGTATAAGTACAATACATGATAGTAGTGGAAACACCATAAAATAAAAACCACCCCAGCATGTAAAAATAAAAATGTGCTGATATTACAAAAACAGTAATTTTGGTTACACAATAAAAAAACGTGCAAAAATTAAAAAAAAAAAAAAAAAAAATGCCTTGGCGGGGAAAGAAAAAAGTTTAAAACACTAATGAAACCGTTAAGGCGGATTTCTAAAAAGCAAATAAAAAAAAAGCAGGCTATAGCTCCAAAAAACAGTGTTATCCATACTTTACATGCTTTTGATTTTAGTGGTCATTTCTCGATTAGTTTCTGAACTCTTGGGTTTATCTCACCAAAAGTATGTACAACTACTTCCACTCTCTATGGTCTGGTTCATTCCATCGCGGTATTTTGCATGATAAGCATTCAAGCTGGATCACGTGGTACTTCCATGAAGATTATTTACGCTGGCGGCCTTCAGACTTGTGATTTGCCCTTCTTTTTGCATGTTTGTGGATTTGTGCACTATATTTTTCATGATTATGTGGTATTTTATGTTTTTATGCTGAATTTTGTCCTCTTTGATCTTTTGTCTGTTAATCTCGTTTATTCTGTTGTTGGGCACAGATTGCATAAAATTTTAACCACTTGTTTTTATGCAATGATAGAAACAACGGATTTTAGTATATCTGTCTAGAATGTGCCCCTGAAGACGTTTCTGGCAAATATACTATTCATTGATTTATTTTCCTTGTCCTGGCCTTTCCGTGCTCTACTTTTCCAGCCCTTCCTCATTACTTTTTACTTTCTGTTATTAAATACACATTATTATATTGCCCGCAGTTTGATACTGTGTTTACTGATTTGCACTCCTGCACTTCCGTTTCTATTATTTTAATATATATATATATATATATATACTATTATAAAAAGTGAAAGACAAGGAATTTTCCAAGAAAAGCATGATAACAACATTTCGATCCACTACTTGGGAGAAGGCGCATATGCTGCTCTTGTTCCATAGTAGAATACAAGGATTAAAAATGAAAGCAGATAAGAAACGGGAGTGACCATATGAATTACATAAAATGGTATGGGTGGATGGCGACACCCCTTTCCCGTTTAAAGCAGCTTTTACAACCCGGGTAACGCTCACGGCACCAACATAATTCCATGGTCAATTTCCCAAATGTGCGAAAACAAAAGCACCCGAACGGACTCAGAGTCAAAAATGAAAACGATGTAGAAAAAAGAAAGAAATATCCTTCAACCTAACCCAGTGGAACATCTCCTTATAAGGGTAAAGTCGCACATGCACAGAGATATAACTTGATAACAGTTTCACAGTTATGAATATAATGCCTCACTTAACGTTAAGAATATTACAACTTTTCTTTGAAAAATGAATTGTAATAATGCCGTATAAAATTCATAGGATAATTTCTCTTTATTGCCTCCTTTATAAATTTGTTACATTTGTAGATGCAATCTTTCTTAAAAGTATTGTAATTTTGGTTTCTTCTGAAGTAACCAATTATTATATTTCTGAATACATTCTTGGTTAGGTTTGAATTCCAGTCGATTATATGATTTATCTTGATACTGTATGATTCTCTTTTATCGTGTAGCTCTGTATAAATTCCATATTTCTGGTGTTTTTTTATTGTTAAATCTAAGAAATTCACCGATCCGTCTTCACTCACTGGATTTTCGATTAGGTCTAATTCGCTTGGGTAGAATGTGAAATCAAAGTTTGGGGTGTTTTCATATCCCCCAATTAACACATCATCGACGTAATGGAAGTAGGGCATTTCCGATAAGATATGAGTACCTCTTTCATATTTTGATAGATAGATATCCGCCAATATTGACGAACAACTTCCTCCCATAGGTATGCCCTTGATTTGCTTGTAAAAATTTCTGCCGTCATGAAGTATGTTTTCTTTTAATACCAATTCCACCGACTCCAAGTATCTTCTATAGGTTATATGTTTTTTTAAATCGTATTCTTCATGTAAATATTTCAGAATTAATTGTAAATTAGTTAAATCAATATTATTGACCAAATCTTGAAAGTCGTAACTTTTAAAGTTGATATCCTTGTTGCAAAATTTTAGCCGGTTTATTAATTCTTGTCCATTTTTTATCATGATAGAGTTATGTTTTTTAATATTAAACATAACTATTTTGAGTAAATCCAGAAGTTTTTTGTTTGCTAGTTCTAAATATGATGCACATCCCACTGTCACTGTTCAAAATTTGACAGGTTTTTTGTGTAATTTGGGAATGAGGACCAAATATGGAAATTTGATTGTTTTGATATCCATTCCTATTCTTTTGTAAAGAGCCTTTATTCTTTTTGCCAGTATCAATGCGTTACTGGGTATTATTGTATACATTTCACTATCCTTATAACATTTGTCCAATGTATCCATATAAAACTTCTTGCATGTGAATGCATAATTCGATACAATTTTATCGGTATATGTTAAGACAAAATCTTCTTTAAATTGCTTGAAAGAGGATGGGACTATAATTTCACATGTGTTATTGCCATTCTTCGGGTGGTAGTGACAAAAAGCTCTGTAAAAACTATTTTTCCACTTATTAAAAGTTTGTACTGGTAAACTATGTTTTACCGCCATTCTATAAATGAATAGCTCGAGATCATTATAAAATTTGTTATGTACATTTTTAAATTCTTGTATATGGTACTTTGTACCGAGTTGAAGAATGTTTTTAAGTTTTTTGTCTGTAATAAATTCCAAATTACCGGATATTATGTGCTTATGATATTGATCACTATGAATATTTTCATGACAATTACAAGTTTCAATATTATTTGATGCAACATCTTGACATAATTTGTTATAGTTGAATAATTTCCTTCCGTTGGTTCTGACGAATTGATAATTTATCATGATTTTTATGTTAGACAATGGAAAGAAATCTTTTATATTATTTAAAATAGAATTGAATGGGATGTTTTCATACTGTTTGTTCTTGAATGTTGTAATAAAAAATTCTTTAGATTTTATTAAATTTTCACTTTTTTTAAGTATTATGTTAAATATTCTGGCTCTGAGTTTGATTAAGTCCAATAGTATATCAATATTAGTACTTGCTTCTTCATTATTGCAATAGTTGTCTTTAAAGTTGAAATTTATTATATAATTCCATATTTTCTATAAATATTTAAGCTTGATACCGTTGGCTGTGTTCTTAATCCATCCAAGTTTCATCTTGCTTTTAGTTTTTATAAATTCCAATATTTTTTCTTCTGTTTTAATATAATTGTTATGTTGTTTCTTGCTTCCTCTTTGCCATCTGTGAGATTTTTTATGTATCAGATTTTCTGATAAAGGGCATAATGTACATTCTCTGCATCTTTCCCGATTACAGTTTTCTTTGAATATTATTGAATTAAGGCCATATGGGTAGGCAGTATTGTATTGTTTAATGTGGTTGCTTTCCCACCACAATCGTTCCGTCAAATTTGGTACTATATCAATTATAGTTACCTTGATGTTAATGAACTCATGGGCCTGAAAATGTCTTATTTCCAGATTAGTTGTGAGGATTTCCTGTTGTACTTTTCCCACCTGGCTTCTGTGTAGATTTATACGAATGTTTAAAGGATTCTGTGTCTGTCCTATATATTTTGCTTGACATTTTAGGCATGTAATACAATAGACCACATTAAAGCACTTGCAAAATATTCTTCTGTTTTTGTTGTCTGCTGTGATTTGCTGTTGATCGGCTACAGGACACAATTTGCAACGTTTAGATTGGCATTTACGAAATTTAAGATTCCTCATAGGTTGGTGGTGATGATTATGATTGTTAAAGAAATCTTTAGATCCATTTGGAATCGTGTCTGGATATACATCAAGGTTTACATTTTTTATGTTTGTCACAGTTTTATTATGGTCAAATTGTACATTTTTGATATATCTCCTCATCATTTTTTAGAAACTAGGGTAACGGTATGTCGATAACACAAATACCCTTCTATTGTGTCACCGGGCATATATTCGTATTGGAATATATTTGCCAGTCTCTAATTTTATATATAGACTTCATTCATATTTTAGAAATCAACAGTTTTTTAACTCTTGTTGAGGAGTAAATGACAGATTTTAGTATATCTGTCTAGAATATGCCCCTGAAGACGTTTCTGGCAAATATACTATTCATTGATTTATTTTCCTTGTCCTGGCCTTTCCGTGCTCTACTTTTCCAGCCCTTCCTCATTACTTTTTACTTTCTGTTATTAAATACACATTATTATATTGCCCGCAGTTTGATACTGTGTTTACTGATTTGCACTCCTGCACTTTCGTTTCTATTATTTTAATATATATATATATATATATATATATAAACTTTATAATCATTTTGCAACACAGAGAACTTGTATCATAAAAAATAGCCTATGACAGCCATAAATTAAAAACCTTTAAATATATTTATATAATTAAAACATTTGTTTTTAAAGACCTCTTTAATAACATTGACATCAATGATTTATACAAAGTAATACTTGAATTACACAGTGTGACAGTGAAAATGAGACACCAAGAAGGAGTGGGAGGAAAGTGATGAAAATCGGCAAACAGAGAGACAGCAACGAACAATAAGTGATGTTTATTACAGTGTGATACACCTATACACTGAGTGATAACACAGTCTTGATCAGTAGGTTATAGGACCACCGCGGGTGACGATACATGCAACAACACGTCTAAGTATAGAGTCAATGAGCTTGTGGATAGTGTCCTGAGGGATGACTGCCCATTGCCTGTCAACCATTTGCCAGAGTTCATCATCTAAACATGGTGGTGGCAGCACACACAAGCAACGTTCAATCACGTCCCATACGTGTTCGATTGGTGAGAGATCAGGGGAGACTGGTGGCCAGAGAAGCACCTGGGTACCTTGCAGGGCATGTTGGCTGATGCTTGCCATGTGTGGTTCGGCGTTATTCTGCTGATAAATGGCATTCGGAACCTCCTGAAGGAAGGGCAGTGTCAATGACCACAGCACATCATCCCTGTATCGCTGGGCCATCATAGTGCTCTCAATACGGACCAGAGGTGACCTGCTATCGTAGGCGATGGCACCCCAAACCATAATGCCACATTCTCACACGGTGTGGTGTTCCACAGATGCATTTGGATTGGACCTATCACCACTTCAGTGCCAGACTCATACACTAAACACAGATGCAGTTGAATTGGATCTGTCACCACTTCGGTGCCAGACTCGTACACTGTGACTCTCATTACTGAAACAGAAGCGTGACTCATCTGAGAACACGACCCTGTGTCATTCTGATGTCCACTTTGCTCTATCCTGATACTATTGCAAATGGAGGCAACTGTGCTGTTGGGTCAATGACAGTCTTCTTAATGGGCACCATGAGTACAGGTTGCTGGTGACCAATTAGCAGATTATGGTCCTGGTCGATAAGGGAGCATCAAGGGTGTCCTGCACATGCTGCAAAAGGGCGATGGAAGTTGCTTACGGGGCCGTCAATGCTTGCTAGCGGATGATCCAGTCCACACGTGCTGGCGTCACTCTGGCTGTACTGGCACCCCTCAAATGTGCCACATTCCCTTGCTCCAACCATCTTCACCACAGCCGGTGTACCGTGGACACGTGTAGGTGACTGTACACTGAGATTTAACGTATGGATCAACCTGCCCATCTGAGTCTGATCACCATACCTCTCGTGAAATTGTCTGTCTACTGGAACTGCCTCAGTTGGCAGTAGTCTGGCATTCTCTGCTACTACTCGTTTCCTCTAAGACCAAAAACCAATGCAAAATGATTTCCCTGACAGACAGAGTGATGCAACTATTGCCGATTCTGCAAGTTCCTTCTCTTATATCTCACTCAACATGCATAGGATAGCTGTGCATTTCACATCATTTACATAACTTGGCGGGCTGCATGTACCCTGCAATTTGCATATTTTTCTGCCCACTCCTTCTTGATATCTCATTTTCACTGTCACATAGTGTATATGAAATATATGCTTATCATTCCAACCTTTTTATATCAAAATTTAAAACTCTTAAAATTCTACAACCGTTTTTTATGTCAAGGTACTTTAATCTACAAACTTAAGCAAGTCATTTGGTAGGGAGGAATCTATTCAACTATACTGGCTAATTTATACCTACATTATTATGAAATTAAGCACACCCTGAATAATCATGTCATGTTTCACTACATGATGACATAATCACAAAACTTGATTAGATGCATCAATGTTAAAAATTTAATTTTTATCCTAATAATCTTTAACTTTTTGAAAATATTTTCTCCACACCCTGAATAAATTATCTCAACATTAGTTTTAAACTTTGAGAATCAAATAATCTTCTTTATAAAATCTATGATAAAACAATTTTCTTTCCTATTATTGTAATGAAACTTCAAAATTATTCATCAAACCTTTTTAAATGATTGGTGTTTAAAAACTTTAATAATAATTAATTAATATGAAAAGCTCTCAATGTTTTTTTTAAAAAATGATTTCAAAATTTAAACAAAACTACAGTAAGAAATCCCAACATCTAGTTATTTTATTTATAAAAGCAAACTTCAAACAAAACTCAACTTGAGAACCTCATAGCAACATCAGCTTCTCATTAGCTTCTACATAAGTAATTCAAATTATCATCTACCAGTAACTACTTTTTGAACACACCTTATCATCTTCATAATCATTATTTTTATTTTTGCTAATTCAACATGTTTTCACAATTTTATAAATTATTGATTTTAGATAAACAATTTTCTCATTTTTGAGTTACTAGCCAAGTACATACCTGTTAAAAATCGACAACCTCATAAGCACATTCCAAAGATTGTAAGATTTTAAATAATTCAATACTTTTAGTAAAACTTTTTAAACTGTTCACCTGTGATCCAATTTCCAATATCTATCTCACTTTAAACAGTGTATTTCTTTTTAATTCGGTCAATCAAATGTTTCAGAATGTGCAACCCCTAAAATACATAATATTGCAACACAATCACTTCTTATTTTCCATTATATGAAACGTACTATTATCAAAATTCAAGTTTATATCACACTGCTAAGTGCTTTTCCCAAACATTTCTCCTATTTCGACCATATTGGTATAAAGCATCCATCAGGGGCGGCATTTCAACATTTCATTTGGGGGTGCGAGATTTGTATGTATGAAAGTCCACAATATGGAATAAATAAAATGTTTGTTAACAAGGCGGGGGGGAGGGGGGGGATCACAAAATTGAATTGATGTTGCGAAATATAATTGTTGTTAATATAATTTTTGTACATAATTATGTTACATAATTGTTGTTCACATAATTTTTCTAAATACAGATATCTATATTTATTTACTTTTTATTGAAGTTTTAAAAACACTGGTTCTTAGAGTCTGAAAGAAGAGAAAGTTTTGTTACAATATCATCATAATCCAGTGCTATATCTTGTTCTATAGCTAAAACAGCTAAAGATAAAAGTCTTTCTTGTCCCATTGTACTGCGAAAATAATTTTTCAGCCTCCTGGGACACGAAAAAGATCTTTCACAACTGATTGAGCTGATTGGCACAGTCAAAAACAATTTAACTAATAACATTATGACAGGAAACACATTTTTTAAATTCCGCTCTTTAAAATACTGTAGGTGACTTGTAAAATTGGGATGGTCTATGTTTTCATTTTTCACCATTGAATAAAACAGTTGCAATTCACATAGCAATTCCTCTTTCTAGAAGTTATATACTTTGCATATGGTTGAAATATTTTCTTTTTCTTTTTCGACATCTGATCCAGATAATACTGAACTAAGGGCAAACAAAACAGATATATTGTTCTCATTAAATCTTGCCTCAATTTCATTAGATACTGAATCTATAATTTCATATTGAATATTGATTCTGCTTGGAATTTTTTTACGCTTTTTCAATTTTAGTCCAGAATAAGATTTTTTTTTCACAAAGTTCTGTCACAAAACTCCACACATGATTGAAATATGCATCAGTGCGAAAAGAACTAACAATTTCAATAGTAGCTTTAGCCAAAGCTTGCACAGTCTGAAAATTAAGATCAGATGACTGAAGATGCTTTGAGAGAGTATTGCATTGATCAAAAACACTGCGCAATACAAAGTGAACAAAAATTCGAAAGATGTCATGCATGTTAAAAGTGCTTTGGCTCTTCCACCATTGAGAGAATCGTTTTCAGATAATTCTTCCAATGTTAAAATCATCGTTTCAAAATTATCAAGTAATGCTTTTATGGCTTTAACTCTGGAAGACCACCTCGTATCACTTAGTGATTGTGGAGTTGAAGAGCCCCCAGAAAAGTATTTATTGTTAAGCGAAACTTTTCGAAAATAGCATGTCTTTTATATGATGTTTCTATGAAATAATATAATGCATGAGCTGCTGCTGAAATACATTTCTAGCAGAAGGAATGGATGAGCATGTGCTAACTACACATACATTTAAAATATGCGCAATGCGCATAACAATGGATATAAATTGCCAATGAATTTTCCTGTAAAAATCGTGCAGCCACACCACTGTACGGACCTCTCATACTGCTTGCACCATCATAAAATTGAGCTCGTAAGTCTGAAATATTTAGTCCAAATGAGGAAATTACTTCTTTAATTAAATTGAACAATGACTCTCCATCAGTTTTTTTTGTTCTGCAAAGGCCGGCAAATGATTCGTGTATTTCTAGGTCATCATCCACATATCGAAGAACCACAGCCACTTACTTGTTCATGCCTGGAAATGTCTTGAGTTTCATTTATTATTATAGAATAATAGCATGCTTCTTTTATTTTATTTTGAATATGGTTACTGATTTGCGATTTGTATAAATTAAGAATATGATCCTGATGGTCTTTGTGAACATAAGTAAAAGATTTTTCTTTATTTTTAAATATTCTTTCAATTAAAGAACAGTCTTTAGCTCTTAATTTCATCAATTCTAAAAAATTTCCTCTTTTATTTGAGGTTATTTTTTCATCGTGTTCTCTCAAACCAATACCTTGTTGTGCACAAAAAACAACAGTTTCACACACCTTTTCCATATAACGGCAATTTTCTTCAACTTCTTTTAAATACTGTTTATCAAGTTTGGAACAAACTAAACCTGAAGACAGGGTTTCGGTAAAATTCAAAAGACAGCTTTCTGCTTTTTTCTGAGAAGAACATGAATCATGGGCCTTGAATTTTTGAATTGCTTTCGACACGTTACTAAAGCCATCAAGAATAAAAGATGATTCAGTGTATCGTTTATTAGCTTCTGAAAATGCTCTACATGAAAAACAAAACGTTCTATTCATAGAAGGACTGCATTCTAGCCATTTATATAAATTATACCACTCTTTTCTAAACTTGCGACCTCTTTTATCAGTTGGGAAGAGAGAAAGTTTAGGCTGACATGTACCTAAAGTTATGTTTTCTTTGGCATTTTGAGGACCGATAGTAGGATTTCTTTCATGAAGCAAATTTGTCGAACTTCCTTTTGTTTTACTTTCAGTTTCAATCAGACTTTCTGATGGCACAATTCCAAATTCATCTATACTTCCAATTTCTACTTTATAAACAGCACTATCTTCCTCAAGATTTTCATCGGGAGGCACATTTTCATCGCATTTTGGACATTTTATGAAAAATTCACTAATATGTCTATTCAAGCGACACTTTTTCAAACTCATAACTGCCCTAAAATATGTTACTAATCGCGCTTTTTTCTTCAACGCAAACACAAGGTCACCATCAATCTTGAGGAGCAAGTAGCCAATGAGAATGCTTTGTTGGCACCAACAATGAACAACACATGCGAGCCAAAGGGAATCTATTGCGTGAGTGAGCAATAAAAGCTCGTTATACGACTGATTTAGAACCTCCAGGGGATACAGTTCTTAGTGACTAGGGGCTCCATTAAAAGACACAACACACAACAAGAGTTCACACACAACAAGAGAGATAGAATGTATCCTCAGTTCGTCAATGCTAAATAATGTTGTAGCGCCTCCTCGTCTAAGACACCCCCCCCCCCCCCTCAAAGTTGTTTATCTCTTTTCTTCACAGCGTAGGAACTGAAGGGCTTAAAAGAATTCAGACACTTGAAATTTTCAAGTGAAAAGGATAACATCACCCCAAGCTTTACAAGTTGAAAAGGATTTGTTCCAGCCGGCAGTGGAAAGCTTCACTGTGAAGGTCGGCTCTTTTGAAGCTCCATAGCATGAGAAAACTGACCAGTGGACAGTCAATAAAAAAAGGGAAAAGCCGATAGACGATGAAGAAAAATTTGGGGGCGCGGTCACTCCCCCTCGCACCCCCTATTTGCAGCCCCTGGCATCCATCCTCTCCGCTTCAAATTTAAATTATAGAAGAAATTATTTTTTGCAATGTGTCTTATTGAATTGCTCACCCATGCATCAGATTTTATGTTTCTATTTCACTTAAAAGAAAAAAAAAATATTGTTTATTGTATAAATCGAATATTGTTAGAAATGTGTAAAATGCTTTTACTGAAGTCACTTTTAGAAACCAGATGGAGAAAGCACCTTTACAGCCAGTCATACCTATGACATGAATTTTTAAATTTTTTCATGTAAAAGATGTTTGCAACTGATTTAAAAACTTTTCTTACTATCCTGATTTTATTTATTCAATTTAACTTCATTGTTAGGAAGTGATAAATAGAATTTGTTAATTTTTCACAGTTCATATATATATTGTCCTCTTAATAGTAGTCAAGTCTTGTTTTTAAAACTTATTGACTAAATTAAAAATAGAAAAAATCTAAACTGTTTTAATTTCTTTTACCATTTTTCAATAAAATTCATATTTTTCAGTACAAGCTATATGGTGATGCTGTAGTTTCTGCATGCATTGAAAACGGAACACATCATGTGGATATTAGTGGTGAATTCAAAGTATGTCTACTACTTTCAATTTTCATTGAATAGAATTTCTGTTTTTATAAGTTGTATATAATTGTTCAAAATATATTCTGTCATATGAATTGTCTATAGTGTTATTTTGTTTTGTTTTTTACTAAAAACTAATGCAATAAAGAAGTAGAGGTTTAGTAATAAGCAGTTGTTATATTTAGGCATACAATTTTAAATTCCTATTTCAAATCTGTTTTATACATTTTTACAAATTCCTTGTTAATGAATCGTAGCCATGAAAAGGGCAGATTTGATGGTGAATATTTTTAAAAATAAAATATTTTCTGACAATTAAAATAAATTTACATTCCTTTAGTCTTCCTTTAGTTATCCTTTGGTTGCTTAGAGCAATATAAAATTCAAATTATTTCAAAATCTTACATTATAAAGGAAGATGTCTGTGAGTGTGTGTGAGTACAGTCTATAGCAGAAAATCTAAGTATCATTTGACCCTGAAATTTGGTACTTGAGTACTTCAGGATCTGAATAGGTGCACCTCGACATTATTATTTTTTTAATTTTTAATTTGTTTTTTAGTTATTTTATGTTTTAGTCCGATTTACAACTTTTATGAGTGATATTCACACAAGTCGATTTCTTAGTGACCTAAACTATTATCACAGAGTTTCCATTTTCACACCATGAGAAAAATAAAAAAAATTTCTTTTGGTTAAACTTTGAATGGAGTCCTACGATAAATATACAAATTTTAATGAATTTTTTAAAATATATATATTTTTTGAGCATTTTAAACCTCTTCAATTTTTATATTACAATTGACGTGCCATTCAATGTTCATTTTTTTTCAGCAGCTACTTAAAATATCACAAAATACTTCTGAAAAATAATTTCATAAACCCATTTGTTGATTAATTATAAATTTTTTCAGCCAATGATGTCTTCAATTTTTGTAGTCTTCTTAGCAGGCTGTCACAGATTTGCGGACTCTTCTATTTTTGACAACTAATGTCATGTATTGGCGTTATAGTGCATTTCTTGAGGTCTTCTAACTTTAGGAATTTAAAAGATGTTGTTCTAATTTTTCACTTTCCCTGCAATACATGGTAATGTATAGGGAAAGTATTGGAATCATACCGAAAATCACAACTCGAGTTTTCGATGGATCTACACATTTCGAGACCTCTACAGTACGAAAAAACCATTTTTAGCGTGACGTCTATGTGTATGTCTGTCTGTCTGTGCAGATTTTGTATCCACTCTAACTAAAACACTAATTGACCAAACTTCATAAAATTTGGTAAGTCACTTATGGGCGAATCTGGTGCTAATTAGTTTTGGATGCGATTCATGATAAAAGAACCTGCCTTTTTTTGCAAAATGACCTTCAAAAGCTTGTATCCACTCTAGCTGAAAAACTAATGGACCGAATTTCACAAAATTCTGTAGATAAGTCTCTTGTGGGTCACCCTGGTGTTGATTAGATTTTGGTATGATTCGTAAGAAAATAACCTGCCTGTTTTTTGCAAAATGTCCCTCAAAAATCATCAAAATCTAAAATAGAAACTACGCATGCTCAAATATATATGTTAAATGCTTGTTTTATATGTAAATTTTAACAAAGAAAACAATAAGACCAATCCCGTTACACCAGGACTAGCCGTTTTCGAGATATTTTAGTATTTTCATATTTTCTCTATGCCACCTTAGAAAATAAATCCAGTTAGCAAATGAGAACGAAAATTGAATTAAAAGTGAATTAAATTTAATTAAAATAAAGAGAACGTGGATATGTCTGCAGTTAAAATCATGTGCTGCCCACATCAGATTTTTTAATTTGATATTATATTATCATTATGAATATTGTGCTAAAATTTGACTAAAATTGGATGAAAATTCGCTGAGATAGCAGTAAACTTTGGGTTTGAAGAAACTTTTGATTTCAAGTATTTTCATTTATTTGTGTTATAAGAATGATTTTGTTGGTAGATTTTAATATAGAATGTAAAACATCCTCAAGTGACTGGTTTTGATTTTGTGATTTGTGGGTTGTTTCATGCCTGTTGCACCGATATACACCAATTTTTATTTTGTTATTTTTTATAACTACCCATTTTAACTCCCGGGCAATGCCATGTACATTTTCTAGTAATTAACAAGATATTTTAGCTTTTTTAAAATTTGATATCCACTAAGTAGACAGACATGTTAACAGAGTAGACAAACATGTCAATGGAGTGGGCATGTGATGTAAACATGATCCTAATCTTTATAAGCATTTTCAATTATTTTCATCACTTGCCACTTCATCTTACTTGGCACTTCATCTGCTGTTTGTTTGAGAATCATCCTCAATGAATGTAGTTTATTTAATCATATGTAGGGCAGTGTTCTCATGTGAACATAATATGTTTACAAGGTTTTATTGCAAAAACTTTTGCACAATAAGTCTTGTTTTGCTACCTCTTTACTTTAGACTACTAGGTGGCCCACAAACTTATGATCAATGTTGTCTGTTAATTTTGTTTGATGTTATACATCTCACTTTTTCAAGATACCAGTACTTTTTTTATTAATTTCCTAGTCAGCCATTACAGTTTTCTCTTAAGTAATCCTAATTTCTTATAACCCATCTAAATCTGGTCTTTGACAACCTCACCAAACAAAATCCTTGTTTCAATATCTCTAGAATTAATATTTTTGCCAGTCGAAAATCTTTCGACACTTAATTGGCATTTCATTTTTACTGACTATTTTGTGATGAAGAGTCTGTAGATCTCTTCAGTCTTTTTTTTTTTTGTGTGTGTGTGTGTGTAGTTTCTTGGTCTTATTTTCTGACTTGATTTTTTCTCTAGAGTTCTTCTCACTTATTCAAGACTCTTGTTCTTCCACTTTAAACTTGACTTGTAGCAGAGGTAAAATTAGGAGATAGCTTTATAGCTTTCTGTTTTATTTCATGAGTAGAATTTAATCTTATGTCTACTCCTTCCCTTTTTTCCCAAGTCTTTCTGCTTTTTTTTATCCCTCCAATTCTTCCTTTCTATACTTCTTTGTAACCTTTCTCTCCAAAAAATTGTAACACTTTGCTTGAAAAATTAAATTAGATGCATGCATCTGTGGCATAAACAATTTATCAATTCCTTCATTAATTCCTTTCAATTCCTTCAACCCCTATGTAGACCGGCCACACAATTTGCTACCTTAAACCCTTGGGTTGGTCGTGTGGTCTGGGCCTTTAACCCCTATGTAGGGGGAAAGACGAATCTTTGGGATTCACACAAGTCAATAACACAATAGCGGACTGTAATTACTTATTTATTTCACAAACACAAAGATAGAATGCGAACTCTCTCCATTCGCATCCAACACAACACTACTGTTTTTTCAACACAACACAATTCATGCCGCAGCGCTCCCTCGCGGCTCATTTCAATTAATACACATGGGCTTCAACATACCGCCCGGCATTGCAATGTTTTTTAAACATTCAATAAATTGTAATAATAAGAAAATGCACACAAGATATTGTTTACACAAGTTGAAACAATAAACAAAGGAATTTTAAAATGAACACAATCATGATGAAGATAGCTAATTGATGCAAACTAAAATTTAACAGTTCTTAATGGATAAGCATGTACTATCATACAAAATTAAACACAAGAATAACAATAATAAAAAAGTTATCTAATTATTTACAGGAAGAACGCAAATCTTGGAGATAGGGCGTTTGTAAATACCCTTTGATGTCTGTACCTGTACTACTCGTACTTGTTTGTATGCACCTGGATATATTTCCTTAACACGTTCGAGCAGCCACTTGCAGATAGGAAGATTGTCTTCCTTAATTAACACAAGTGTTCCCAATTTCAGATTGTCCTTCTGAAACATCCACTTTGATCACTGTTGGAGATTATTGAGATAATCTCTTTTCCACCTTCGCCAGATGGATTGCGTAACTTTGGTTATTCTCTGCCATCTACTGAGCCTGTTATAATTTAGATCAATTATCTCTGGTTCTACAATAGCATTTATAGGTCTTCCTATCAAGAAGTGACCAGGGGTCAACGCTTCGAAATCATCTCCATCCAAGCATAAAGGAGTGATTGGCCGTGAATTTAAGATACCTTCCACTTGAACCGTAACCGTTTCAAACTCTTCGTACGTAAATTTTGCATTTGCCATTACACGCTTTAGATGATACTTGAATGATTTGACTCCTGCCTCCCAAAGACCCCCAAAATTAGGAGCTCTGGGAGGAAGGAACTTCCAGTCAATACCCTCTGACGCCAAGTAACTAGCCAAATTTTCATCTGGAATTTTTACTAAATTGTGCAATCTTTTAATTTCTGAGTGGGCACCTACAAAATTCAAAGCGTTATCTGAGAAAATTTTCGCACTCTTACCACGTCTACCAAAAATTTTTTTGAGAGTGGCAATGAAGGACGCCAAGGTTAAATCCGAGACAATTTCCAGATGGACCGCTCTGGACACAAAGCACACAAATATAGCAACATAAATTTTATTTAATACACCCTTTCTCTGATTTTTATACTTGACATTAAATGGTCCACAAAAATCGACACCTGCATGATTGAAAGGGTATGTTTGAGGAACACGTTCCTGGGGAAAGTTTCCCATGATTTGGTCAGTTAAGACAGGCTTGCTTTTAAAACAAGTCACACACTCATGAACTACTCTTCTGCACAGCGTTCTACCGCTAATTGGCCAAAACACTTGTCTTATGAAAGACAACAAGGATTGAGGGCCAACATCAAAATATTTCTTATGAAAATGTTCAGTAATTAATTTTGTAAGTTTATGCTTATCAGGTAAAATAGCTGGATGTTTCTGCTCATAATTAAGATCTGAATTACTCAGGCGACCACCTACTCTTAAAATGTGTTTATCGTCGAGAAACTGATTCAGTGATTTGAGTCTACTGTTACTCGGTACAGACTTACCTTTCTCTAAATTTAAAATTTCCCTACCAAAGGTCTCCTTCTGTACGCACTTGATCAGAAACTGTTGTGATCTTTCAATTTCTGTAGCAGTAAGATGACCTACCGCCTTCTCATTCGGGTTCCCAATGTTGTAGCAAAACCTGAAAATATAACTTAAAACTCGAAGGATTTTAACATAATTGTTACTAAGACAAGGAATATCATTTAGAAAGGAAGAGATATATATAGTTAATGAAATGTTTGTCTGAGTCTCATCAGTCTTTGGATTAGCTTTTGCACTTTTCTTTAGTTTACAAGAATACTCTTCGTCGTCTGCAGAAGAGTTCACACAATCACTGGGAAAATGAGGTTGGCACAAGAAAGGTGGTCCATATCACCAAAGCTTATTATGCAGGATTTTCTCTGGATCTATTCCTCTGGAGACCATGTCTGCTGGATTTTCCTCTGAACGAACATGATGCCATTGATCATTATTCGTCAGACTCTGTATGGTAGCAACTCTGGTGGCTACAAAGGTTTTTAACTGATGAGGCTTAGTTTTTGTGTGGATCATCCCAATCTATTTGTAGAATCCATAGCTGTTGCATAAATATTTTAGCTCTTGTAATGATTGGTCCAATTAGTCCAAGAGGATCGAAAATTTTCGCAATGTTTGAAAGCACTGCACGTTTGGTGTAAACATTCTGTTGTTCCACAGTTACCTTAAAAGAAAAGCAGTCACTCTGATGTTTCCACAAGATTCCTAAAGCCTTAGTTTCACTTGTAGACCTAAATGAATAATCTTCGGAATCTTCTGAAATACCGCACAAAAGTTCTGGCTCATTTGCCGACCACTTATGGAGACTCATTCCTCCACGCTCAAGCAAAAGCATCAATTGTTGCTGGAGGTTCTTGGCAGTGTTTAAATCTGAACATCCCGTGACCACGTCGTCCATGTAAAAGTCACTCTTCATGACTGAAGCAGCTAAGGGAAAGTTATTTCCCTCGTCTAAAGCTAATTGCTTTAGTGTCCTCGTAGCCAAGTACGGTGTGCTTTTAGTTCCATAAGTAATTGTACAAAGTTTGTAAATCTTTACAGGATCATTAACACCTTCTTTCCACACGATTCTTTGCAAGTCTCTTTGGAGTGGATCAATAAGGATCATACGATACATCTTTTTAATGTCTGCTACAAAGGCAACGCGGTGCTTTCGAAATCTAATCATGATTGAAAATAAGTCATCTTGTATGACTCCTCCATTGTACTGTAAAGAATTTAAAGATTTTTCACTGGACGTAGATGCTGATGCATCAAATACCACACGTAACTTCGTTGAGCTCTTCTCTGGGCGATATATACCATGGTGTGGCATATAATATGTACTCTCAGGTTCGTAATTTTCACTGACTAGTTCTATGTGTCCTAAATGTTCATATTCACGTATGAAGTTTTGGTAAAGAGACAACAGCTCGGGTTCCCTGCCCGCTTCGATTCACCTATGCACGAGGGATCCTCTTTGAGTGGCATTTGTACCATATATCTACCCGTTTCATCTCTGCTATGCGTTTCTAAAAAGTGCTTCTCACAAAATATTTCTTCCTCACTCTTAGTCACCTCCTCTTTTTCAATGTATGAATTTTCTATTTCCCAGAAATTTTTAATAGTAGCATTTAAGTCTTCTTTTACCCCACAAATGAGTCCACAGTGGACGCTAGCTGCTTCTTCAAAATTGGAAATACTTCCAGATACAAGATATCCAAATACCGTGGATTGTAGAATCAGATTTGAATCTGGCAAGCGAACCTGATCTGTATTTAAAAGTTCATAAAAACACTCTGCGCCGATTAATGCATCGATTTTTCTTGGTTTGTTAAACTCAGGATCAGCTAGTTGGATATTTTGTGGGAATTTGATGCATGAAAGACTAAAATAATTCCCCGGAACTTGATTATTTATCTTTGGCACGATAAGGAAATTTAAAGTTCTCGTAAAATCAGAATTGTTAGAAATCACTGCTGTAAGTTTAGATTTTATGTTTATAATTAGTCCATTTAAACATGATACTGATGTGTTCACCATTTTCCTTCTTATATTTAAAAGGGAAGCAAATTCATTAGTTAAATAGCAACTCTGACTTCCAACATCTAAAAGCACACGACAAGGTTGCAAATTTCCCGAATAATCTTTAACATAAATAATTGCAGTAGATAATAAAACGGTCTTTAAATGGGATCTAGCAACACTCACAGGTGTCCCTGCAAAATTTTGTTCTCTATTTATACACGGATTAGAAATATCAAAACATTTTGCAGATGCATTCAGAATTGACGTTCCCGTTGGGAGGGCAGCAGCCGATGAAGAAAACATCTCTTTCCCCTCTCCTCTCTGGGCGCCTGGCACTGGCTCATTAACATTATTTATCGCTTCTGATGATTTGAAGTTGTTATTGTTTATTCTTTCTCTGGAAATATGCAATAAAGTATGATGCCGTTTAGAACACTGCACACAGGAAAAATTAGAAGTGCAGTTTTTCACACTATGAGCATTGGAAAGACAATTATAACACAACTTGTGTTTTTTTGCAAACTCTATGCGGTCACTAACAGACAGTCCTTGGAATGCTGCACATTTATATAAGTGATGAAAATTCTCGCTCTTACACAAAATGCACTTGGGATAGTTCGGATTTTTAAAACTAGTAACTAGCGATGTGACTCTTTGAGTTGGTTGGAAATTCCTTTTTGGATTCACGAAATTATTAGGTCTAGCTGCTTATAACGTTCGAGCGTGGTTTTTCAAAAACAGAATTAACTCTGACAATTTTGGCAATTCATCTTTTTTTTATTCTCTTTCCCACCACAATTTAGTACTTGAATCTAATTTTTGAAGCAATATAAATGCTAAAACAGTTTCTGAAAAACCCTCCACCTTTTGTTCCAAAATTTCTAGTGACCTTATACATTCATTAGTTGTATCCACCAAATTTAAAATCGCGGCTGGCGATTCACCTTGAATAGAAGGAATCGACATAAACCTTTTAAGATGAGCAAAAACTTGTTCTCGGTTATTAGAATATCTCTCTTCTAAAATGCACCACGCCGTTTCGTAGTTTCCATTGCAAATGGAGACGGATTGAATGATTCTAGCAGCGTCACCATGAAGACGATTTTAAATACAAAAGTTTCTGTGAATCTGATAAATTTAAATTATTATGAACACTTGCCTTAAAGAGATCTCTAAAGGACAACCAATCTTGAATATTGCCGTTAAAGGATGGAAGACTTAATTTTGGTAATCTTACGCCATCGTGGTTACCACTGTTTTGTTTTGAGGAAAAAGCATTGCTGCTTACACTTGAGTTAACATTTAACCTTTTAACATTGATCCACATTTGATCAATGTTCTCTTGTATAGACTGTTGCTCCTTAATATATTTGTCTACATCACCCTCCTCACAATTGTCAAAAATTTGATCAAAAATGCTCGATAAATCGTCTTCGAATTTACGACACTTGATTTCATATAATTCTAACTGAATGTTATCTGGAGCACTCTTTTCTAGTTCACTTAAAGTTTTAGTTATGTTCGATTTTAACACCTTTTTTTTATTTAGTAATTTTTGCTCCATTATGAGATAAATTTATAAATTGGAACGACTCACCGTTAGTAGATGATTTCCCACAAGACACAGTTTCGATTTTGAGATGCTGCTAATTCACACGATCACATATATCCATAGGTCCGAGCCCTTCTCCGGGTCGGTTACGGACCATAAAATGTAGGGGGAAAGACGAATCTTTGGGATTCACACAAGTCAATAACACAATAGCGGACTGTAATTACTTATTTATTTCACAAACACAAAGATAGAAGCGAACTCTCTCCATTCGCATCCAACACAACACTACTGTTTTTTCAACACAACACAATTCATGCCGCAGCGCTCCCTTGCGGTTCATTTCAATTAATACACATGGGCTTCAACACCCTATTAGTCCTTTCAACAAAACAGAGGAATGCAATATTTTATGGAGGTGACGGAGTTTCTGTTGAACCTCAGACAAATTGGTGCTTCTGCACATATGGCTTGATGACTGAGGTATTCATAGACTTGGTTGCTTGGAGTACTTGACAGCTTGCCACGTCATGGGACCAAATTTTCACCTTTTAAAAACTTTTAGCAGAACATGACCTTGAGCAAAGCTAACTTTTTAGGTTTTACAGTGCTGCAGTTTTCTCTGTTATACTGTCATTTTAGTTGGTAAAGTTCAGACTTTTAAAACTCTTTAACTGGAAAATGAGTTTGGGCCAAATCAATAAATGTATTATTAAAAAATTATTGGAAATA